>OY293306.1:46314966-46839307 GCA_958502075.1 Orchestes rusci
GCAAAAACATTTAAGTTGAAAATCATGACGCATCGAAAATAATCCTGCTGCTGCATCCTAACGAACAAAATCACCAACTTGTTCCAGCCAAGATCGATAATAAATCTTGATTTTTATCGATCTAATCAGAACGAGATCGACACGACAAGATCCATATTAAATGTCAAAAGTAATTAGGATCTTCTGATATTGTTCGAAGAGATTTATGGCTTGGTGTGGAGAAATTCAAGCTGTTATAACGAACAGTGCACTTTATTGTGTCGGCTACAAAACCTTATTATACGTGCGAAATATCAATGCCATAAATCCGGCCACTTTTTCTGCAGTCATTTTCTTTTGAATGTCTTACCTGTTCTGATATCATAATTTTATTGAGAGGTGAGACTTACCACTGCGATGTAATTGCATCTCTAATTGAGACTGCGATTTATGCTCAATTGTTGGACTGTGAACGATGATTGGGATAATTCAGAGAACAATGGATCGTGATTTGCCGGATATGGGATTTTCAACTTTCTTCTGGTTCATCATTTTCCTTCACTACATTTATTTCAATTCAATCAATCTCTTATCCTGTATAGTTGTTCAACAGATTGGAAAGTATTTTGGCCACACACCATTCAAGTTTTATCAACAGGTTGTTCATCTGATTGCAAAGAGCAAAAAAGGAGGAAGAAATAACAAATGAATCAAATTATCAACAAAGGCAACACTTGACCAACCCATCACCAATAAGCAACCATGAACCTTCTCACGCTCAAAGAAAACAAGTGTGCCAGCTTCAATTGCCCAAAATCGATACCCAACAAATGATTTATTTTTTCAAAGCGAACATATGATTGAAATTCAACACCGCCTGACCTCTAGACACTTCGAATAGATTGACTTGTCAGTTTGATAGATATAGTCGAGCTTTGGCCATTTATAATTTTCTATCCTACTGAGCAATGGCCGAGCGCGAGAAAGCCAACCAAGACTATTTGTTATTATCACGTTAAAGCTCGATGTGGAATCTGAGAAATGTGGGACTTTTCTGATGAAGAAATGATTAGCATCTTATACATTGATGAATATTGTTTGCATAAATGAGTTTTTGGCGGTACCACCACCCATAAAAATTATCATAAAATATATATTAGATCTCCCATCCCATAGTGTCCGCCCGCACTTCCTTCCGCTCTCACCGGGCGTGACACCATGGTACTCTGTCTTTGCGAAGGTCAGGATGGCATTGCACATGCATCAAACAATCGGGTGGTGCCACCCATGGGCAGCCCACATCGCGATGGTTCAGTTTCGTGTCGAAATTGCCCATGATTCATTCTATTAGTGAGTTATTGAACTCAACACTCAAGCTCTATAAAGATTAGACCAGCAAACAAAGAACGATAACAGTTTGTAGCAACCGACATACGGTACCATTAAGCTGGTGAATGTGGCGCTTAGTGCTCAGTAAAGGTACTAAAACTATGTAAACGATTCGTGCTGAGGTTTCCATGTGATATATCAATGGTACCGGGGTTGTTGGATCAATCTTGATTCACCATTGCAAGCACACCAAAGTACTTACCTACACCCACCGGTACTCGTTTCCCTAGTTCGCAATTTGTAGCATAAAAGTGCCATAGGTTGTCGGCTGGTTAGATAGAGCACTACAGTTTTGTTAACATGAACGGTCTAAATGTTACCAGAACTGCCGAGCGGTTCATGCTTTGATATGGTACCCCTGAGTAGGCTCGGGTAATTGATGCGGGCACGAATAAGTACCATTTGGAAACTGATATAGTTGAACATTAAATCGAATGTTCTTGTTCGATTGGAAATGGCAGCAGAGGACAGGATGTGTGGGTTGTTGAGGACTACTTGACACCAGTACTGTTTTTGTTTTTGTTAATCTATGTTGTATCCAGTCTGGATGGATTGAACCAATAGTTTTATGATTTTTTGTTGGTTTTGAGTGGAGTTAGAACAGGCACATAGACAAGTAACCCGATTTTTCATTTGGTTTGTTGGTTGAGGTAGGGTTGATATGAGGATGAAAACTCAAGGATTTTAAGGTTTTTTAGTCCGTTATCGAAAAAATTCCAAAACACAGTTATTTTATAACTTTTTGTTGGTTTTAATTAAGAAAATTTTAGAAGTTGGAACAGTCACATAGACAAGTAACCCGCTTTCTTTATTTGGTTGAAATTTGCTTGATCTGGGCTTAAAAATTAAGAATCTAAAGGTTTTTGAATCCGTAATAAAATGGAAAACAGAAAGAATTGTGATTTTAATTTTTCATTCATCTTGAGTAGAAGGACTCGAGTTGGAACAGTCACATAGACAAGTAACTCAATTTTTCTATTTTAATTGTTGGTTCATTTGAGCTTACTCGTAACTGCAAATATTAGGACAACATAAATAAATAGATAACTTGAATAAAAAAAGCGAACAAAAGTCCAACACAACCTTCCTTTACAACATATGCTACAAATTGTCCAATGCAACAATTTGACCACATTTCATGTAGACCGCATGCCCTTTAATCCGAACAAACAAAATTACGTGGTTTTTTCTTCAGCAGATTATTAAAGGTCGGAAGCACAATCTAATGATGTTATTATAAAAGAAAAAAATTGAATAATTGCCTTCCTACTGGTTTTAACCGCAAATAAGTCGTTGGAGGTCTTCATCATTCTGTTGCATTTTCTCCTCCAAGAAGACACATCTTCACTAGCCCACGAAATTTATTCTTCTAACAAGTAAAGCAATTTTTAACGACACTCCCTGATGTCAGTGGTGTAGATGGGGCAACTTCAAATTTGTCCTTATTGCAATCTTCTTTAGAACTGATGTTGTCAAACGCCTCAATCAACTTCATATTTTACGTTTTCAAAGCTACAAGGGCAGTAAATGTTGAAATTTGGTTTTTATATAACAACATATCAAGCACGACTCTGTTTATGCGTTACTCATTCATTTGGATTCATTCGCCGAGTGTCCCACACGGGTCAACTTGTGGGTGGGATTTTATGTTGGGTGATGAGAAACATCGCGTTACAGAATCAGATTATTACATTTGAATTCATTCAAATGTTTTATATTGTTGTGCGGGGAAAATGATTTTATATTACTGCACCATATGACTATAATTTTGATGAAGTGAATGCGCATGCCCATTCTCATCACACACTGTCACTTGTCAGAAATAGCTACCGCTTTAACAGTTATGGGAGCTATGGTGCGTTCACCATTTACGGTAAAAGAAACTGAATAATAATAATGATAAAATAATTTTGAATAATTAAATGATGAGCAGTGAGTCAAAAAACGAAATTTTATTTTTTTTTCTCTGAACAAAAATGTTTGTCGATAACAAAGGTTAGATTTTACAATTTTTTTTTGTAATGGTTTCATAATACAAAAAATCCTCTAGGTTTCTCCAAAACTTGGCCAAAGCATTTGCTAATTCAAAAACTGAACTAGATTAACCCTAAACCTAGCTAGCCCTAAACTAGGTAGATCAACCCATATCTAAAAAAACAACCTTAACTTATATACATACTCAATCTAATCTAAACCAACCAATCTTATTTAAATTGACCTCAACTAAGCTTGGCTAACCTGGACCAACTTAAAACAACGTGCTAATCCAAAAACTAACCTAAATTTTCCTAAAACTACCCAAAATTGCATTAGACCAAGTCAAATTTTTGCAAATTGAGCAAAAATGATAACTTTCAACTGTTCCAACTAACCCAAACTGACACAAGTTACTCAAGCTGTTCGAAAACTAGCTCAAACTTTCCTTGATCAACTCAAAATAATGCCAACTAACAATAGCTTTTTGAAAACTAACCTAAAATTAATGTATGCGAATAATCAAAACTAACCCTAAATAAAACAGAACAAGTTAAACTTTTATTCTTGATAATATTTTCTTTTAACTCTCTCCCTATCGTTATCGAAAAACCTCAAAAAGCTCCTTAAAAAATAAGAAATAGCAAAAAATGTCTTCAGCTACAAAAAATTAAATTTCTCAAAAAATAAAAACATCAAAAACACCACAAAAAATTACAATAATGACGAAAAAACAGTTTTCAACTTATCAGACAATAGACACAGTTTCTTATTTGATTGTCTAAATAAGAAAATAAAAGATTACCAAGAGTTGAAAAAACCTCAAAAATAGTTGATCAAAGGTAAAGTAGAGCGTCCTTAAAAAATTGTAAAATCTTTAAAAAAAATCTACAAATTGATAAACACCTTGAAAATAAATTAGCATAAACGCTCATTCAAAAATACATAATGTAGCTTCAAAAATCACAATAATTTCAATAGAAAAGAAATATAAAAAAATGAGTAATATTCATGGTGTAAAACGAATTAAAATCAAAAAAGGATAGATCAAATGAGAACATTCTTTAAAAAGGAAAGAGTAAACTGAAAACAAAGCTAGAACAAGATTTGAGGCTACAATAAGTTGTGTAAAATGAAATTAATGACAGAAAATCAGTTTCCAATTCTTTAAATTACAAAAAGATAGAATTTGTTAAAAAAGGCGAATAAAAAAGCTCAAATACACAAAAAAAACTGTTAAAAAATGAGTATTTGAGCTAAAAAATAACAAAACATGAATTTAATGATCATCAATTTATCTAAAAATTAATAACAAGTTCTTGAATCACAAAAGGATTGAATGAGAACATTTGAAAAAAAGAGAGATTGGAGTATTTTTATGATCCATTAGATTTTTATTTTTATGTAATTCTTCTTTATTAACTTCTTGTTAGGATTATGAAATTCATTCCATGTATTTTTTCTTTATTTTGATTTACCAATTCAATTTTTGAATTTCCACTGTTGCAAAATTTTTTTATGATCCATTTATGTTTTGATAATGATTTTTTTTTGATTATTTATTCCATATAAATGTTGAGCTGTCATTTTCTTTTGATTTATCGAAGTTTTTGTGTTTTAACGTATGTTTTTAAAATGTTTATACTTTTAGTTTTTTGTTGCTTAACTTTAGGTTAAAATTCTTCTGCTGAAGCTGCTTTTTATTTCTTTCAATTGTTGATTCATAGCTATGGCTTGTACTTTAAAAAGTGGAAAAACTTCCATAAAGCCAGGAAGTAAACAAAAAGTGGAAAAACAAACTTCATTTATATTTTCAAACTAAAAACAATTTCTTATAAATATTTATATCTTTCCTAAAAGTTTTCAAAACACATATTAATTGAGAAAAAAAACTTCAAAACTTACCCTAGATAAAACAAAACAAGTTGAACTTTCTTTCTTGTTAATATTTTTTCTTAAACTCTCTTCCTTTAGTTATCGAAAAACCCCAAAAAGCTCTCTAAAAAAAAAGAAAAAACAGCAAAAAAATGTCAGCTTCCAAAAATTAAATTTCTCAAAAAATAAAAACATTAAAAAACACCACAAAAAATTACAATAATGACGAAAAAACAGTTTTCAACTTATCAGGCAATAGACACAGTTTCTTATGAGATTGTCTAAATAAGAAAATAAATGATTATCAAGAGTTGGAAAAACCTCAAAAATAGTTGAACAAAGGTATAAAAAAAATAATCTACAAATTGATAAACACCTTGGAAATAAATAAGCATAAACCTTAATTCAACATATACATTATGTAGATTCAAAATGTACAATAATTAGAATAGAAAAGAAATATAAAGACATGAGTAATATTGATGGTGTAAAACAAATTAGAATCACAAAAGGATAGATTAAATGAGAACATTCTTTAAAAAGGAAAGAGTAAAAAAGTCTAAACATTACAATAACTTAAAACACAGCTAGAACAAGATCTAGGGCTACAATGAGTTGTGTAAAATAAAATTAATGACAAAAAATCTGTTTCCAATACTTTAGGCGATAGAAACGGTTTTTTGAGATTTTTCAAATTATAAAAAGATAAAACTTGTTCAAAAAAGACGAATAAAAAAGTTCTTGAATCACAAAAGGATTGAATGAGAACATTTGAAAAAAAGAGAGAGTGGAGTATTTTTATTTTTTATTTTTTTGTTATTCATCTTTATTAATTTTTTTTGGGGATCATAAAATGTATTTCATGTATTTTTTCTTTATTCTGATTCACTAATTCAATTTTTGAATTTCCACTGTTGCAAAGAATTTTTGTGATCCATTTATGTTTTGACAATGATTTTTTCTTGATTATTTATCCCATCTAAATGTTGAGCTGTCATTTTTTTTTTATTCATTGAAGTTTTTGTGTTTTAACGTATGTTTTAAAAATTTATATTCTTTTATTTTTTTGTCGATTTCCTTTAGGTTAACATTCTTCTGCTGTATCTGCTTTTTATTTCTTTCAATTGTCAATTTATACTTCAAAAAGAAGAAAAACTTCCAGGAAGTAAACAAAAAGTGGAATTATATTTTTAAAACTAAAAACAATTTCCCAAAAGTTCTCAAAACACATATTAAATGAGAAAATCATATGAAAAGAAGAAAATAAAAAGTTCTAAAAACTGCAAAAATCACAAAAAAACTTCAAATTAATCAAATCAGTTATTCAAATTAGTCCAAAATGTGTGAAATTATCCGTGAAATTCTGCAGATTGATGACTTTCATTCGTAACCTATTTCAAACGCGACGATTCGATCAATAGTATCTTTGATCATCATCAGGTATTAATTTGGGTAAGTTCTCACTTAAAAGCTCTTCAATTGTAAAAGACAAATTAAAGAAGAAAATTATTTTAAAAGAAATGAAAACTACAAAAAGCAATCACAGATTGTAAAAATAGAAGAACGAGTTTATTTTGTAGTCAATTTCAATTGTACTTGGATAACAAAAACACACATTTAATGAGAAAATCATGTAAAAAGATAAATATAATAATATTTAGCGAAAATGTATATCAGTAATAATTAGTGAACAATAAACAAGACAATAAAATTAAGTAAAATACAATCATCTCGTACCAGAAAAAAGGAAAAAAATAAAATGTACTGAGAACTACAACATTTGAAAAAAAACTATTTCTAGAGAGTGTTTCAAAATACGTAAACTTCTTCAAACTCAACGTTTTGATGAATAGTGTTTGATCATCAGGTGTTGATTGAACAGTAGTAGAACTGAAGAGGACAAAACAAGAAATCATTAAAGTGAGATTCCTGTTGGTCTCCGATAATTTCAATTGTAAACGACATACGAGACGTTATGACCGCGTCATAAATCCGAACAAAAGAAGACTTATGACGAAGTGGATGCCTGCTCGTGGACAATAAAAGGAGGCATTGTATACCGTAAAAGGGCTACGATTACAAATGTCGTGCGCTACTGGGTGGTATCGTCTCGATGGGTAATAACGTCAAATTATCGATCGTAATATCGACTATTTTTCTTCCATCTCAAACCATAATGTGGAGCTAATCGGACCAGTTGACTAATTTGGCGCACAATTGCGATGTGACGGATTGTTGATGACGATTAAAACGTCAGCCAGTGCAGTCACGAATTTCTCCTCGATTATGTAATTATTTCGTTTCATATAAATTTCTTTGTGCCGCTAACATTATTATAAAGGCAATTTCTGATATTGGCTATTGTGAAATGTCTATTTATTGCGCATTTTTCCTTCGGTGTTTTTCTTCAAAGGCAAGACACGATTGTCATTTTTCTTCTATCGGAATTGGAAATAATGATCATATACATGCAATAGTATAATTAAGTGGTGACATTTGTTTTGCTCAAGACAGATTTTCCGATAAATTACCATCGATAGAACATCTTGCTGATTATATCTATTTTTCTATGACTATTTAACAATACGTGTATCTCACATCCACTTTCTAAAGGTAAAAATAAGTAATTTTTCATTCATCACACCATTTATTTCAATACTTAACACCAATACTCCACTAGGCTAATCTAACCTCACTTTGTCCTCCAACTGTCAAAATAATCAAAAGAACATTACTATTTTCATATTGATTTCAAATCGTAAAAATAATCATTGAGTCGAATTCATTTGGTGAGTCTATAAAATGTGTATTGTTTTGAAGCTATTTTTTAATTTATTTCGTTTTTAGGATTGTACTCTTCGATAAAAAGAATGATTCAAGTATACACGATTGTTATTTCTTTCGAAAACATTGTTTCGAATTTAGTATTCAAATTTGTTCTGATTTATTACTTTTATTTGAATGTTTGTCCTTTTATGTACCACATGATCAAGTCATCAAATTAAAAATGTTGTTTGTTCGGTCCTGTCGAAACTATGATGGTATATTTTTTGCGTTTCTATTTCATTTTAGATCAATGTGTATTTTTTCCTTAATTTTCTCTCAAACTCCTTGAGTTTTTGTATACAGGGTATTTTGACTAGAACCTCATGGTGAGTCCGACAAAAATCAACATAACCTTCATGGCCTTGCCTCCTACTCCATCAAACTAGAAAAAAGTTGAAATTCTGATCAAACCATCCTCAAACTTCACTCTTTAAGCTTACCTCCTCAATTTACCACAAAACTGCTTGTTTTTTTTGTATACAGAGTTTTTGTCCAAGGGCGTCATGATTAGTCCGACAAAA
The DNA here is from genome assembly GCA_958502075.1 of Orchestes rusci. Lineage (NCBI taxonomy): Eukaryota > Metazoa > Arthropoda > Insecta > Coleoptera > Curculionidae > Orchestes > Orchestes rusci. The sequence continues at coordinate 46,323,531 of OY293306.1, forward strand.
ATCAATAATCCTTCATGGCCCTGCCCCCTACTCCCTCGAACTCAAAAAATTTAAATTTTCATAAAACCATCCTCAAACTACACTCTTCAAGCTAACCTCCCCAATTTACTCTAAAACTGCTTCTTTTTTTGTATACAGAGTGTTTTGTCTAAGGGCGTCATGATTATTCCGACAAAAATCAATAAAACCTTCATGGCCCTGCCCCCTACTCCCTCGAACTCAAAAAAATTGAAATTTTCATAAAACCATCCTCAAACTACACTCTTCAAGCCAACTCCCTCAATTTACTCTAAAACTGCTTCTTTTTTTGTATACAGAGTGTTTTGTCTAAGGGCGTCATGATTAGTGCGACAAAAATCAATAATCCTTCATGGCCCTGCCCCCTACTCCCTTGAACTCAAAAAATTTAAATTTTCATAAAACCATCCTCAAACTACACTCTTCAAGCTAACCTCCTCAATTTACTCTAAAACTGCTTCTTTTTTTGTATACAGAGTGTTTTGTCTAAGGGCGTCATGATTAGTCCGACAAAAATCAATAAAACCTTCATGGCCCTGCCCCCTACTCACTCGAACTCAAAAAAATTTAAATTTTCATAAAACCATCCTCAAACTACACTCTTCACGCTTACCTCCCCAATTTACTCTAAAACTGCTTCTTTTTTTGTATACAGAGTGTTTTGTCTAAGGGCGTCATGATTAGTCCGACAAAAATCAATAAAACCTTCATGGCCCTGCCCCCTACTCACTCGAACTCAAAAAAATTTAAATTTTCATAAAACCATCCTCAAACTACACTCTTCAAGCTAACCTCCCCAATTTACTCTAAAACTGCTTCTTTTTTTGTATACAGAGTGTTTTGTCTAAGGGCGTCATGATTATTCCGACAAAAATCAATAAAACCTTCATGGCCCTGCCCCCTACTCCCTCGAACTCAAAAAAATTGAAATTTTCATAAAACCATCCTCAAACTACACTCTTCAAGCCAACTTCCTCAATTTACTCTAAAACTGCTTCTTTTTTTGTATACAGAGTGTTTTGTCTAAGGGCGTCATGATTAGTCCGACAAAAATCAATAAAACCTTCATGGCCCTGCCCCCTACTCACTCGAACTCAAAAAAATTTAAATTTTCATAAAACCATCCTCAAACTACACTCTTCAAGCTAACCTCCCCAATTTACTCTAAAACTGCTTCTTTTTTTGTATACAGAGTGTTTTGTCTGAGGGCGTCATGATTAGTCCGACAAAAATCAATAAAACCTTCATGGCCCTGCCCCCTACTCACTCGAACTCAAAAAAATTTAAATTTTCATAAAACCATCCTCAAACTACACTCTTCAAGCTAACCTCCCCAATTTACTCTAAAACTGCTTCTTTTTTTGTATACAGAGTGTTTTGTCTAAGGGCGTCATGATTATTCCGACAAAAATCAATAAAACCTTCATGGCCCTGCCCCCTACTCTCTCGAACTCAAAAAAATTGAAATTTTCATAAAACCATCCTCAAACTACACTCTTCAAGCCAACTCCCTCAATTTACTCTAAAACTGCTTCTTTTTTTGTATACAGAGTGTTTTGTCTAAGGGCGTCATGATTATTCCGACAAAAATCAATAAAACCTTCATGGCCCTGCCCCCTACTCACTCGAACTCAAAAAAATTTAAATTTTCATAAAACCATCCTCAAACTACACTCTTCAAGCTAACCTCCCCAATTTACTCTAAAACTGCTTCTTTTTTTGTATACAGAGTGTTTGGTCTAAGGGCGTCATGATTATTCCGACGAAAATCAATAAAACCTTCATGGCCCTGCCCCCTACTCCCTCGAACTCAAAAAAATTGAAATTCTCATAAAACCATCCTCAAACTACACTCTTCAAGCCAACTTCCTCAATTTACTCTAAAACTGCTTCTTTTTTTGTATACAGAGTGTTTTGTCTAAGGGCGTCATGATTAGTCCGACAAAAATCAATAAAACCTTCATAGCCCTGCCCCCTACTCACTCGAACTCAAAAAAATTTAAATTTTCATAAAATCATCCTCAAACTACACTCTTCAAGCTAACCTCCCCAATTTACTCTAAAACTGCTTCTTTTTTTGTATACAGAGTGTTTTGTCTGAGGGCGTCATGATTAGTCCGACAAAAACCAATAAAACCTTCATGGCCCTGCCCCCTACTCACTCGAACTCAAAAAAATTTAAATTTTCATAAAACCATCCTCAAACTACACTCTTCAAGCTAACCTCCCCAATTTACTCTAAAACTGCTTCTTTTTTTGTATACAGAGTGTTTTGTCTAAGGGCGTCATGATTAGTCCGACAAAAATCAATAAAACCTTCATGGCCCTGCCCCCTACTCACTCGAACTCAAAAAAATTTAAATTTTCATAAAACCATCCTCAAACTACACTCTTCAAGCTAACCTCCCCAATTTACTCTAAAACTGCTTCTTTTTTTGTATACAGAGTGTTTGGTCTAAGGGCGTCATGATTATTCCGACGAAAATCAATAAAACCTTCATGGCCCTGCCCCCTACTCCCTCGAACTCAAAAAAATTGAAATTCTCATAAAACCATCCTCAAACTACACTCTTCAAGCCAACTTCCTCAATTTACTCTAAAACTGCTTCTTTTTTTGTATACAGAGTGTTTTGTCTAAGGGCGTCATGATTAGTCCGACAAAAATCAATAAAACCTTCATGGCCCTGCCCCCTACTCACTCGAACTCAAAAAAATTTAAATTTTCATAAAATCATCCTCAAACTACACTCTTCAAGCTAACCTCCCCAATTTCCTCTAAAACTGCTTCTTTTTTTGTATACAGAGTGTTTTGTCTGAGGGCGTCATGATTAGTCCGACAAAAACCAATAAAACCTTCATGGCCCTGCCCCCTACTCACTCGAACTCAAAAAAATTGAAATTCTCATAAAACCATCCTCAAACTACACTCTTCAAGCCAACTTCCTCAATTTACTCTAAAACTGCTTCTTTTTTTGTATACAGAGTGTTTTGTCTAAGGGCGTCATGATTATTCCGACAAAAATCAATAAAACCTTCATGGCCCTGCCCCCTACTCCCTCGAACTCAAAAAAATTGAAATTTTCATAAAACCATCCTCAAACTACACTCTTCAAGCCAACTCCCTCAATTTACTCTAAAACTGCTTCTTTTTTTGTATACAGAGTGTTTTGTCTAAGGGCGTCATGATTAGTGCGACAAAAATCAATAATCCTTCATGGCCCTGCCCCCTACTCCCTCGAACTCAAAAAATTTAAATTTTTATAAAACCATCCTCAAACTACACTCTTCAAGCTAACCTCCTCAATTTACTCTAAAACTGCTTCTTTTTTTGTATACAGAGTGTTTTGTCTAAGGGCGTCAATTCAATAAATCTTTCATGATCCTGCCTCTTACTCCTTCGATCTCAAAAAAAGTTGAAATTTTAATAAAACCATCCTTAAACTCTATTCTTCAGGATAACCTTCTCAATTTTCTCCCTAACTCCCCATTTTTTTTATAGAGAGTGATTTGTCCAAGGGCATTATGATTAGTCCGACAAAAATCAATAAAACCTCATGGCCACCTTTAATCAAACTAAAAAAAAATAAAGTTCCAATAAAACCATTCTCAAACTTCACTGTTTGAGCTCACCTCCTCAATCTCCTTCCAATCTCCTCAATTTTATTTCGAAAACAACTAATAAAATCGTCTTGGCATTGCCACCTACTCCCTCGAACTCAATAAAAGTCGAAATTGCAATAAAACCATCCTGAAACATAACTCTTCAAGCTTATGTCCTCAATTACCTCTCAACCTCCTCGATTTTTTTCAATACAGAGTGTTTGGACTAAAGGTGTCGGGACTATCCAAAAAATAAAAAATCTTGCCAACTTGTACCTGGAACTCGATTAAATTTTTATTAAATCTTCCTCTCACTCTTCAAGCTCACCTCCTCAATGTTCTCTCGAACTCTTCAAGTTCCTGCCTCCCTGATGATAGTTTAACCCAGGAAAAGTTGGCACTGTCAATTCGAACCAAAAGTCCATCAAGAAACGGGCGAAAGTACTGTACAGTACCAGCAGTAAGCGCAACAGGAGAATGCAAATAAATCTATAACATTAGGAATTCCTTCTATATTCTAGACGTTTTTTTTCAAACAATTTATTGAAAATTACATGAAGTCACAATTAAAAAAAAACTCATAAACAATCATTAAAAATTCTTAACTAATATCACATTCAACAAATATCCCTGATGACTGCATTAAGAAACAAAACGAAAAACGTGCCGGTCATTTCTATGTGATTTTTATAGAAATCCTTTTCCGGTAGTCAGGTACCATTTCCGGCAAATCAACCCGAGCAGTACCAGTACCTTTCTAACTAAATCATATCGTCACTTGTCAGCCGGTACGTGATGGTACTGTCTAAATACTGTCAAGGTACCGGACTTGTTTTCAGATGAATTTTAATGCGCTTTATATTTCCTTTTTGATTGTTTTCGATGGTTGGCTTGGTGAATTGGTAATTTTGGTTGCTATGGTATAAAAATTTAAAAAAAAATAAATCAAAAGATGATGAAATAAATACAATAAAATAAATAAACCAGATAATTTTTCAATTGAAAATCAAAATAAAATCAAATCAAGTAATAAAGGTTCGCACAACTCGTCGATCTAGATAACTGTTCGTAAATTGAAATATTGTACCTGCGTGGAAGGTGTGTGTTTAAGGCTCATATCTGTTGGGAATAATCAACAAAAGTGACGTTTCGTCCCGCCCTCGCATTGATCATCATTAATTTACCAATATCGAATATTGAACATCATGCTGTTACGGTTGTTATATTCGATAAATGCGCTCTATTCACCCATTGTGGCATTTCATGTTCGGCTATAATGGCGAATTATCAGCTGAAAGGAGTTCAGGGTTTTGATGATTTCCTGGTGAATGTTTTCAGCTATCTAAAAGATAGAACCTTTTAGAAAAATTAACAAGAATTGGCATTTAAGTGAATTTTTCAGTATGGATGTTTCATCTTATCTTTTTTTAGAAGTTTAATAGTTTTAATATTTTTTACATCAATGATTTTATCCTTTTTTGATAATTTTAATACTTCTTTTAGACACTCATGGTTTTTGATCGTTTTTTTTCACATTTAACCTTGTTTTATCAAAAATTTGTTTTAGTGGTGTGTTTGTACTCAGTTAATTTTCTAGTACCTGATTTTTTTTATGTCTCTTTTCAGTTCAAGTAATTTTTCTTAACTTTTTGGATAATTATATATATTTTAATTGGTTTTCACCACATATTTAAAAGATAATTTATTTGATTTTTCCTGCACCTTTTGTTTTTTTAGTTTCCATGTAAAATTGAATTTTCCTTTCTTAAGGAATTTTGATTTTCATACCGAAAAGAGAAAAAGGGAATACAGACTCTGAATAGGGAGTTATTGAATTTGATCAAGAAATTAAAAAAAAGGATATTATGAGGTTATGTTTGCATAGTTTTGTTAATGTCCAAAGGATTTTGTTCAAATTGGGTATGTGGGCTCTATTTGAGATTTGATCAAATAATTTGAACAAAAAATGATAGAGTGAGGTTATATTTGCATAGTTTCGTAATTTTCCAAAGGATTTTGTCCACGTTAGATATTAAACATGACCTCACTATGTCATTAAAAAAAAAACAAATTCCTAATAAAACCCTATTAGGGATTTGTTTTTTTAATGACAAAGTGAGGTTATGTTTGAATAGTTTTCTTATTTTCTAGAGGTTTTATTCAAATTAGGTATGTATGTTCAGGTTCTATTTGGGATTTGATCAAAAAATTTAACAAAAATTGACCCACTCAGGTTATGATTGCATAATATTCTCATTTTTCAAAAAAGTGATTTCAAATTAGGCGTGCAGGTTCTATGTAAGATTTGATCAAAAAGTTTGAAAAAAATGACATAGTGAGGTTATGTTTGCAGAGTTTTGTCATTTTCCAAAGGATTTTGTTCAAATAAGATATGTAAGGTTCTAATTTGGGGATGGATCAAGAAATTTAACAAAAAATTACATAGTGAGGTTATGTGTGCATAGTTTTGTTATTTTTCAAACGACTTTGTTCAAATTAGATATGTAGCCTCTGTTAGGGATTTGATCTTTTTTTTTTAATGACATAATAAGATTATGTTTGCATAGTTTTGTTATTTAAAATATTATTCATTAAAAATTAAAGAAAAAACATGTATCAGAAAATGGAACCATCAGCAAGAACAAACTCGAGACAACATGTGTGAAAGGATCAAAGCAATCGACAATAATTAAATTAAAATGAAGTAGAATTGACAGATCAAGTTCAAGATGTCTGCGCCCATGCCGTTTCACAAAACATGGATACGCAGTGGTGAAACAAAAAAAAATGGATTTCGTGTAATTAATCTCGCATTGGTAAAGTTTCCACTTCTGTTGTGAGCTCATAAGCACACCGGGTAGTTTTTTTTTAAATGAATCAAAAATATAACCATTTTTATTATTTACCTTTTTTTTTCGTATTTGGCTTCGTTTTATTTGTTTCAAAATACAACTTTACTCGTTTAAAAAAATGAATATATTGCGGAGTTTAAAAGATATTTTGTTTTTCAAAAATGAGGCCAAATACGAAAAAAAAACAAGAGGCAAAAAAGTTGTATTTTTGATTATTTCATTCAAGAAAAGAAGCCTGCTAAATTTCAAAAAATTCGGTTTGAGGATATTTGTGAAATTTGTAAAAACTGATTTTTTAAGTCTTATATCCAATGCCCTTAAAGACACATGTTTAAGGACTTTTTTTATGAAATTATCCTCAGAAATACGCCCTTAAATTTGATGTACGCAATCAAGAAACACCCTGTATGTCAAAATGTAAACATTCAAGAAAATAGTCTCTTCGGCCTTAAAACCTGCTGGTGCAGTTAATGAGGCCCATATTTATATCAACAAAAAAAAGTCGAACAATTAAGAAAAACGCTATAAAGAAAAAATCAAAAGAAAATAATATTAAAATGATATCAGAACAGATCTTGGATGCAGAAATAAAGCCAAAGCCTTTTATACAGAGTGACCCATTTGAAAGCGGGCCACCCTCATAACTTTTCAATTTTATTAATCGATTTTGACGATTTTTGTTCTTGACATTTTTGAAGGAGAAAGGTGTATTTTGAAAATCCGGAAAACATATTAGCGATTTTTTTAGAGAAAATATGGTTACGCCACTGGATTTTCCATCCCCTGAAATGGGTCTGTACCAAATTTCATGAAAAAATATTATTTCTGTGTGTGATTTTTTTTCTATTTTTTTGTCAGTCTCGTTTGTTTGTTTCCATTGTATTTTGACATGAGAATATCTACTTGATGTTTATATTTAATATTTTTTCTGATAGATTTGCTATCGCAAGAGTTTTGAAGTAAAATACTTGTTGGTGCATGAAACATGTATCGTCAATTTTTAATATTTTTTCATTTAATTTGGTACAAATCCATTTCAGGGTATGATGACGAATCCAGTGGCGTAGACAGATTTTTCAAAAAAAAACCGCTAATATGGATTCTTGATTTTTCAGCCTCTAAAATATGATCTAGTATTTGAAAAAACATGACGGCGTCTGGCCTTAAAATAAACATTACCACTCTCCACATTGAAAAAAAATATCACCTCCAGGTACATTATTCTCAATTGAGTTCGTTTTTCATCAGTTTTAATTTTATTTATTTTTTGAGGATTGATTAGTTTGACCAATTTTTCAAATATTGCAAGATCTACAAAAAAAATAATGAACCATCTACGTGAACATGACGTCACCATCTCGCTAAGCACCATGGGAATAAACTAGCAAAATTGAAAGGGCTCGTTAGCGAATCGGAAAATATTATAAACTCTTCCGTCGAACGAAGTACTGCGGTATGGTGCATGGGCTCTGGTGGGTCATAAATCAAAATGGCCGCGTGAGTTCGCGCCACTAACAATATAGTAATTAATATCGACCCACGAGTATATTAGTATCGAAAAATAAACATTTGATAATCTGTAATTATAGACGGGCACGGGTTATCGGATCATCTCGCTCGCATAGAGTACTCACGAGTACCGCTCGTAAATTTCCAAAGGGAAACGTTAGGTCGAACGTGTATGAGGATTTTTTCTTGGACGGTGACAGCATGTTATTTACTATGTTCAGCTAGAATGGCCGGATAATGATTTTCATTATGGTTATCTGAGTATTAGGAGCATTTTACCGGTTTGGGTTGCACGACGATATGGTTCATGGTGGTGGAGTGAACGTCGTGATCACATCCCCATTTACAAGAAAATACGCTCACATCCGCGGCGTTTTTCGTAGTTCCGTGGCTAGTTCCACAATTTTTTTTAAATAATCTCTCTACATCCAAAAATTTGTACCAATAAATAATAATTCCACAAGTAACTCCTATTCTACAACCAATACCATATCTTATTGAGTAAATAGTATACTATACTCAATAATTATTTATCCTACCGTTGATGTCACTTTGGATTTTATAACTAATTCCAGTAATTCTTTTCATTCTTATCACACGACATCTTTTAATGAAGAATTAATAATAATAATTCTACCGGTAATGCCCATTGGAATTTTATGATTTATTGAAAATAACATCAGTATTATATTCAATTATATACTAATTCCACAAATCGTAATTCGTTATCTGGTTCCACCAAATTTCATTTTTGATTTATATCTTTATTGGAATTAGTTCTTCACGCTGTCGCATAGCTTGTAGATCAAATAAATCACTGATATCACTTTTAACACACAAATAATTCCGCTTAATCAATTTCTTATATTATAACTAATTCCATATCTTAAACAGTATAATCGGAAATATATACTCGAAAACAATCATCAGATAATTCCCATTAATTCCATCCATTTATAGCCGGATTACTGATAATGATACTTTGAATACTATGAGTAATTCCACTGGTTCCATTATTTTTTGAAGTTGATACATTTAACAAGAGTCAAATCAATACTCATTATATTTCTGGTACTGTCATTATAATTAATGTCACTGATAAACTGATTCCATTATTTCTTTTATGAAAAACCTATTGAGAATTTGAATAATAATTATATGTCACTTGGTATTTTTTGACTAATCCCATCTATTTCATCCATTTATAGTCGAATTGCTGATAATGCCACTGTGAATGCTCTAAGTAATTCCATTGGTTCTATATTTTTTTAAGTTGATACATTACCTACTACATCATACACCAATTATTAATGCCAACATTAGACTAATAATTCCATAATTCCTTTGATCTGAAAATCTATGGAGAATTGAATTAATATTCATGTCACTTGGTATTATTTGACTAATTCCATCAATTTAATCCATTTATAGCAGAATTGCTGATAATGCCACTTTGAATGCTATATGTAATTCCACTGGTTCCATTCTTTTTTGAAGTTGATAGATTTATTAAGAGTAACATCAATATTACATTTCTGATAATGTCACTTTGAATATTATAACTAATGCCTCCAGTTAACTAATTCCATCATTTCTTCAATCTGAAAATCTATTGGGAATTGAGATGATAATTCTGTCACTTGGTATTTTTCGTCTAATTTAATTCATTAATTTGATCCATTTATAGGCGAATAACTGATAATGTCACTTTGAATACTATAAGTAATTCCGCTGGTTCCATTCTTTTTTGAAGTTGGTACATTACTGCATTATACATTAATTATAAATGCCACCATTAAACCAATAGTTCCATAATTTTTTTAATCTGAAAATCTATTAAGAATTGAGTTAATAATTATGTCGCTTGGTATTTTTTGACTCATTCCATCAATTTAATCCATTTATTGCAGACTTACTGATAATGCCACTTTGAATGCAGTAAGTAATTCCACTGGTTCCATTCTTTTTTGAAGTCGATCGATTTATCAAGAGTCACATCAATATTACATTTCTGATAATGTCACTTTAAACATTATAATTAATGCTTAAATTTAACTAATTCCATTATTTCTTGAATCTGAAAATCTATCCAAAATTGAATTAATAATGATGTGTCACTTGGTATTTTAAGATTAATTCCATCAATTTGCATTTTTTCGTAAATTTCAATCAATAATGCTATAGTTGAGAAAAACTACTCTACCTCTAATTCACTCTGAATGTTTGTAACTAATTCCACAAATTCTATTCATTCAATAATTATTATCGTATTGCTAATGTCACTTGAGTTTTATATTCTAGTAATTCCATGCTGTCCTGAAATTGGTACATTTTTTATGGAGATTCAAATCAATACTTTTGATAATTATTTACGAATGTTATAACTAATGCCACTTTCATTCTAACTAATTCCACACTGCTCATTTTTCCTAGAAGTTTTTTTTTCATAAAAGTCATTGGATGAGAGTCAAATCAATATTGCTGTTAATAACTATTATTCTTCTACTTTTATTAAGACTTTGTATTTTATGACTAATGCCGTTGGTTTTATTCAATTAAAGTCGAACTATTAACATTACATTTAATAATAGGTAGTAATAATGTCACTTTGCATTATATAACTAATGTCACGTTGATTTTTGTGACTAATTCCACTTACTATTCTTTCGTGAATACGATAATCATCAATAATGATGCTACCGATAATGTCACTTGGTATTTTGTGATTGATAAAAAATGCTCAACAATGATGAAAGTCTCAAAATTGGAGAAGTTATACGTCAATCAGTACACTTAGAGGTTCTGTACTTACCAATCCAGCATCCCACCTAGTTTCCTGAGAATAAATTCAATAATGGAGTTTTATACCAAAACTGATTCATTTTTTATTTTTATAACAAAAAGCTTCATGAAAAATTGCAGCACCCTTATTTGTTTTGTCAAAATTAATTTATCATTACTTTAGTTTAATTTCTAACACATTTCTTGTGGGCCGATTTATTAGAGTAATGAATTAGTAATACAGTAATTCAATGATTATGGTGGATGCGCCACAATGACTTGAGAGTGCGGGGCATAAAACTAAAGATTAATACAGTATGTTGGTCAAATCGACCACCTATAGATAATAAAAACAAATCGAATTTATATCAGTCGCATTGTTCATTATGGTCAATCACCTGCTACGTACAATTCCACGACTACACGGCACCCATCGTGGGTGGTAAACGCGAAGGATGTTTAACATTATTGATGTTATGTTATAAATTTCGACCATATAACTCGATATCCACGCCGATAATCTGTACAAATTTAATGACATTGTATTTCATTTTTAGAACTGCACCAGCCGGCGTCCGTGGCGCATATTTAACGGGGCAAATTGTACGGTGTATTTCATTTTTGTGGCATTTATCTTTGCTGAATCACATTTTATACGCGAAATGATTGGGATTCTGGTTTATCGCGGACAGGAGAACGCGTAAAAACCTGCCAATGACGATAAAATATGCTTGGCAGCTTTTTGGGTGACACTGTAGTGCTGGACCGGTCGTTTCATGAGGAGTTTGTTATCGAATTAAGTTTATATTGGGTTGTTTTGACAGGTTTTGGGCATTGACTTTTTGTACTGAATTAGGTTCAGGTGTCATTCTATTAAGGATCAGGGTACCCAAAACGTGATTTTTTTTTAATACAGAGACTTCTATTCAACTCTCTGTAGGTATTGAACTAGATACACTACGAAAAAGTGGAATATGATTTTAATGAAAATTTCCTACCAGTCAATTCTAACCAATCATAGGCTTGCATTTTATTATGTTGCTATGGCAACGACCTAATTTTATCGGAAATCACACTGCTCATAATCACGTGACTGAAAGATTAATAAGTGGAAATCTCCCTGGCTTTGCATCTTTGCATGTAGCTTCCATCTGATTACAGTGTTGCCGTCCCCACTCTCCCTAACAATCCCAACCCAACCCAACTTTCACAGACAGAGATAAGGCAAACGGCAACACAGTGGTTGGTGCATGGGAGCTACATCCAGCCGCGAGTGCTTGACAGATGTTAAAAACAATGACAAATATTTTTGATAAATGATTTATTTTCAACCTCCAATACAAAGTTGCAATGTTATCAATTATGGACAAGATTGGTTATAACTTCCAGATGTTTTATAAAATCCTGATTCCCTTCTTTCTTCCTTAATGGCAAGTAGAGTGAGGAGCCGTTGGTTTCTTCCACTAAATGCGAGGTGAGTCCTGGGTTATGTTTTTTCCACTGATCAGTTTTGATATGAAATTTTCTTGCCGAATCTCCCGCGAGCTCGAATTAAAAATCCGGAAATTTGTTCTCGTTGCGAATTTTTCAAGAAAATTCGCAACTCGACAAAATTTCCGAAAATAATTCGAGCTCTAGGGAGAATATGAGTGAGAAAATTAATCAGCTTCAACTAAGTATCCAGAAAGTTTCACGATGGCTCCACTATTTATTGAAATATTTGCCAAAAACTGACATACTGACAGGTTATACCTGGCACGATACTTCTCTTTAACCTCCTGTAACTGAGTGTGGCGAGCTACTCAAAACACTGGTAAAGCCTGACTTGAATTATAATTTTAAAGACAAATTTATAGCATATTAACCCCTCTTTCGATTGGCGCAGATTTTGTCTGAATATCTTATGATTCTTGAGTTGTGAAGGAAAATGTGGGATGACTACAATAAAATCAATAATATTCATAAATTGTTTTGTATTTTTGGAGTCAAGTTGTGAGCACTCAGATTATAGCAAATCTCCTTATCTTTCCATTGGCGCAGATCTCGTTACACTATCTTTAATTGTTGAGTTATAGAGGAAAATGTCGGATGGTTGCAATAAAATCATTCGCCTCTCGAGAGCCGATGGTAATTTTCAAAAATTGTTTTGTATTTCAAGAGTTAGCTTGTGGGCACTCTTTCAAGACTAGATTATAGCAAATTTCCTCTTCTTTGGATTAGCGCAAATCTCGTTCCAATATCTTTTATAGTTCTTGAGTTATAAAGGAAAATGTCGGATGGTTACAATAAAATCAGTCGCCACTCAAGCGCCGATGGTAAAGGTGGGGGGGCAAAGCTCGGCGAGTAGGCCTAGTGGCCCTTTTTGTCATCCCCGCTTGGCCAACCCAACTACTCAAACCAGCCCGTTCTTGTCGTGAATAGGAGCAGACCATCTCAGCTCAGATCCCTCAACTCTTTCCTGGGGATGGTGGCTGTTCCTACGACCTTTTTTCTCAAGCGACCCCACCTGTCGCAAACTCCTAACAGGTGATAGGAGGTTTCCTCCGCCCTTCTGAGGTGAAGCCATAGGGGTGATTCGCTTATTCCTGACAAATTTAGGTGTCTGTTGAGCCTGCAATGACCTGTCAGGATGCCAACGATGGTGCTCAGTGCCTTCCTGCTCTTGTTAAACAATTGGGACGTCCTTGGCCTGTGAGGTTCTGATATCGTCTCTTTGGCCTGCCTGTATAATGAGTTACGGTTCCAGCTCTCAACTGTCCTCTCCCACGCCCATTCGTTGAGAGTGCGTAAGATTAGTTGTTGACTTGAAATGGTTCCGGTCCAAATAGTCGTGTGGCAGATCCTCGTTTGGCCAGCTTGTCCGCTTGCTCTATGTCGGTGAATCCCGCGTGCCCTGGAACCAATACTAGTTTGACTCTCTTGTTCTCACCCAGCACCTGCAGCGCATCCCTACACTACACACTGGACCAGCGGGCAGCTTATCCTTACGGTCCTTGGTTTGGTGATTGCTTTGAGTGCCGCTTCACTGTCGGAGTAGATAACAATGTTATTTTCCATTTTTCTTTTTACCTCATCTCTGGAGGCAACCTCTAGGATAGCGAATATTTTCGCCTGGAAGACTGTTGCAAGTCTTCCAAGGGGAAAAGCTTTGCTAGTGTTCCTGTCAGCCCTGAACACTCCGGCTCCAGTCGAACCCGTGCGTTCAGCCTTGGAGCCACCTGTGAACCATACTTGAGTGTTACCAGGCACCTCCATCGTTTTGATCAGTCACTCTTCCCTCGTCGGTACGTGCACCTCAAAGCTCCTTAGAAGTCTGAGTCGACCATTCGTGGGTGTCAACCCGGCCGATAGAAGCGGTAACTCGCACCGCTCCAGTGATGATATTCTGGTGTGGCCAACTTTGATTCCCACGTTCCTTCATGACTTCTGGGCAACCATCCTACTTTAGGAAACCATCGCTTCCCTCTTCATCCAGAGTCCTAGCTTTGGCAGTCCGAGGAGGGTGTTCAGTGATGCTCCAGGAGTTGTCCCCATTGCGCCTGTTGTACCCAAACAAGCCACCCTTTGTAGTTGGTCAAGCTTGAGTACATAAGTAGTCTTATCGGTTGTCGACCACCAGACCACGGTGAGATCCTCGGCCTGATGACAGCCTGGTAGCTGTTCCTTTTTTTTTATTGTCCTTTCAACTTGAGGTTTCCACGTTAGCCTGCTGTCCAACACCACTCCGAGGTACTTGACCTCCTGCCTGAGAGACCGTGTGGTCCCGTACATCGTGAGTGGCTTGAATTCCCGGATATTTCTTCTGTTGGTGAGGAGGATGAGCTCTGTTTTGGAGGGGTTCACTGACAGCCCCATCTCTCCACCCCAATTTTCTATTATTTTATAGGCTAGCTTCATCCGCTCACAGACGATCTCTAGGTGTTCGCCCCTCCGCGTACGCCTGAGTGTAAAATCCTTCTGCATCCAACCTTGTAAGGAGGCTGTCCATTATTAGACACCATAGTCTGGAGAAGAGGCAGCTGCCTTGGGGGCAGCCTCCTTGGACCTCTACCTCAACTTGGTAGCCTCCTGAGGACGCTTTTATTTGGTGGTCATGGAGGGAGGACCAGACCCACCTCACGCTGGAAGAGGGATCCCCCTGTTGGTGATTGCCTGGCAAATAGCGCCGGTTTTGGCCCTGTCAAATGCTCCTTCGACGTCAAAGAAGTTCTTTGTCGACTATGGCCTTTTCAGCTAGTTGCACTACCGCATGGAGAGCTGACTCCGTGCTTTTGCCCTTGCAGTAGGCATGCTGGTTCCTATGAAGAGGAGATGACTGTCATGTACCTATCAATCAATCACTTTAAGGTTTTGGCTTCGAAAGATGTAAGACTAATCAGCCTGTGGGATTTTGACAGCCCGTAGTCCTTTGGGTATGAAGACTACCTTGGCGGTTTTCCACACGTTTGGGGCGATGCTTGCTCTCAAGAGCCGATAGTTATTTTCAAAAATTGTTTTGTATTTTGAGAGTCAGCTTTTGGGTACTTTTTCAGGACTAGACTCTTGAAAGCTATGAAGATGTCTTGGTGTCTGACAGCTAATTTTAAAAAATGGTTGTGAGTGGCGCAACTCACATCAATCACTGCAAATTTCCTTCTCTTTCTAATGAAGCCCCCTCGATATATCTGGTAATTTTTGAGTGATAGAGAAATCAGTCAGCTTCAACTCAGTATTTGGCTAGTTTGACAATAGCTTCACTATTTTTCGAAACATTCGCCAAAAGCTGCCTTAATCACTGGTTATACCTGGCACAATACTTTTCTTTAATCTCTTGTAACTTTAAAACTAGAGGTACTACGTGAAAGTGGAACAAGACTTTTTTATGAAGAAATGGATCAGCTTCAACGTTATGGTGGGGGTTTTACGATAACCACTATTTTTCAAAATATTCCCACAAATCGATGACTACAATTGGTGAAATTGTGGTATGTATTTAAAGTTCAATGGATATTTTTTGCAAATCTGGATCATTTCCAAGTTCGTAATAATCATCAATGTATCATCAACCGAATCATTAGTCTGGCTGATTACATCAGAACACACAAGAATGCTATTAGGATAATTGATTCCTGATAACTCCAAGAATGTTTTATGATTTGAAAAGTGCATTTATCATGCGATTAACTCAAGGAAAAATCACCGCTCTGAATACCTGGCTTGATATCCCCACATTATCCTAAACCACCTTGCCACTATGTATCGACCCGAGCCCAAGGGGGCTTTCCACATGTCCCTCTCCTTCATTGACTTTTTCCACTGGTATTCTTTAACGAAGAATAAATCATGGGGATACTGGTTTACCACCAAACTGATCCACAGCATCAGCTTTCTCACCCTGGTGGAGCTGGGGTTGCATATTATCATGAGCACTTTGGGTGAGCTTACTCCAAGATCTAGTTTCATAGCTTGTTCCAGATAAGGTTCCTGTAGATCTGATGGAAGACTATGTGGTTCTTTGCGGGATGTGCAGTTACAGCTTCGTCTGCTACAGATTCCAGCACACCAATGAGAAGTGGTCGTTGTTGCTTGGGAGTATAATGGACACAAGCCGCTTTGGCCAACCACCCACCTGGACCAAGACTATTAGCAGAACCCGAAGGATTATGCTGTACATTTCCTCGTGCTTCTTTGGTGGCGCTATGGTTTATGTTCTGTTTTCCATATTTATTAAATCTAGAGATTGCCAGCAGCTGAACCAGGACAAGCAGTTGCATCAGATTTGCGGAACTGTGTTGTCCATATGGAGGCCCCATAATACCATCAACCCCTTGGCTAAGCTAGCTGTGATTGCCTATCAGATTTGGAGCATTTGTACGTTGTTGTATCCGTGTGTTATCAATAATAATCGAGCAGTTTGCTTTGCCCTAGTGGCAGGGATCATGCTGACTCTAGCCTGGGAGAGCGGCCAGTTTCTCGCCTCCAAAACAGAGCACCTCAAGGACATGTTCCGCAGTACCTTCAAGACCGATGATGTAGTAGATCAAAGACATCGACTGAGGCGGTGCATTCAGTACCATCAAAGCATCTTGCAGTAACTAAATCAATGTTCTTAATCAAGTTGATCCTAAGTTGATGCTTCCAGAGATTTGGAGTTGTTGAACCAGCTAAACAAGTACATTCTTGGCTTCACTTCGGTGCTCAGCTCCATTTTGCTGAGTGCCATTGGAGCTCAAATGCTGCAAGAAAAGTCAGCTTCAGGAGCTTGCCATCTCTTCGCCTTTCTCATATCGTTTTTCCAGCTATGCCACGCTGGGCAAGCCATCATCAACGCTGTAACTTATTATCAAGTCCGTGCTTGAGTTATTCTTGGAATTTCAGACTGAGAGTATCAGAGAAGCAGTGTACGAGAGCGACTGGTACCAGGTTGATCCGAAATTAGCCAGGGATGTGCAGTTTGTGCTTTTTCGCTGCCAGAAGGTCAGTTTTTTGAAGAGTAGTTTGATGGGGCCGTTTCATTTTCAGCTTTTTGTGGTTGTAAGTGATAGGAACTTGTTGATGAGTGTTGATGATGTTGTGTTGCAGGTTATCAAGACAGCGTACTCTTATTTGACCTTTATTGTCAATTCAACTTGAGGATGTTAGTCACTCTATGATTATTGAGTCTAAAATAAAACGTATTAAAGATGACTTTTAGGAACCAAAAATCTAACTTATGAACTAATTTAGCTTCTGTTACACTTTAACACTGCTTTCAGATGAGTTTTTTACATGACGAGATGGATTTTAATTGATAGTTTAATCAAAATTGATTGAATTTTGAATAATATGAATAATACTAGTTGACCCGGCAAATTCCATACTGCCTCATAATCAATGATTAATATTGTGCTAAATGGACTGTTTCACAATTTTTTTTTTTGTTTTTCCGGTTTTAATAATTATTATTCTGTTATTCGGGGCGCATAACAAACATATAAAAAATAATAAAAATCCTTCCAGCGATTTTTCAGTTAGGATGATATGTTAAATGACTGAAAACATTTCTAGCGTACTTTTTTTGAAAAATTTAAACGGAAAACGTATCTATTGTTACAAGACTTCAAATCCCAAATAGAACCTACATTATCTAATTTGAACAAAATCCTTTGAAAAATAACAAAATTAGGTATTTTGGTAAATTTCTCAAATTAAAACCTTCATATCTTATTTGAACAAACTCCTTAGGAAAATTATAAAACCTTTCAAAGATAACCTCACTGTGTCATTAAAAAAAAAAATGTTTAGATCAAATCTCAAATAGAACTTACGATATATGTATTATCTAATCTGAACAAAATCCTTTGGAAAATAACAAAATTAGGCAAACATAACCTCACTTGGTCAATTTTCGTGAAATTTCTTGATCAAACCCCAAATTAGAGCCTACATGATCATTTGAACAAAATCTTGTGGCAAATTACAAAACTATGCAAACATAACCTCACTATGTATGTTATGTTTCAAAAAAATTTTTGATCAAATCTCAAATAGAACCTACATATCTAACGAAGATTTGGAGACAGCAACTCCATCTATTATTGGTGGTAATGAAAAACCTTCTATCACGAACTATCATACGTAGTATTCACATGTTGTAGAAAACATGAAAAGGCATTATCCGCCACAATTTCAAGAATTAACGTTTCTATCCCACACAATAGCAAAACTACAGTTGAGTACTGCACACTTTTTTTCACCAAAAGCCCAAAGGCTAGGTATCTAATTTCATATGTAATTTGAACAAAATCGTTTGGAAAATAACAAAACTATATGCAAACATAACCTCACCACGTCATTTTTTTTTAAATGTTTTGATCAAATCCCAAATAGAACCTACGATAATATTATCTAATTTGAACAAAATCTTTTGGAAAATAACAAAATTAAGCAAACATAACCAAATTAGAACCTACATAATGGACAATTTGCACATTTTTTGGAAATATGAAAAATATAAGGATTAGAAAGTACTGATGCCATTGATGTTTAAAAATCAACCTACGACCTCTAATAATCTAGTAATCACCGATTAAAGAGCGCCAATCAACATCCAACACGTCACAGAATACACTATCTATCTCCGTCTGACGTATTGACTGAGATGACTCTCTCTCTCTCTCTCTCTCTCTAGGGAGGGTAATATGGCCCCACCCCTTTTGCGATCATGCAGTGAAATTCGCGTTTTCTTTTTCATTTATTTGGTATATTTTTGGGTATTTCGGAATTTTTTTTTTGCTGGTGACTTTAAAATAATGTCCAGAATACGTATATAAAATTTCAAGTCATTGAAAATGTATGCAAATTGTCCATTATTTGAACAAAATCCATTGACAAATAATAAAACTATGCAAACATAACCTCACTATGTCAAAGAAAAGGAAGTTGTGTTTTCAGGTTTTTTCGGAGAGTTTTCCAGCTTTTCTCGCCATAAAAACAATCCCAAGACTTTAAGGAACAATTAAAAAAAAATGACTCAAATTGCCCCAGCTGTTCTCAAGTTATGAATCTTCCAGAAGAAATCGGTACTCATTTTTGTATATTGAGATTTAGGTTGAAATCACGATTTTACGTGAAATTAATTTCTTCAAAACTTTATGGAAATTTGATCTTTTTTCTTTTAGGGTTTTTGTAATTTTTTATATTCTTTAGTATCCACGAAATCCAGGATAATCAATTTCCGCACATTCTCAATAATTCCAATTTCTTCAAATCTTTATTACTGTTCAACGGATCAACCGATTTATATGAATCCCTCCCCAATTTTAAGGGATTTTTTTTTAAGTGCTTGTGATTTTTTACCTTCTTCAATTTTGACTTTATCCAGGATATATTGGTTTCCAAAATTTTCCCAAATCATTTGAAACTTTTCAACTTCTCTACATATTGACCTATTTTAGTGGATCCAACGTCATTTTGGAGGATATTTTATCTTTTTTCCTTTGGAGTTTTAGTCAGTTATTTATCCATCTAAATTTCACATAAAATTCATATTTCATATTATTTGTCAGTTGAACCAATTGTTTTTCTCTTTTATGGAACTATTAATTTTTTGTTAATGACATTATTCATTATTATGCTTTCAATAAACATTTTTGAGCACTAATGACTTGTCAAACAATTTTAAAATTATTTTTTGACATCTGCCACGCCTGTTTTGTAGTTTTATTCAATTGTTTGTTTTTCATCAATAAGCATCAGTTTAAAAAGATTCAATTGGCCTGTTAACTGCACGGACAGCTTTATAATTTGCCAGTTGACAGATTAAACAGGTCTGTTAACAGACAGAATACCTTTATATCTGAGGGAAAGTCTGTTAACTGCTCAGACTTTGACTGTTGATTGAAGAAAGCAGCCTGTTAACAGATAAGAAAGCTCAACATCTGCAGAATAGGTCTATTAACTGGCCGAACAGTCTCAAAACTTGCCCGTTAACAGACTGGTAAAACTAAAGAACTATAGAAGAAGATTCACGTTTTTCTAGACAGTCTTACAATGTGCCTGTTGACACCTTAAACAAGTCTATTAACAGACTATATAGCGTTAGAACTCCAGAATTAATCTGTTAACTGCCATAACTGCCTCTGATAATAGACCACAAGGCTTCAGATTGGCAAAATAATCCGGTCAAGTGCTCGAGCAGTTTCAGAACTTGCCGGTTAACAGCTCACTCAAATCTGTTAACATAAATTGGGTCTGTTGATTGTTAGAAAAGTTTGAGAATGGGAGTGTTGACAGCTCAAAAAAGCCTGTTAACAGATTACATCGCTTCAGGTCTGCAGAATGAGTCTGTGAACTGCTCGTACAGCTACCTAGATTGCTTGCCAAAAAAGGTTCTAAAGAGGATTGTTGACAGCTCAAATGAGCTTGTTAAGAGACTATAAAGCTTAAGAACTGTAGAATGAGTCTGTTGAGCATATAGAAAATTTAAGAACTCTAGAACAGGACCATTAACTGCCTTTAAAGTCTTAGACTGAGCCTGTTAACTGTGAAAAAAGATAGCCGACGGCTGAAGTGGGCCTGTTAAGAGACTATAAAGCTTAAGAGCTGTGGAATAAGTCTGTTGACCGACAAGAAACTTTTAAAACTGTAGAACATGACCGATAACGGCCTTGAAAGTTCCTTTTATTACCAGTACGAAAGTTACTTTTTTAAAATTGGAAAACTTTAGGTCTGGAAGACAAGGCTGTCAACTGCCTATACCGTTCTACAACGTGCCTGTTGACAGGTAAAACAAGTGGCTCGACTGGAAAGCTTTAGAACGTGCCTGTTGACAGCGAAGACAAGTCTTTTAACAAGTTGGGCAGCCTTTGAACTCTTGTATTGATCTGTTCACTGAGTAAACGAGCCAGTAAATAGGTTTTCCTGAAATATTTTATCCAGAATAAAACTCCTCAAACGACTTTTCAACTACGAAAAACAATAATTATTGTAAATGTATGACAAATAACTGAAACCAATAAAATACCGGAACCAAACTGACCATATAAGTGAATCACATCAACTCTCATTATCGGGACAACTTTTTCACCGTGCATGCCTTCAAATTAAGTAATTCTATGCGATTACCTCAAGGGAAAATCACCGCCCTGAACACCTGGCTTAATATCCCCACATTATCCTAAATCGCTCATTTTGCCACGATGTATCGACCCGAACCCAACGGAGCGTTCCACATGTCCCTCTCCTTCATTGACTTTTTCCACTGGTATCCTTTAACGGAGAACAAATCATGGAGATACTGGTTAACCACCAAACTGATCCGCAGCATCAGCTTTCTCACTCTAGTGGAGCTGGGGTTGCATATTATCATGAGCACTTTGGGTGAGCTCACTCCAAGATCTAGTTTCATAGTTTGTTCCAGATAAAGTTCCTGTAGATCTGATAGAAGACTACGTGGTTCTGAGCGGGATGTGCAGCTACAGCTTCATCTGCTACAGATTCCAGCACATCAATGAAAAGTGGTCGTTGTTGCTTGGGAGTGTAATGGACACAAGCCGCTTTGGCCAACCACCCACCTGGACCAAGACTATCAGCAGAACCCGAAGGATTATGCTCTACATTTCCTCGTGCTTCTTCAGTGGCGCTATGGTTTATGTTCTGTTTTCCATATTTATTAAATCCAGAGATTGCCAGCAGCTGAACCAGATCAAGGGGTTGCATCAGGTTTGCGGCACTGTGTTGCCCATATGGTGGCCACATAACACCATTAACCCCTTGGTCAAGCTAGCAGTGATAGCCAATCAGATCTTGAGCATTTGTACGTTGTTTTATCCTTGTGTTAACAATAATAATTGAGCAGTTTGCTTTGCCCTAGTGGCAGGAATCATGCTGACTCTAGCCTGGGAGAGCGGCCAGTTTGTCACCTCCAAAATAGAGCACCTCAAGGACATGTTCCGCAGTACCTTCAAGACCGATGATGTAACAGATCAAAGACATCGACTGAGACGGTGCATTCAGTACCATCAGAGCATCTTGCAGTAACAACATCAATGTTCCTAATCGAGTGGATTCTAAGTTGATGCTTCCAGAGATTTGGAGTTGTTGAACCAGCTAAACAAGCACATTCTTGGCCATACTTCGGTGCTGAGTTCTATTCTGTTGAGTGCCATCGGAGCTCAAATGTTGCAAGAAAAGTCCGCCTCAGGAGCTTGCCATCTCTTCGCCTATCTCATATCGTTTTTCCAGCTATGCCACGCTGGGCAGGCCATCATCAACGCTGTAACTTATTACCAAGTCCGTGCTTGAGTTATTCTTGGAATTTCAGACTGAGAGTATCAGAGAGGCAGTGTACGAGTGCGATTGGCACAAGGTTGATCCGAAATTGGCCAGGGATGTGCAGTTTGTGCTTTTTCGCTGCCAGAAGGTCAGTTTTTTGAAGAGTAGTTTGATGGGGCCCTTTCATTTTCAGCTTTATGTGGTTGTAAGTGATATAGGGATGTGTTGATGAGTGTTGATGATGTTGTTGCAGGTTATCAAGACAGCGTACTCTTATTTGACTCTTATTGTCAATTCAACTTGAGGATGTTAGTCATTCTATAATTAAATTAATTTAAAACTCAGATCTTTTGGTTCACTTTAACACTGCTTTTAGATGACCTTTCTCCATGTCGAGCAATAGATTTCAATTTTCAGTATAATCCAAATTTGATTGAATTTTGAATAATATCAATAATATTGAGGTTAAAATCATAATTTTGCGTGAAATTTATTTCTTTAAAACCTTAAGGAAATTTTATTTTCTTTCTTTTTGAATTTTTATAATTTTTTATATTCTTTTAATATCGACGAATTCCAGGATAATCAATTCCCCCACATTGTCAATTATTCCAATTTTTTTGAACCTTTATTACTTGGATCAACCGATTTTTATGGATCCTGCGCCAATTCTGAGAGATTTTATTTTAGAGAAATTGTAATTTTTGAATATTTGAGTTTCCAAATTTTTTCCAAATCTTTCGAAACTTTTTAACTTTTCCACATTTCAATGTATCCAACGTCATTTTAAAGGAAATTCTATCTTTTTGAGTTTTCGTTATTTATTTATCCATCTTAATTTCATATTTAATTCGTATGTCTGTTGAAGCAATTTTTCGCTCTTTTATGAAACTATGCATACTTTTTAAAAATGCTCAGGATCATTGACATTATTAATTACAAAGCTTCCATTAAATATTTGATCACTAAAGATTATTTTCTAAACATTTTCATAATTTATTTTTAAACATAGCTGAATTTTTGTGTTCAAAAAAAAAATCTGTCACGCCTGTTTTGTAGTTTCATTCAATTGTTTGTTTTTCATCTATAAGCATCAGTTTGATGAGATTTAAAACAAATTTGACCTGTCAACTGCACGAAGAGCTTTATGATATGCCTGTTAAAAGATTAAACAGGTCTGTTAATAGAAAGAAAAATATGTCAACTGCTCAGACAACCTCAGACTTTGACTGTTGACCGGTTGACAGATTAGAAAGCTCAAAATCTGCAGAATAGGCCTGTTAACAGTCTCAAAACTTTCCCGTTAACAGACTGGTGAGCTAAAGAACTATAGAACAAGACTGTCAATTTTCTTGACAGTCTTAAACGTGCCTATTGACACCTCAACTGCAAAAAAAATAAGAATGTGAGCTCTAACAAGCCTGTTAACAGCTCGGACAAGTATGTTGACAGACTAGAAAACTTTACCAAAAAATCTCAGAAAAAAGACTACAAGATTTTATATTGGCAAAATAATCCGGTCAAGTTTCAGAACTTGCGGTTAATACTTGTAACACAAATCTGTTAACAGTCTACAGAACTTCATAACTTCAGAATGGCTTCAGAATGTGAGTGTTGACAGTCTGTTAACAGATCCCAACGCTTCAGAATCACAGAATGAGTCTGTAAACTGCTCGTGCAGTTTACTAAATTGCTTGGCAACAGACTAGAGAACTTGAGAGATTCAGAATAAATCTGTTAATTGTGAAAAGTTTGAGGGGGGAGTGTTGACAGCACAGTCTGTTAACAACGCTTCATATCTGCAGAAGAGGCCTGTTGTGCAGTTCCAGAACTTGCCTGTCAATCAGCTTCAGAATAGATCTGTTCATAGTGGAAAGCTTCTAAATATAAAGGTTGACAGCACAAACAGACTACAACGCTTTAGATCTCCATAATAGTAGTAACATCTTCAAAACTCACCTGTTAACATTTTGGAGAAGTCTGTTAACAGCTCTAGCAAGCCTGTTAACAGACTATAACGGTCCATATCTGCAGAAAAGAACTGTTAACTTCCCGAACAGTTTCAAAGCCTTGATATTGAAGATGTTACTAAAAGAGGAGGAGATAAGGAAACATGAATGGTTGTGGAGAAGATAAAAAACCAACAAGTGAAATAACCCGTGTGAGGTCCCATCTTGTAATTAATTTCAGCAAAGTGCATCACAAAAGGCTGTTATTAAATCACGCCGCAAGGCGGGCCATTTTGGGCGGCAATTTTTCCACGAACCGCTCGCTCCACATAAAAACCACATTTTATTCATGATATGATTTTTTATTCATCGATTATCAAAGAGGATCGCGATGACGGTCGATATCTGATCAATACACGGTGTATGTGCATGGAAAAAGAAAGCACGAAATGATTCCAATATAGTGGAAGATCCCGTAAGGTGTTAAGAGGCTCAGCGAGTTCACGATTCGAGATTCCCGATGTCTGATAGCATCGACAACTAGTCGCAGTTAAACAGCACCTAATGGTCGTAAGTTTCGCGAAATGCCCCAACTCGCAGAGAAACGTTTCAGATAAAGATTTTTAAGAGCTGCTGTGCGTGAGACCTGAAAACATTTTCCTTTGATAGTCGCTCGATTTCACTAATCTGGAGATTTTGGACCATAACTTCGAGTTATCACCATGATTTTTTCAAATGAGGGCCTTCATATATGTTTGTATCAATAATAATGATATTGTCTTATTCCTGTGATTTTTTTTTCATCTTCCATTATCAGTTTTTTGAATGCTTGATTTTTTGGCTTTCAAACAATCTTCAAGAAAATTCATAGATTGTTTTTATTTGGGACTGTTATCAGCTTTGACACGTCTGTTAACAGACTGGGAAGATTTAGAACTATGAAAATTCCTGGGCAGTTTTAGAACAGGAGTGTTAACGGACTGGAAAACTAAAAAACTTCAGAGCAGATCTGTTAACGGCCTGATCTGCTTTGGACAGGGACAGTTGACAACAGTAACAACAAACTATATCGCTTAAGGTCTGTTGAAAAAGGTTGCTGGACAACTTTAAACGTTGACTGTTGACAAGTGAAGTAAGTCTGTTGACAAGCCTTCGATAACAACAGACTAGATTGCTCTACATCTGTTGAAATTGGTCATCTTTCCATGAGTCTGCTTACATGCTGAAAAACTTCTGATCTATTGAAACAGCTGCCTAAACAGCTTCAAAATTCCACTGTTGACCGCTCAAACAAGTCTTTTAACCGACTGGAGAACATTAGATTTGAGAAAGTGATCTGTTGACTGCTTTACAAGCTTGAGAACGTGACTGTTAACAGCTCAGAATCTGTTGAGAGTTTCGCAACTTCAGAATAGATCACCAAAATAGATTCATAATGTGTTTACAGCTCAAAAAAAGCATGTTAACAAATCAGAAAGCCTTAGAACCTGCCACGCTCTTTATTTCTCTTGAGAATAAAAAAAAATTAGGTAACAAAGCAGAGAGGAAGTTACTTGATTTCTGGAATGAGAGAGTGGTTTACTGCGTGAGCAAATTAGTCCCTGGCTCAATGCCGGAGAGAGGGTAGGATAAGCGCCACCGACTAAAGACAGAATAAGTCAGAAGTCTCCCGATGTTCCGGGCACCTTTCCAATCACAGACATGATGAAATCAAAAATTAATTAAGTACCAAGTCAATGAGTCACATAAAGCCCAATGAAATACCAAAAATTCAATGGATAAAAATGTATTTCTTTATCCCTAAAGTTAAGTCCCTAAGTGATCACTTTTCAAATAAAAATAAATAAACTTAAATCTAATAACGATACCAAAAATTCACGTCAACACAGCCTTTCTTCAGTCAAGAGGGCTCAAGTTCAACAGTGGCTCGGTCAGCTCTTGTAGACTGCCAATTGAATCAACATAAGAATAATATTGTCTTATTCCTATGTTTTTTTCTTCATCTTCCATTATCAGTTTATTGATTGCTTGATTTTTTGCTCGATTTTTTGGCTTTCAAACAGTCTTCCAAGAAAATTCATAGATTGTTTCTATTTGGGACTGTTGTCAGCTTTGACACGTCTGTTAACAGACTGGGAAGATTCAGAACTATAAAAATTCCTGGACAGTTTTAGAACAGGAGTGTTAACGGACTGGAAAACTAAAAAACTTCAGAGCAGATCTGTTAACGGCCTGATCTGCTTTGGACAGGGACAGTTGACAACAGTAACAACAAACTATATCGCTCAAGGTCTGTTGGAAAAGTTTGCTGGACAACTTTAAACGTTGACTGTTGACAAGTGAAGTAAGTCTGTTGACAAGCCTTAGATAACAACAGACTAGATTGCTCTACATCTGTTGAAATTGGTCATCTTTCCATGAGTCTGCTTACATGCTGAAAAGCTTCTGATCTATTGAAACAGCTGCCTAAACAGCTTTCAAAATTCCACTGTTGACCGCTCAAACAAGTCTTTTAACCGACTGGAGAACATTAGATTTGAGAAAGTGGTCTGTTGACTGCTTCACAAGCTTGAGAACGTGACTGTTAACAGCTCAGAATTTGTTGAGAGTTTCGCAACTTCAGAATAGATCACCAAAATAGATTCATAATGTGTTTACAGCTCAAAAAAGCATGTTAACAGATCAGAAAGCCTTACAACTTGCCACGCTCTTTGTTTTTTTTTAGATTTAAAAAAAAAATGAGGTAACAAAGAACAGAGAAAGTAACTTAATTTCTGGAATGAGAGCGTGGTTTACTGCGTGAGCAAATTAGTCCCTGGCTCAATGCCGGAGAAAGGGTAGGATAAGCGCCACCTACTCAAGACTGAATAAGTCGGAATTCTCCCGATGTTCCGGGCACCTTCCCAATCACAGACATCATGAAATCAAAAATTAATTAAGTGCTAAGACAGCTTGAGCAAGACTTTCAACTATCTGTATAGCAACTTCACAAATATCTTTCGAATTTGAGTGTTGAACAAGTCTGTTAACAGACTAGAGAGCTGTTAACCGCATTGACACCTTCAAAACCGTACAACAGGCCAAAGACTGCCTATATATAGACAGTTTTAAAATATCCCTACAGACAGTTCAAACCAATCTTTCAACAGGCTATACAGATTCCGAACTCTAGGATAGATCTGTAAACTGCCAAAAAAGTCTCGCAAAACGACCGATGAAGACTCAAACCAGCCTGTTAACAGTCTATGGAGCTTAACTGCTTGAGCTCCTGCCTGTTAACAACTCGAACAAGTCTGTAAAGATTAAGATCTGTGGAATCGGACCGTTAACTGCCTAGGCAGTTCTAGAAGGAGCAGGAACAAGTCTTTTAACAGATCAGAAAGCATTACATTGAACCTGTTGACTGCCAGAAAATCTTCAATAAAGGACTGAGGACAGCTCAAATGAGCCTGTCAAGACTATATGAAGCTTTGCAACTATAGAATAAGTCTGTTGACCGATTAGGAAGTTTTATAATTGTACAACAGGATCGTTAACTGCCTGGACAGTTTTAGAACGAGCCTATTGACAGCTAAAACAAGTCATGAGAAATTGGACAGCTTCAAAAGTCTAGAATAGATCTGAGCTAGCGAGCATGTGAACAGACTGTTCACTGTCTGTAAGAGAGGTCTGTTAACAGGTCTAGACCGTTTTGGATCGTGCCTGATGAAATCAGAACAAGTTGTTGACAGCCAATAAAATTGAACTGAATAGACGAGCCTGTTAACAGACTGTAAAATGAGGATAATAGACCGCTGTTAAACTCTAGAATATATCTGTCAACTGCCATAAAAGCTTCGCAATAAGAAAGTTCATAGTTTAATTATAATAGAGCTTTAGAATAGTTCGTAGCCTGCCTGTTGACCGCTGAAACAATTATGTTAACAGATAAGTGTAGAACAGATCTTTTGACTTTACCTGGACAGTTTTGAAATGTGTTGACTGCTCAAGCAAGTTTGTTGACAGAATGAAAAGCTTCAGAACTGTAGGACTTCTTGAACTTGCCTGTTAACAGACTGAGATGGGGTCTGTTCATTGCACGATGCTCATCAAGCCTGTTGAAAGACTTGAAAGCTTGAGAACCACAACAGCTGTTAATTATCAGAAAAATTATAGATGAGTGTTGACAGCATACTTTGAAACTCTAGAATGTATCTATCTATTGTCAGAAAAATTTTGCGATAGTGTGTGTTCACAGCTCAAAGTTGTTAACTGTTAACAGACTATAAGACTTGAGAACTATAAAATGGTTCTGCTTTTCATTATTTCGAATAGTTTTTGAGAAATTGGTGATTTTCTAGTTTTTTGTTTTTTGGGTGTTGGTTTTTCAGTAAAGGTGATTTCTGGAATGATTTTTCCAGAATTAAAATCATCACACGATTTACCAACCACAAGAATAATTATTGTGAATGTATGTGACAAAAAACTGAACCCAATAAAATACCGGAACCAAACTGGCCATAAGTGAATCACATCAAGTCCCATAATCGGGCCAACTTTTTCACATAAAAATTTTTTGCTCCAATAAATATTCCATTCCCGTTGCGTGACAAAATCCCCGATCGATTACTAATTTCTCAAGGTGGAAATTACATACTCCGTTTAACTTGTTCTGGTTTTTATCCGCAGCCCAAACCAAAAATTTTCACCGTTACGAACCAGTTTATGATTTGGTGCACTTCCATGTTAGGCCAGGACAAAAACCCATATCATCTGCCCAAAAAAACTTTCAATTTCACTATTCCGTCTAATGATCGGCTATTGTAAAAGTCCAAAAACTTTCACTGTTAATGGAATAGTGATTATTTATTGCCTCGAGAAGATTGTCAGTCCAATTAACTAATATTTCTCACCGCATTGTGCATGTTTCTCTCGTTTACAAAAATTGTAATTATCATTAAATCGTCGTCATGGCTCAACTGGCCATAGTTGCTGATTGAGATATTCAGCCTGTAGCGGAATGTATTTGAAGAATTAGTGGGTCATTCTACAAGCTTTTAGAATTTGTCAATTTTTCAGTCCAACCGGTTAACAGACCTTTTTAAGCTGTCCGTGTTGAGAACAGACTTATTGTATAGTTCTAGATAGCTCTCTAGTCTGTTAACAGGTTTGTTTGAGCTGTCAACATTCACATTCTAAAGTTTTTCTTACAGTTGACAGATCTATTCAGATCCGTTAACAGGCTTATTCAAGGTTGATAATTTAGAGCAGGACTACCTGTTGACAGTTTTCACCAATCTTCCAACACACTGGACAGCTTCAGAACTCTAGAATATGTCTGTTAACTGTCGCATTAGGAGTGTGACAGCTGGAACAAGCCTGTTCACCGGTTCTGGAACTGTCAAATAAGTCTGTTGACTTTCTTAATAGCTTCAAATCCTGCCTGTTGACGACTCGAACAAGACAGGAAAGCTTTAGAGCTGTAGGACAGGTCTGTTAATTGCCTAGACCGTTTTTAAACATGCCTGTTGATAACTAGAACTAGATAACTGTTAACTGTCAGAAACTAGAACAAGCCTGTTGACCGATTCTAGAACTATAAGTTTAATGACTACTTGGACAGCTTCAAAAATTTAGAACACTAAAACAGATCTGTTGACAGCTGAAACAAACCTGTTAACCGATTCTACATCTGTAAAATGAGTCTGTGAACTTTCCGGACAGTTTCAAATCCTACCTGTTTACCGTTAAAAAAGGTTTGTTTTCAGACTGGAAAGCATGTGAGCTGTAGGACAAGTCTGTTAACTGCCCAAACAGTTTTAGAACTTCTTATCAGCTGATTAGAACTCTAGAATATATTTGTTAACTTTCAGATATATATATGTGACAGGTGAAACAGGCCTGTTTACCGCGATTCTAGCACTGTAAAATAAATGTTTCAACTGTTTGGACATATGCAAACTCTGTCTGTTGACAGCTCAAATAAGTTTGTTGACAGACTGAAAAGCTTAATACTGTGGTACAGGGCTATTAATTGCTTGGATAGTTCCAACGAAATGCCTGTTGACAAGTTAAGTCTGTCTTCTAATATACTAGACAACTTTGGAACATCAGAATTGGTCTGTTGACTGCCAAGAGCTGGAACAAGCCTGTTGACCGATTCCAGAACTGTAAAATAAGTCTGGTCACTTTCCGGGCAGCTTCAAACTTTGCCTGTTGACAGCTCAAGCGAGTCTGTTTAAAGACTGAGAAACTGTCTGGCTACATAGTTTTTTTTTAATATTGAAATAGATCTGTGCTATCGAAAATAAGTCTGTTAACTTTCCTGACAGCTT
Source organism: Orchestes rusci (assembly GCA_958502075.1). Classification (NCBI taxonomy): domain Eukaryota; kingdom Metazoa; phylum Arthropoda; class Insecta; order Coleoptera; family Curculionidae; genus Orchestes; species Orchestes rusci. The sequence continues at coordinate 46,354,287 of OY293306.1, forward strand.
TAAATCCTGCCTGTTGACAGCTCAAACAAGTCTGTTTACAGGCTGTAAAGCTGTTTACTGCCTATACAGTTTTAAGGGAATGCCTGTTGACAGCTTCTAGAACATTAAATTTGATCTGTTGAATGTCATAAACTGGAACGAGCCTGTTAACCAATTATAAAACTATGAAATGAGTCTGTTAATTTTCCAGACATCTTCAAATTTTGCCTGTTGACAGCTCAAACGAGTCGGCTGATAGACTGGAAAATTTAAGAACTGTAGAACATTGGTCAACTATACCTGCTAACTGTAACAGTCAGAGACAGGATCAAGCCTGTTGACCGATTTAAAAACTGTGAAATGAATCTGTCAACCTTCACATCTTGGTCAAGTCTGTTTACCGACTAGACAGCTTCAAATCTGTAGAACAGGTCTGTTAACTCCCTGGACAGTTTGGGAAGGCGCCTGTTGTCATCTAAAAAGATTCTTCCAATAGACTAGACAGCTTCAGAATTCTAGAATTGATCTATTAACTGCCAGAGAACTTTTGAAATTTAAAAAAAAATCAAACTTAAAACTGGAAAAATACAAAAACGGGAAAATTAAAGTCCTACAATCAAAAAAAAATCAAAATTTGGAAGTGCATTGAAGTTCAGAAAAAAATCAAACAGAAAGTAACAAGAAATGAAAAAAAATATATTTACTCGACTATAAAGGTGTTAACTGAGAACATACTTTCTAAAATTGTCCATTTTGAACCTTTTCACTAAATAAATGAAAAATGACCTAGAAAATTGCGGAAATAAAGTATATTAAACATTGCAAAACGTAAAGATAAATTGGGAAAAAAGTAGATTTGAGATCAAACAAACAATTAAACACCAAGAAAATCTTAAAACTACTAGAACAAGGCATTATACAACATTAAAACAAATATTATTTTGGACAAATACTAAAAATAATAAAAAATCGAAAACAATAATGAAATAAATTGACATAAATATTCCACAAAAATAAAATTATTCACAACCTAATTTCACATGATTGTCACATCCTAAATGTGGTACTACAAAGTTCAGTCCGTCAGACATCCGGTGCATTTCGACTATACCCCGTGCATACAATATCAGTTTTGTATAAGAATTAAATACTAATACATAAACAAAAATAATTCGGTGCATATCCTTTGTATACAGGGTGAATACATAATTTTGTTGAACGTGGAAAAAACACAAACTCAATATCAGTATTAATTAGCAAAGCAGCTGATTAATAAAACGAATAAAAAGTTGAGTTTATGTAAAATCTTCTGTCACAACAAAAAGCAACTCAATTGCCCCTGTGCGATAACAAATTATGCTGTTGTTATCAGAAGATCGCAAGCCATGTCAAGTGTCAAGATGATTGGCCAGATAGCGTACGGCTTCCTGGCAGGATTTTTCTTGAAACTCAGAGACAACAATAGAGCAGGTTGTTCGCTTCATCGATCAATATGGGCATGATATATTGATGGGTGGTTGTTGGGGTTAATTAGCTAGGTCTTTTGGAGCAGTTGGGTTTGATGGTTGTGGCGGTATAGGGTAGAGTGGGCTACCTTGAGACAAGGGCAACAATGAGACATCTCAATATTTCTGTATAGGTCGTGTTTGCCCATCATCAAATTCTCTATAAATATTATTTAAACAAATAAGGACTTGCGTTCAACATTTAAGAAGAAGAATGATGAGTCTTGATGTATTCCTGTAACAAAGTTTAGCAGGATTTTGTTTTATTTGTTGATTATAAATGTTCACTGTGAATTTAACGTTTCCGCTGTATTTGATATTTAACTCAGTCCTTAATGTTGACCAGGCCTGCTTTTTTTCAAAACAATTTTTTTCAAAATTTTCCCATAACAACTTGCTTTTTTCCCAGTCAATTATGATGAAAATTTCCTACCAGTCAATTCTAACCAATCATAGGCTTGCATTTTGTTATGTTGCTATGGCAACGACCTAATTTCATCGGAAATTTCACTGCTCATAATCACGTGACTGAAAGATTAATAAGTGGAAATTTCCCTGGCTTTGGCTTTGCGCATCTGGATGTACTGGATGTAGCTCCCATATGATTACAGTGTTGCCGTCCCCACTCTCCCTAACAATCCCAACCCAACCCAACTTTCACAGACAGAGATAAAGCAAACGGCAACACTGTGGTTGGTGCATGGGAGCTACATCCAGCCGCGAGTGCTTGACAGCTGTTAAAGACAAATATTTTTGATAAATGATTTATTTTCAACTTCCAATCCAAAGTTGCAATGTTATCAATTATGGTCAAGATTGGTTATAACTTCCAAATGTTTTATAAAATCCTGATTCCCTTCTTTCTTCCTCAATGGCAAGTAGAGTAAGGAGCCGTTGGTTTCTTCCACTAAATGCGAGGTGAGTCCAGCCGCTACTATTAAAACTTCTCAAATAGTTTTGGCATGAAATTTTCTTGCCGAATCTCCCGAGAGCTCGAATAAATAATCCGGGAATTTGTTCTCGTTGCGAATTTTTCAAGAAAATTTGCAAATCGACAAAAGTTCCGGAAATAATTCGAGCTCCGGGGAGACTATAAGTGAAAAATTGTCTAAAGAGTCATTGTTAGAAAAAACAGCTTTCGATCTCGATTTTTTGTGGACAATTTTTTTTTACAGAATTTTTAAGACAATTTTCCTCAAAATCTCCCCATAACAACTTGCTATTTTCCCAGTCAATTCACTGTTGAAAAAATCAGCTTTCGATTTCCATTAGTTTCCGAGTTATGATTTTTTTTGGGAAAACATATTTTTTGTCTGAATTTTCAAGACATTTTCCTCAAAATTTTCTCCTACTAATTTGCTACTTGTCCAGTCAATCATGATGAAAATTGTCTAAAAAATTCACTGGTGAAAAAATCAGCCTTCTTCCATTTCTGAGTTATGAATTTTTTTGTGGGCAAACTTTTTGTTTAAATTTTCAAGACAATTTCCCTCAAGATTTTCCGATAACAACATGCTTTTCTTTTGGTCAATCAAAAAATCAGCCATCTATCTTCATTAGTTTTTGAGTTATGAATTCTTTTGTGGGCAGACTTTTTTGTCTAAATTTTTAAGATTTTTTTTTTATTTTTATCAAAATTTTCCTGTAACAACTTGCCATTTTCTTGGTCAATTGTGATGGAAATATGTCTAAAGGATTCACTGTTGTTCTGAGTTATGAATTTTTATTTTGGCAATTTTTTTTTATCTGAATTTTCAAGACAATTTACCTCAAAATCTTTCTTATAAGATCATGCTATTTTTTCAATCAATTACGATGGAAAACTGTCTGAGAAATTCGCTTGTGAAAGTTTTGATAAAACGAGGATCAAAGTTGCGTTCCACAATTTTGCGTAAAAATTCACTCTTATAAAAAAAATCCGTAACTCAAAAACCATTGAAGATATCAACCTGATTTTTGAACAGGTGAATTCTACACACAATAATCCATCAATACGGTTGTCAAAATATACAGAGTGTTGTGGAAGAATGTTGAGGGAACAAAGATCAAAAATTGTCATTCAACAATTTTACGTACAAATTTGTCCGTGTAGAAAAAAAATCGTAAATCAACATCCGTTAAAGATATCACCTTGATTTCTGAACAGGTGAATTCTACATAAAATTCTCCATAATCATGATAAAAAAATTATACAGAGTGGCATGGAAAATTTTTGAGAAAACGAGGATCAAATTTTCATTCCAGAATTTGACGTGCAAATTTACACTTTTAGAAAAAAAAAAACTCAAAAAAACGTTGAAGATAGCAACTTGACTCTTGAACGAGTGAATTCTACACAAAATTTTCCCTTGATGTAATGAAAAAAATATACAGGGTGGTGTGGAAAAAAATTGAAAAAACTTCAATTATACGTATAAATGTATCCGTCATCAAACAATTTTCTAATAATTAATATAGACAGCAAATCTGAATGATGCTTCCACTCGCCGCAAAACCATAACTCGTGCCCCCAATCTGTGTGGTCCCCTTACAAAAATACCATTCCGAAACGGTAGTAATTTCGCAAAATTATGCGGTTACCATCTCGATTGCCAAGGCAATTTAATCCATTATTGAAATGATTGTCTAAGCTATCCCAAGTAACCATCGATGTACTAATCACCCAATTCATCTACATGTGTGAGAACAAGTTTAAAAACGCATTAATAATGCGGGAAAAACCAAATGCGATTTTCCCCGTGTGACGTGGGTAAGATAATTAGATGAGTCTTGGTAATTATTGACCTGAAGGTAAAAGAAATGGACCGAGACGTTTGGGTATTAAGTGGGCGATTCTGCTACAATTGATGGTTGTTAGTTTGGTATAATCATCAAGAGGAAATGGTGTCTGCGCCAGTGTTATGGCTCGGTACTAGATTTTATTTCTCTCTTTGCACTTTTTATATATTTCAAGAAAAAATCTAACATGTCAATATTTTTTTGCTGAATTTCATGTTTCTTCAATGATTTTGCTGATTTTACTGACCTGCTGAATTTTCATCTTCCTTCGCGATCTGCTACTTTGCTAGTTTCATTGATTTGCGTTGCAGATTTCTATCTTCATTAAAGTTTTGCTATTTTTTACTGATCCTCTGTCTTGTTTACTTTATTCCAAATTTCATGATTTTGCTGCTATTTTCCATTCTATTTCATTTTACTGAACAAACATATTTGTTTCTTCGTGTCAATTTTAGGCTGAATTTAATGTATTTTCAATGTTTGCTGACTAATTTCAATAATTTGCTGATTTTAATCATCCTTTGCACTCTGCTAGTTTGTTCTTTATTCACTTTTGCCAGTTTTACTGTCATTTTGTAGATTTTTTCTTCATCTATTTCCTACTGATTTTCTTGATATTGCTTGATTTTTTGCTGATTTACTTTAATGATTATGCCGATATGCCTTTCTGCTTGTTCCGATCTTCTTTTACGTTCTGCCACTTTGTTCTCCTGTCACATTTGCTAGTTTTACAAACTTTTGCAAGTTTTTTTTTCTGCCTCTTACTGAATCTCTTGAGCTTGTTTGCTAATTCTATGTTTCTTCAAGTTTAGCTCCACTTCAATGTTTTTGCTGATTTAGATCTTCCTCTACTTTCTGCTAGTTTGTTCCTCGCTCACTTTTGCTAGTTTTAATTTTTGCAAATTTTTTCTTGATCTGTTCTCCACCGATTTTCTTGATCATGTTTGGTTACTCTTCTTTTGCGTCAGTCACTTTGGTAGTTTTACGGCCAGCAGGTTTTTTTTGTCATCTATCTTTTACTGGTTCTCTTGATCATGCTTGCTTGTTTGCTAATTATAGGTTTCAAGTTTTGCTGATTTGCATTCCTGCTGATTCCGATCTTTCTTTATGTTCTGCTGGTGTGTTTTTCAGTCACTGCTTACTTTCTTGCTGATACTATGTTTCTTCAAGCTTTGCTTACTTTAATGGCTTTACTGATTCACGTTCTTTTAGATTGTTCTTTAGTCACTTTTGCTAGTTTGACTGACTTTCCAGATTTTTTTTTAACTATTTCCCATTGATTTTCTTGATCATGCTTGCTTGTTTGCTATTTCTACGTTTCTTCAAGTTTTGCTGATTAACTTCAATGCTTTTGCTGATTTCGATCTTCCTTTACGTTTTGCTAGTTTGTTTTTTGGTTATCTTTGCTATTTTTACTTTTTGAAGATCTTTTCTTTATCTATTTCTTAATGATTTTCTAATTCTTGGTTTCTTGAAGTTTTGCTGATTTACTTCAATGATTTTGTTGATTTTGATCTGCTTTCATTTTCTGCTGATTTTTTCTTTAGTCATTTTTGCTAGTTTTACAGACATTTTGCAGGTTTTTTCTTCTTCTATCAGATTCTCTTGATCATGCTTGCTTTTTTGCTAATTCTTTGTTTTGCTGATTTACCTCAATGCTTTTGCTGATTTGACCGACCCGAACTCTTCTAATGATTTTGATTTTTTTTTGTTTTGTTTGGCTAGTTTTAGTGAGTTTTTCGCTGGTTTTTCTCTTTATGTAGTTCCTGCTATTATAGTTTTACTGATTTTCTTTGTCAAATTTTCGCTTTTGACTGAATGTGTGCTTAATCTATGATTTCTTCAAGGTCTCAACGATTTTGCTAGTTTTCACGTTCTACTATTTTTAAGCTGATTTACTACATTCAAGAAATTTGACATCGAGTTTTGCTTAATGTTTTACGTAATGTTTTGTATTGTTTTTACTTTACCATTTTGTATTCGCTTTGTCCATAAAATTTGTTTATTTTTTTTCCTTGGCAATAAAGAATATTTGATTTGATTTGATCTGATTTGCTGACATTTAGACGGATTTTAATTTTTATTGCTGACTTACTTCAATGATTTTGCCGATTCGACCGACTTCTCATGCTACTTAGATTTACTGGATTTTATGTCTCTTTTGCTGAATTTTATGTTCTTTCAAAGATTTAATAATTTTGCTGATTTAATTCACTTGTACGTTGTGCTACTTTTTTGCTAAATAATCTTAAGGAACTTGATAAATAATTGAATTTTGTTTGTATGTATGTTTTTTCAATGTTTTCTGACTTACTCCAATGATTTTGCCGATTCGACTGACTTCTCCTGCTAGTTTGTTCTTTGATTTACTGTTTTTTTCACTGATTTACTGAATTTCATGTTCCCTCAATCATTCAACAATTTGAAGGTTTGGAGACAGAATCTCCATCTATTGGTGGTGATGAGAAATCTACTATCAAGAACTAACAATGTAGCATTCACATGACGTAGAAATGCATGCCTTTCGCAACCCCTAGCCTTTGGGCTTTTGGTTATTCAACAATTTTGCTAATTTGCTACTTTTTTGCTAATCAACTTATTTTAACAAACTTGACCAAACACTGAGTTTTGCTGATTGTTTTGACATAAATGTGGATTTTCATATGCATTCATGATTTCCGATAAATGTTTGATTTTTCGAAATTTTTTTTCACTGAAATTCATGTTTTTTCAATCTTACTTCAATGATTTTGCTGATTTGACTGACATATGCTGAATTCTTAACGTTCTGCTAGTTTCTACTTTAGTTATATTTTTGACAGTTTTACTGACTTTTTTGCAGATTTTGCCATTTAACTTTGTTTCGCTCTTTTCATTGATTTCACTTCATCATCTCAGCATCGTGTTTGATCAAGGTTTGCTGACTTACTTCTGTGATTCTGCACTTCTTAAAGAAAAAATTAAAAATAGGAAAATAATAACGTGGCTTTTTTTCCTTCGGCAGAAGATGATGATTTGGCTGAAAATGTTGCCAATTTGAAAGATCCATCAGTAGTATCTTTACCCTTGGCTTCAACCCCAGACACCACAGCGGATTTTGAATATTTCTCTATAATGTATTTTTTGAAAGCTTGCTTGGAGATCCATTCACCATTTCAGAGGTTGGAGGAAGTTGTGATATTGTCCTGTGGTAGGAAAAAACAAATAGCGTCTGAAGAATTTTTCAGAGCGTGATAGTACAATTTGTACCAGTCTCAGACATGAATCTACCCACATACAAGTGTGCGCTATGAAATCAATCCAAGACAAACAGACTTCCCATATAAACTTAATGAGAATTCCTGCTTGATAAATCACCAGGAATGGTGTCGGGACCGTTAGTGTATTGCTGTCTAATTGTAAACGCAGCAAGTCGCATCAAGCAAATCGTGGGAATTCGCATGCATATTACTTATCATGATGTGGGCGAACTAACTTATGATGATTGTATTTGAATGCCAAATTTGCCAAAGTCATGATTTATTACATGAGTGTAATATGATCTAATAAACTGAAAAACATTTCCTGTATGGGTAACCTTGATGGTTCTCAGAACACCCATCGGGAGATGCTTCATCGAAAAATTGCGATTAATGGCGGGTTGTTGAAAATGTATTTTAATACATGCCACGATCGATTGTTGTGTGACGTCATGTTCTAGTGGATAAGTGTTATGTTAAATTAATTGACCAGTGATGCCAATGTTATATCAAGGTTGAATGTGAAAAATGGCACCATTCAATGCTTATGTCAAGAAAAATGTATTCTCAAAATAGGTTGGTGCAATCCAAGGTTTCTATATAAGAGGTTGCCTCACTTTTGCGGTCATGACGTCATTTGTGTCTACTGTAGCGCCACTGCGGCTATTTCTCGAACCATTCCATCATAAAATCAAGAATGATATTCATCAATATCATAAACTCACTATTTATTTCCAGGTGGACGAGAGATTTTTTGCTGTCGATGGTTTTTCTTTTGTGAAATCCATTTACGTTTTGAAAACTGTTTATAAGTGTCTTATCCTTGGATTTGTCTATCAAATATAGTGTTTTAAAGGTAGGTGTGTCTAGAAATGATCATAATAGAGTTTGTTTACATGTGTTCAACTGTTTATTCTATTCTACCTAAATTTAGCTTTCATAATATTTCAATAGTAGATTTCTCAGTATATTTAGGCAGGACTAATATAAAATAATAGTTAAAAAGTTGTGGGAATCTGAGGGTTGATGTTTTGAATATACATATAGAAAATACTCACATTTGGAACAGTATTTTCGCTTCCTTGACCAATAATATACAATAATAATGTCCCAAAAGATAATTTTACACCTCTATTAATATTTTATTTCGATTTAAATGATAAAATTAGCAAGAAATTTAACGTTTTATCAATCATTGATCGAATGACAGTAATGACACATGACACGACATGATGCAGTCCGATTCAATTGCATGACAGGAATGACACTCAAATGTCAGAACGCGGACTGTTTCAGACCGCTATCCACAAATGACGTCATATTTCCCCCCTTCCGTCTTTACCTCAGGCGAAGTGAGGCAACCTCTTGTAAACTGATCTTGGGTGCAATCGGCCGTTAATCGACCAACTCTGGACAACTATGACAGTTGTCAAATTAATTTTGTACTGAACGTTGCCAGCTTGCACCCAAGTAGGTAGAGCGGGTGACACTGAAAAAATACTCCGATATACGTTTTTATAGTTACCGTTCTCATCTCCACAACATCTGAATTGCACAATCAATAAGGTGGATATCAACTATCAATTAATCTCGAAATCGATCCCCAGGGAGCAGCGGGAAGTACTACGTCATCGGTGTGCCCCTGACTGCAGCGTGTCATTCGATCTATGGGACTTTTACGTTTTTTGTTCGAAATCTTAATGTTTTATACTGTTTTAGAAGTTTGAGGACTTGAATTATTAGGGTTCTTTGGTTTTATGATTCTTTGGCTCCATAGTTTCTAAGTTCCTTGATTTTTTGATTGTTTGGTTTCTTGTTTTTTGATTCTTCAGTATCCAGGTTCCTTAGTTCTTTGGTTTTTTAGTTCCTCAGGTTCTGTCGTTCCTTGATTTCTCGGTTCCCTGGTCCGTTGGCTCCTTCATTCCTTGGTTTCCCTTTCCCTGTAGGTCTATGCTCTATAGTCTTTGTGTTTTGCGTCTGGCTAACTATTATTAATGAACTGGAAGCAAAAATACTGCTACAAATGTGAGTATGTGTTTTTCTTTTTTGGACTTGAATTTAGGTTCTTTGGTTTTGCGATTCTTTTTTTCCTTGGTTTATTGGTTCTTTGGTTTCTAGGTTCCTTGGCTCTTTGGTTTCTTAGTATTTTAGTTTCTTGGTTATTTGGTACTCTGGAGGAGTTTAATGATAGTTAAACTATGTATTAATAATGAACAGAATTGGTCAAGGAAATAGGAATATACTGCTACAAATACAAGTATTTGTTTTTTCCTTTTGGACTTGGATTTGGTTCCTTGGTTTCTAGGTTCCATGTTTCTTTGATTTCTTGGTTCTTTGGTTCCTAGATCTCTTGGATCTTTGGTTCCTTGGTTATTAGTTCCTTGGTTTTTTGGTTCTCCGATTTTCTGGTTCCTTGGTTTCTTGGTTCCTTGTCTTTCTGGTTCCTTGGTTTTTTGGTTCTTTGATTCTTTGGTTCTTTGGTTCTTTGGTTCTTTGGTTTTTGGTTCTTTGGTTCTTTGGTTCTTTGGTTCTTTGGTTCTTTGGTTCTTTGGTTCTTTGGTTCTTTGGTTCTTTGGTTCTTTGGTTCTTTGGTTCTTTGGTTCTTTGGTTCTTTGGTTCTTTGGTTCTTTGGTTCTTTGGTTCTTTGGTTCTTTGGTTCTTTGGTTCTTTGGTTCTTTGGTTCTTTGGTTCTTTGGTTCTTTGGTTCTTTGGTTCTTTGGTTCTTTGGTTCTTTGGTTCTTTGGTTCTTTGGTTCTTTGGTTCTTTGGTTCTTTGGTTCTTTGGTTCTTTGGTTCTTTGGTTCTTTGGTTCTTTGGTTCTTTGGTTCTTTGGTTCTTTGGTTCTTTGGTTCTTTGGTTCTTTGGTTCTTTGGTTCTTTGGTTCTTTGGTTCTTTGGTTCTTTGGTTCTTTGGTTCTTTGGTTCTTTGATTCATTGGTATCTTGGTTTCTGTATTTCTAGGTTCCTTGGTTTTCCTTATGATGTTTGTCATTTGCGTGAAGTTAGCCAATGTCTTCTTTAAATAGAGCAATCCAAATCATCTGATATTTTGACAACTGTGGGCTGTGCGCAATCATAAATTTCGAAGTGAGACAACCTATTTGACAGAATATCTAGAAGACATTTCATTTAAAAAAAAAACATTAAAAACTGTCCGGCAATAGCAACATGAGCAGGGGGACAAAAATACACTTTGAGCTTTAATATACAGGGTCTTTCATTATTATTGCGAAAAAATTCGAAATGAGTTTCTCCGCTTTGAAATAAGATCAAAACTTTCTATAAACATGTATCCGGAAATTCTTCATAACAGTGCTACAGGGTGTTGAAATTTTATTTTCATCTTTATTTTTTCTAAATAATATTTGATCTTATGTCAATATTTTGATTAAAATTTTTATTTGGGGGTTTCTTATCAAAATAAATTCCAAATTGATGTAAGTATGGCTCTAACTTGAAGAGGACGCTACCTACACCTATTTTTAAGGATATGAACAGCCATAACTTTTTTGGACGTCCCTGTATTATATTTTCAACTTAAAAAAAAAGATATCTTTATCACTTTTACGCAGAAAATGTATACTTGTTTAACCTTTCTCGAGATATTTTGATTTGAAATAATGAATACATGTGAATAATGAATACATGTGAATTAAATTATCGACATTGTTTCAAATATTATTTAGAAAAAACAAAAATGAAAATAAAATTTCAACACCTTGTAGCTCTGTAACAAAGCATTTCCGGATATATGTTCATAGGAGATTTTGTTCTTATTTTGAAGAATTTTTTCGCAATATTTATGAAACATCCTGTATAAAGTCAGAAAACATGTGTTGAGACTTTATTCAAAATTTTATCTGGAAGGGATTAAAATAGGTGCTGATATTTTTGGACAATTTAATTTCTACATATTCCTTTTTTATTATAATATTTATCAACCGCTCGCAACGCAGCGGGCAAAGAGCTAGTTTTTGATAAAAATGATGAGAATAGAGAGCCACCTCATATAGTCTAACGTTAACTATAGAAATTACTGGTCGATTCAAACTAATTTATTCACAGTCACTATTTATTTACACACACTTGACATGTGCTTATAATTTCGAAACTTTTCGCAACTATTCATTTACCGTTTAATTCACGACTGGCTTAAGTGCCTTCACGCATCTTGTGAAAAATGTCCAGGTTTTGGATGCGATTGTGTGAAAAATTCTGCGTGTTTGAATAAACACACTTGTCCAGGTTTTCCGGGTGTTGAATCAAGTCAAGAATAATTACGCTTGAATTTGATACTTGAACATACTTTACAGAGCTTCAGTGATAAGCTCACCAATTCGTCAAAAGTACCTAAAATTTCAAAAAACCAAAAATATCCACTTGAAAGCCAGCATTAATTAGCCCCAAAGCACGTGTCTCAAACCAAACCGACCTTGCCCGACCACAAAACCATCCATTACCTTCGCACCAAATAATAAGGGACCTGTCAATCAACATATTCAGATCACATTCTTGACTATGAACGAAAAAACCTCCTACTCATTAGACAAGTGTAATAAGCATGTGGCAGAAATCACTAGCTATTGATGATCGAGAACCACTAATCATTTGAATTACCCAACTTTAATTGAAGTACAAGTCAGTGAAAGGGATTTTTTCGGATGAAACTTGACACAAATATTTTTTTTAATATTCTTCTAGGAAGTGGACGAGCCCAGGCAGTTTATTGCATCGTCTGTATTTAACACCCGGTCAGCACAACTTGGAAACAATGGCCTATTAATAAACATTTGGAGCAACCAAGGCATTATACATATTTATGTGAACATATTACGCACACTCGTTACATATATACAGTGTTGGGAAGAAATATATGACCACCAAGAACCAAGATCTTCTATCATAAAGTCATTGATATTTTTGGCTCTTTCCTGATTCTGGTAACCTGCTCTGCTATGGTTTGTTCGGGTAATGTTCTATAGCAGATTGTGGTTTTCCCACATGTGGATGTTTGGAGCTCTTTTCATATTTTTGGAACTGTTGGAGCATTTTTTCTCTTATTCCTGGTCTCATCTTACTGTTGGTTTTCTTCAATTTGTCATGATTTCTTCTCCATTAGTCTTCAGCTTCAACAAAACTGGACTTCTACCCTCTACCACGGAAAACCTGAAACTTGGAGGCCATCGAGAGCCTCAACAATAGAGGAGCTAGAACCCAACCAACGAATAATTTTCTGGATGTCTATTATCTTCAACATAGCTTCATTCTTGGATATCTATCCCAAGAATGCCCATTTCATGTACGACAATTTGTGCCCGTCAGTGTACCCATCTTATTATGGTTGCAGGAAAAAATGTTACAATTAAAACCACGGCAGCATTTACATGAAACGGTCGGAACAATGGCATAATATCCGCCTACCGATAAATTCCTGTGGGTTTGTGTACGTGAACACTCGGTAGCATTTAGTAACATTTACATGACACCTTTGTGGACATGCCCGTGAATCATTTGCATTGAATTCTGATTGGGATGACACATCGTTTTTTTGATTTTGTTCTTGGTATCAGGGTTCAGGCAAAGCTCATGCAGAATCTCCTCCTGCAATATGAAGAAAGTTGCACAACCTCCACTCTACCATGGAAGAAACAATTAAATTAAACATCCAATTATCTAATGAGAGTGAGATTTCACATGTTAACAATGCATGCCCTATTAAGACAATGCTTCAAACCAGGTTGAAAAAGGTTAGAACAAAAGACAATTCAATGTCACGTATTTCAGTGACATATGATTTAAAGTTTATGGGTTGCGCAAGGTGCAGGTGCTCGAATTAAATATGGGAAAACTTATTCAAAAAACCGATAAATTGGTGGTAATGGTGACTTAGCGGAATCTTTTTCTGGTGGAATGCTTTTATGTTTTTGATCGGTTTTGTGTTGAAGGAACAATGGAACTGGTCTGCCAAAAGATGTTGAGAAATTAGAGTGAATTAGATGGTTGTTTAATTGATGGTTTCAATGGTAGTGATTTATCATCATGATTTGCTTTATTGGTGGGGTCTTGTACCAAGATCGTTGTTTCTGCCTAGGGGTTCAGACCTCAGTTGATTCTGGAGTAACAGTGCTTTGTCCGGTCATCCCATTTAGATCCAAATAACTCAGAAACAATAATAGATATCGGAGTGAACATAGTTGAAGAGGGAGGATTCTTACCTTAGCTGAGTCTGGTTCTTAGCCTTCTGAGCAACTTTTCATAGACACCCAACGACCGATGAAGGTTTCAAAAGGATGATGGAAATCTCATTTCATGTCAAATTGCTCAGAAACTGAAAGAGATATGGACGTGGAACTAGTTTCATTCGAAAGAGTTGACCTTAGTTGGTTCTGGAGTAAGACGGCTTTGAATGTGGTCGTCCCATTTAAATCCAGATAACTCAGAAATGTATCAGGGGATTTAGACAGAATTTTGAGTTCCAGTACTATATCTTCAATATCTTTTATCCCGGTTGATAAATTATTGTTTTATTGGATCATCGAAGTAACTGATTGACTAACTTTGCTGTCCTATAACTCCCCTACAAATTTTTGAGTTTAAGATACTTTAATTCCGATTTTTTTTTTCTAATATCTTCAAATTTTCTTTATTTCTCTTTGATTATTGAGGAGATTATTTTTACGTTCTACACCATGTTCTGGATATCTTGGTATTCCTAGACCATGATATAAGAGATATTCTCCCTCCATTATCTCCAAAAAGGAACTCGTCACCACTACTTTCACAAGAGATCCTTCCACCACTATCGCCAGAAGAGATGCCCCTATCACTATCCCTAAAAGAGATCCCCCATCACTATCTCCAAAGAAGACTACTTTATCATTGTTTCCAAAAGATATCCTTATTCCACTATATTCAAAAAAGATCCCTCCGTCACTATCGTCAAAAGAGATCCCCCTATCACTGTCCTCGAAAAAGATGCCCACTCCACCATCTCCAGAAGAGATCCCTCACCACTATCCACAAAAGAGATTCCTTCACCACTATCTCCAAAAAGTTTTTCCTCATCATAATCCTTAAAGAAGATCCTTTCTCCACCACTATCTTCAAAAGAGATCCTCCTTCCACTATCTTCAAAAGAGATCCTCCCATCACTATCCCCAGAAGAGATCTTCACACTTCTTGAATAAGATATATTTTCCCTGCAATATCTCCGGAAGGGATTCCTCACCACTATTCTCACAAGAGGGCCTCACATCACTATCCTCAGAAGAGATGCCCCTATCACTATTCTCAACAGAGATCCTTTACCACTATCTCCAAAGAAGACTTCTCTCTATTATTATTTTTAAAAGAGATCCTTCCTCCTCTATATCCAAAAAAGGTCCCTCCTTCACTATCTCCAAAAGAGATCCCTCACCACTATACACAAAAGAGATTCTCCTACCACAATCTTAAAAAGATTTCTCCTCATCATTATCCTCTCACAAAAGAGTTTTCCCCACTACTTGGATAAGACATATTCTCCCTGCAATGTCTCTGAAAGAGATTCTCCACCACTATTTTCACAAGAGATCATCCCATCACTATCCCCAGAAGAGATGCCCCTATCACTATTCCCAACAGAGATCCTCCATCACTATCCACAAAGAAGACTTCTCTATCATTATTTCTAAAAGAGATCCCTCCTCGACTATCTCCAAAGGAGATCCCTCACCACTATTTCAAAAAGATTTCTCCTCATCATCCTCGACGAAAATCCTTTCCCGACCACTATCCCCGAAAGAGATTCTCCCTCCACTATCTTCAAAAGGGATCACCCCCTCACTTTTCCCAAAAGAGATCCCCTCACTACTTGCATAAGACATATTTTAACTGGAATATCGCCGAAAGAGATCTTCCACCACTATTTTCACAAGAGATCCTCCCACCACTATCGCCAGAAGAAATGCCCCTATCAATATCCCTAAGAGAGATCCCCATCACTATCTCCAAAGAAGACTTCTCTATCATTATGTCCAAAAGGTATTCTCCTTCCACTATCCCTCCGTCAGTATCCTCACAAATGGTCCCTCTATCACAGTCCTCAAAAGAGATTGCTTCTTCATTAACTTCAAAATAGATCCCTCATCACTATCCACAAACGAGATTCCTCCACCACTATCTCTAAAAGATTTCTCCCTATTATTATCCTCAAGGAAGATCCTTCACCCTCCACTATCTTCAAAAGAAATCCCCCATCACTATCCCCAAAAGAAATCCCCTCACTACTTGGATAAGACATATTTTAACTGCAATATCGCCGAAAGAGATTCTCCACCAATATTTTCACAAGAGATCGTCCCATCACTATCCCCAAAGAAGACTTCTCTATCATTTTCTCTAAAAGAGATCCTTCCTCCACCATCTCCAAAGAAGGTCCCTTCGTCGCTATCCTCAAAAAGATCCCTTTATCACAGTCCTCAAAAGAGATCCATCCTCCACCATCTCCAAAAGAGATCCCCCACCACTATCCAAAAAAGGGATTCCCCTACCACCATCTCCAAAAAGTTTCTCCCCATCACAATCCTCAAAGAAGATCCTTTCTCCACCACTTTCTCCAAAAGAGATTCTCCCACTACTTGGATAAGACATATTTTCCCTGCAATATCTCCGAAAGAGATTCACCATCACTATTTTCACATGCTGCCCCTATCACTATTCCCAACAGAGATCCTCCATCACTGTCCCCAAAGAATACTTCTCTGTCATTATTTCTTGAAGGGATCCTTTCTTCACTATCTCCAAAAAAAGGCCCCTCCGTCACTATCCTCAAAAGAGGTCCCTCTATCAGTCTTCTCAAAAAAGATCCTTCCTTTACTATCTCCAAAAGAGATCCCTCACCACTATCCACAAAAGAGATCCCCCTACCATTATCTCCAAAATACTTTTCCCCATCATCATCCCCAGAAGAGATCACCTTACTACTTGGATAAGACATATTTTCACTGCAATATTTCCGAAAAAGACTCCCCACCACTATTTCCACGAGAGATCCTCCCATCACTATCCCCAGAAGAGATGCCCCTATCACACAGTAGGGATTCCCCATCACTATCCTCAAAGAAGACTTTTCTAGCATTATTTCTAAAAGAGATCCCTCCTCCACCATCTCCAAAAGAGGTCCCTCCGTCACTTTCTTCAAAAAAGAGATCCCTCTATCACTGTCCTCAAAAGAGATCCTTCCACCATCATCTCCATTAGAGATCTCTCGCCACTATCCACAAAAGAGATTTTCCTACCACCATCCACAAAAGTGATCCTGCCTCCACTATCTTCAAAAGAGATCCTTCCATCACTATCTCCGAAAGAGATTCTCCTATCTCTAAAACGGATTCTCCCTAAACTGCTCCTCCACAGAATCCAAAAAGAAAGAAACCACTGCATTATCATGAAGATCAAGAAGACCTAGGAACCCATCGTGGCAGCAAAACTGCGCAGGTCCGTTAGATGAAGGAGGTTTGAGATGGCGTGGTTCTGGACATTTTACTTTTAGCAATGATGTGGTTATGAAAAATTATAATTCTGCAAATAGGAAGAATATAGAGATGAAGGAGTGATGATGCCTTTTATGATATTTAATGAAAATTGCACGTGATGTCAATCATCCACTTTTGTGACGTCATACTCAAACCGCGCCCCGTTTCTGGTTATGCCAAGCGAAATGGCTGTTTTCGTGTGATCATGACCATCAATAATTGAAACAATTTTTTTCATAGAAATCGATGGTGGAATGTGGAAAAAAAATATATAAATGCACAATTGCCGATGCTCCATGATGGTCATAAAAGCCCGATTAACATAGCCTGGCTGTGTCCAATATCCCCCTCATTTTCACGGATAATCGATATTGATTTTATAGCTTAATTCTGCCGAATTAAAATCCACCAAATAAAGCTCTAAAAATGTTAATGGGCCCTCGAATATTTTCACTAGCAGTAAATTCCACCTTAATTCACATCGAAATCGATTAAATTATTCCAGTAGTCGCACCTACCGAGCGCAGCCGTCCCAAAAGTCCGTAATTACAGGGTTTAAACAATTTTCTCGAATTTCGCGTCATAATTTATTGCTAATAATATGCAAATTGGCCGAACGTAAATGCAGTTCATTTTTTAACTGGGGCTTTATGTGAAATTTTATTTTAATTGGTCCAATAGGTGTGGTAAATATCCTAAAAACTGAACATCATGTTGTTCAACGTCCGCGATCGAAGGCCAAATATTCCCACGAAAGCCCTTTGAACCTTGTACCATCATCAAATGTCGTACCCGAGATAATCACACGTGATCTCCATTGTCACGTCCGAATGACACGGATGGCTCACATTGAATTACGACGTTGTAGCCGTGCCGTACGTGGATCTTGTCAAGGGTCACCTAATTAGACATGGTCGGTGCGAAGGTCAAGAAGACTAAGTCAACCCATCCCTAGTCGAACGTAATCAAATCCGGTCAGTCGGGATGACTCACCACGTACTCCATAACGAAATCGTTTCTTAAGATATTGTTTAAGCATTTTTCCTCGCGATGTAATTAACTTGCAAAAGGAAGATGCAGGTAGATTAGAGGCGGCCGTGTAACCACGACATGTTGCGATGCGATTTCATGGTCAACTTGCAAAAGAAGAATATCATAACAATGACTAAACTGATGACTTGTAGGTGGTATAATAAATCGTAGCGTGATGTAGTCGATGGTTTTATTTCTTGTTGTAATAGATTGTTATATTTTTAAAGGTTACACCATGTAATGGTTGAAGATCAGAGAGGTTTACCGGAAACTGCTGCTGCGTAGATGATAACATCCATGGTTGGAACTGAAATATGATGTTGAACTAGAAATTGGCAGGAGAGAAGTTTCAACATTCCACATCAATTTGACTTGGGATGACTATCATCCCTGTTAACCCTTCATCTGAACTTGATTGTCTATGAAAAACTGCTAGGAAGAGTTTTTAGGAAAGTAATTCAACTAGGTTATGGTAAGAAAACTTCCTATTTCATCATAGTCTCTGAACTGTTAGGATTTAAATGGGATGACTTCATTCAAAGCCCTATCACTCCAGGACCAACTAAGATCATTTGGAGCTAGATAAACCTTGGTAGGGCCATGACTCTCCTATGTCTTTTTAAATATGTAAAATTTGATCCTCTAGCGAATGAAACTAGTTCTACTTCAATATCAGTACGAACCACACCAACGAGAGCATTGGAGGTAATCCTGGACTTACCCCCACTGTACCTGTCTGTAGAGAGTGTTGCACTCAGGACAGCATGACATCTGTACTGTCTGGAACATCTGAAGCTGAGGAGTGAGGGACACTCGGCCATCATGAATGAACCCCAGCTAAAGGATGGAGTGCTGCTAATGCATTCCGACTACATGACTTCAGTCTTATTTGCTGGTAGCTCGCCTGAGCTTATTATTCCCAGACCGGAGGATTGGACGGAACAGAACAGACCAGCCCAAATACGGGAAGGGTCGTGGTGGTTTACTGATGGCTACAAGCATCAGAGGGGCACAGGAGCAGGGAGGGACAACAAAACGGCCTTCTCGATTGGGATTCATGCTTCGATCTTACAGGCCGAAATCTTTGCCATTACACATTATAGACCGGCACAAATTACAGAACTTACGACATTTGTTCAGCATCAGAGGCTGTTGTGAGAAAGGCAGTAGATTCCAAAGCAGTCCTAGAATGGCAAGAGGTTCTGCATAAGGTAATTCAAAATAACAACAGAGTTAGACTGATTTAGGCACTGGGCCATAGCGGTATAAAGGGCAACATTAAAGCTGACAGACTTGCCAGAAAGATGATTGGCATCCCTTAAGCAACAGGAATGGGCGAGGCGAAGAAACTTCTTCTCGATAAAGCCATTCTATGCTGGAAGAGCTCTTGAATATGAGCAGAAAAGACCTCCACACAATGGTCGCTCTAATAACTGGTCACATGAACCTGTAGAATCGGGGAAGATTCATACTGCAGATGGTGCCTTGAAGACGTAGCGACCGTAGTCCACATCCTAATGGAATGTCCGGCTCTTCGTAGCACTAGGATGGAATACTTCGGAGTCGAACTCACAACACCCCAGGAATTGGAAGGGATCTATTCGAGGGACCTGCTGAGCTTCGCGAAAGCGTCGTGCCTTCAATAATCTCACTTCTATAGTCAAGATGTTCGTCCTCAACGTCATCAACAAGAGTTTATCTAGGATAATCGATTTCTTCCACAAATATAGTTTAGCAGGAATTAGAATCTGCCTTTTAATGGTCAGGACATCAGATGCTACCCTCAACAATTGCCCATCTTTGTGAGGTTTTATTTTCTAAATTTGCATCCTCAATAGCTTTGGAGGTTTGTCTGATGTCTTCAACCACATCAGCCACCTGTTGTACAACTTCTTCTTGGATCTGGTTGGTTCGTATTGTGATGCATCATCAATGTTGAGGCCAGTCTCTTGAACTGTCTTGGTTTTTTCAGCAGTTACAATTTGAGGTCTCTATAGAGTTGTTCTTTGCTACCAGCTACAATTGCTCATCTTCATACAGTTCTCTTGTCAAAACCTTGTTGAAAAAAGTCAACTTCTGCTACTACTACTTTCAAGATATCGTTTTGTTTGTAACTTTGACAGCAGTTATATCGAAAACCTTAACTCTCCTCAAAAACTGCTTCAAATAAAAATTTCTTTTTAGCCTACTTGTCAGAGGTACCATTTTCAGAATATCGTCAAAAATCTACACTCATTGGTTGTGGGGAGTAATGAGGTTAAGAAACTTTGATAGTAGTTATATCCATAAACAAAAAAAGTTTCAATTGAAACTTGTTCCGATGTTGATTGTCTAGAAAATTTATTGGAACAATTTTCCTCTCAAAGGAAACACTGAAAATTATTGTGGGGTGGAATCAAAATTACATTTAATTTATATGTGATGCCTCAGTGTCGGGTCAAAGAAGTGTTTTTATTTTATTCATTTATTTACATATTATTTGAATGTCAATTGGTGATAAGAGCAATTGACTATCGGCCTTACTTTTAGAGATATAGAGTCGTTAATGATTTTGTGTATCCAGTTTCCAAAACTACAAGTCGACTTTTTCGGGAATACTTTCATGACACCCTGTGTATTATTTTGTTGATTTCAAAAGCAAATTTAGTGCTGAATCGACAGGTGTCAAGAGCAATTGACTATCTGCTTTACTTTCGGAGATATCGAATTTTTAATGAATTTGTGTAATTTTCCACTTTTATTATTTTGTTGAATAAGGATATTATTTGACACCCTGTATTTCAGAAACGGTTCGTCGTGTGGGATAACCTTTTTTCACAAAGCTATAGCAAATTTCCTTATCTTTAAAATAGCTTATATGAAGATTGTCGATAAAACCCAACGTTTATGTGTTATTTTGAATAAATTGAGCAAGGTTTCAAATTTGTTTTTTTTTGCTTCCCATATAATATTGAGTCCACTTAATTATAAATAGTTCGTGTTATGGAGTTACTTTTTAAACAAAATGTATAGTGAAATTCTTTATCTTTGAAGAAAGTCCAATGAAGTTTGTGGATTGACCTCTAAGTTTCCAAGTTACCCTGAAGGAACTAAGCAAAGTTTCACATCCACTTATTTTGATGATCTAATAATATTTGACGTCTATGGTTCATCTGATGAAAAAACTTCTAATACAAAAACTATAGAAAATATCTTCAAGTATCTTCAAAAAAGTTCTTGTGAAGTTTGTTGATAAATCCATTGTTTTGACGCGGTTGATCCTTGTTTGTTTGGATATTCGATCCAGTGAACACAAATCACTTGTCAACAAATCAAAGATTCCTTGAGGGAAGTGATATGGAGTTGAAAGGTGAAGGTGTATGAATAAAAATTTGATAAATATAGTTAAATAGAACAGAGCAATTGAAAAAGACCATTTGAAGAGTTGGCAATGCCCGCAGTCGCAATCAGAAAATTATTTATCACCATAAGTGTAGGTGAGGCAGACGGCGGTTCCTGCAGTACCGCAGCGCGACAAATCACTTCGCAGGACAGTTCGCACGACCCGTGACCCCTCACAATAACCATTGCCAATTGATGCAATTATGGGACCCATGGTACTCCATGGATTGCCCTACGCCACATAATGGCACTGTTTTTATATGGCGATCATATCTTAATATAATAATTGTGGTCTGGTTGCTTTAATAGGCACTCGTTACTAGTGTATTGTTCTTCTTCCATTTAAGTACCCGGTACCATTATGGATGGAAGCGTGTGCGCGACGAAAGTGGAGTGAAAATTATTCCGAATGCCGATTGTTATCTGCCATTGTGAATGTTTGGGCATTGACCCGTTCTATAGCTTGGAAAATCAATAAATGTTCGACGTTGATAAATTTGCTGACCTCAAACTGTCCCCCTAATCAAAATGGAGATCTTTTCCGCAAAATGCATTACTTGCAGAATTGTTTACAAGATGAGCTTTGTGGGGTCATTTATGGCTTTCATAAAGACACACTGTTTTCTTGTTAATGTTTCGAAAAAAACTGTGGGAATGGGGATTTCGATGTCTATAACTGTAAGTCAATTATTGGAAAATTGATTTTACAAATAACTTCTTAAATACATCAAACAGTCTTGATAAAATAGAAGTTCCACTCATTTAAATCAACATCCTCAGAAATTACCGTTATTTTTGCAGCTCCATCTATTGGTACTTTTAAAATCAAGAAATTATTGGCGATCGATCATGTTCAGATCGCCATCTAGTTGTCAGATCTCGAACGTGAGCTTGATTTGGATATTCAAAATAAGCGCCCTATATTGTAGCTTTCAAATTCAAAAACGATTTGACAAAGAACTTCTCAAATGCATCAAACAGTTTTGATAAAATAGACGTTTCACTCATTTAAATCAACATCCTCAGAAATGACCGTTATTTTTGCAGCTCCATCTATTGGTACTTTTAAAATCAAGAAATTATTGGCGATCGATCATGTTCAGATCGTCATCTGGTTGTCAGATTTTGAACGTGAGCTTGATTTGGATATTCAAAATAAGCGCCCTATATTGTAGCTTTCAAATTCAAAAACGATTTGACAAAGAACTTCTCAAATGCATCAAACAGTTTTGATAAAATAGACGTTTCACTCATTTAAATCAACATCCTCAGAAATGACCGTTATTTTTGCAGCTCCATCTATTGGTACTTTTAAAATCAAGAAATTATTGGCGATCGATCATGTTCAGATCACCATCTAGTTGTCAGATTTTGAACGTGAGCTTGATTTGGATATTCAAAATAAGCGCCCTATATTGTAGCTTTCAAATTCAAAAACGATTTGACAAAGAACTTCTCAAATGCATCAAACAGTTTTGATAAAATAGACGTTTCACTCATTTAAATCAACATCCTCAGAAATGACCGTTATTTTTGCAGCTCCATCTATTGGTACTTTTAAAATCAAGAAATTATTGGCGATCGATCATGTTCGGATCGCCATCTAGTTGTCAGATTTTGAACGTGAGCTTGATTTGGATATTCAAAATAAGCGCCCTATATTGTAGCTTTCAAATTCAAAAACGATTTGACAAAGAACTTCTCAAATGCATCAAACAGTTTTGATAAAATAGACGTTTCACTCATTTAAATCAACATCCTCAGAAATGACCGTTATTTTTGCAGCTCCATCTATTGGTACTTTTAAAATCAAGAAATTATTGGCGATCGATCATGTTCAGATCGCCATCTAGTTGTCAGATTTTGAACGTGAGCTTGATTTGGATATTCAAAATAAGCGCCCTATATTGTAGCTTTCAAATTCAAAAACGATTTGACAAAGAACTTCTCAAATGCATCAAACAGTCTTGATAAAATAGACGTTCTACTCATTTAAATCAACATCCTCAGAAATGCCCGTTATTTTTGCAGCTCCATCTATTGGTACTTTTAAAATCAAGAAATTATTGGCGATCGATCATGTTCAGATCGCCATCTAGTTGTCAGATTTTGAACGTGAGCTTGATTTGGATATTCAAAATAAGCGCCCTATATTGTAGCTTTCAAATTCAAAAACGATTTGACAAAGAACTTCTCAAATGCATCAAACAGTTTTGATAAAATAGACGTTTCACTCATTTAAATCAACATCCTCAGAAATGACCGTTATTTTTGCAGCTCCATCTATTGGTACTTTTAAAATCAAGAAATTATTGGCGATCGATCATGTTCAGATCGCCATCTAGTTGTCAGATTTTGAACGTGAGCTTGATTTGGATATTCAAAATAAGCGCCCTATATTGTAGCTTTCAAATTCAAAAACGATTTGACAAAGAACTTCTCAAATGCATCAAACAGTCTTGATAAAATAGACGTTCTACTCATTTAAATCAACATCCTCAGAAATGACCATTATTTTTGCAGCTCCATCTATTGGTACTTTTAAAATCAAGAAATTATTGGCGATCGATCATGTTCAGATCGCCATCTAGTTGTCAGATTTTGAACGTGAGCTTGATTTGAATATTCAAAATAAGCGCCCTATATTGTAACTTTCAAATTCAAAAACGATTTGACAAAGAACTTCTCAAATGCATCAAACAGTCTTGATAAAATAGACGTTTCACTCATTTAAATCAACATCCTCAGAAATGACCGTTATTTTTGCAGCTCCATCTATTGGTACTTTTAAAATCAAGAAATTATTGGCGATCGATCATGTTCAGATCGCCATCTAGTTGTCAGATTTTGAACGTGAGCTTGATTTGGATATTCAAAATAAGCGCCCTATATTGTAGCTTTTAAATTCAAAAACGATCAAATTGTTGATTGGCCTAAAAATAACGATCATATTCACAGCGCCATCTACCAGCTGTCAGGGTTTGAAAGCAAGCTTGATTTTTATATTTTTTAATATAAACAGTCAATCATTGACAGCAACCTACAAAGTAATAATCATAATATTTACAGCGTCATATTTAAGCTGGCAGATTTTGAAGGCAAGCTTATAGATGGCGCTGCTAAAAGACGGTTATTTTAAATATTCAAATCACTTATCGAATTACATTCAAGCACTTGTCCCAAGACGAAATTTGAGAAATGATTTGGATATTCAAAATAACCGTTTTTTTAGCAACGTCATCTATTTAAGCTGTCATCAGAATCAGTGATTCAAAAAACAATAATGTTTCAGCGCCATCTACTAGTTGTCGAATTGGGAGATAAGCTTGATTTCAGTATTTACAATGACTGTTACCTTGACTCTTACTGTGAATATAGTCAAAACCACCAGAAAAGTGTCGTAATTTCTCTAAAAACTTCATAATTTCGTCGGATAACACAGAGTTAGAAGTAATTACGGAATTTTTCGATTACAAACATGAACAAGACCTTGAAAAAATTCGAAATTAACGGTAAATTACTTGGGTAGATTACTAAGTAGGAATTACCCGCAAAAACCCCGTAATTCCAAAACAAAATTTGGAATTACCACAGTTTTTACCACAGCATCATCTATTGGAGCCATCTGGAAGCTGTCAGATCTCAATATTCAAAATGACAGTCACTTTAGCAATGCCATCTATTGAAGCTTTCAGAAACAGCAAATTATCAACAGGTAACTTCAAAATAACAATCATATTAATGACAGTTAGGTTTTGAAATTAAGCTTGATTTGAATATCTCAAATAACCGTTTCGTTGGTGGCTACGGGCGCCATCTATTGGAGCTTTAAAAACCAGTCAATTATTGAAGGCAAGATTCAAAATAACAATCACATTCATATCGCCATCTAGTAATTGTAAGATTTTCAAGGTAAGCTCAATTTGAATATACAGTGTGGCTCAAAAAGGTTTTTCCCCTTCTAACTTTTGAACCGTTTGATATATGCGAATGAAAATGACAAAATGACAGCTGGGCGCCATTTTGAATGAAAAAATCAAATGGAGTGATACCTCATTTTGAAGGCCCTTTGACCGTGATTACAACTGCTGAGTCTCAAGCCTCTGCTATCATTCCTGTTGATATGTCAGCGCATCATGACAAAAAAAAATTGGGGTGAAAAAAATCCCCTTTAAAAAATTTATTTAAAAAATCTTCTGTGCCTTATCATATCCTCTTAGTTTGGAGAAGTCAACTCTTGCAGAAAAGTATTAATTAAGTGACGAAAATGAAAAAAAATTACACGCAGTCATATTAACAGGAATGATAGCAGCGGCTTGAAAGTCGGCAGTTGTAATCAGGCTCGGAAGCCCTTGAAAGAAGGTATCACTCCATTTGATTTTTTCATTCAAAATGGCGCCCAGCTGTCATTTTGACATCTTCAGCTGTCACTATTATAACAAAAAATGCAGAACGTCCTCACATGGTGTGTTTAAATTTTGTTCAAATATATCAAACGATTTAATAGTTAGAGAGTTTTAGAGACACACTGTATGAAATAACCTTAACTAAAGCGGAGCCATCTATGGGAGACTTCAAAATCATTCAAGTATTCCAGCTCCAAAATAATAAAAATGTACTGGGTGTATCAATAAATAACTTTGGGTGATGATATGTACCATAGAAAAATTGACACTTATCAAGAATAAAATTATATATCCAAAACGACAAAAGATAGACAATCGTGATTTTCAGTTGTGAATTTAGCATCAAATTTGCTATAAATATCACTTAGAAAATTCACAGAGTGTCTCAATAAATTACCAAGAAAATCGAGGTGAAATTGAAAAAAATTGAGACTAACAATGAAAAAAATCCATAACTCGGAAACAACAAAAGATAGACAATCGTGGTTTTCACCAAAAGATTTCGCACCAATTTTTTTGTAAAAATAACTTGAGAAATGTACAAATCGTGGTGAATAAATTGGAAAAAATAGTTTCAGCATCAAATTTTTCATCAAAATTACCAAAAAAAAAATGGGGGTTGTTTAAGTATAATTTCGAGAAAACTAGGGTAGAGCTGAGGGAACTACGAGAATCACTTTTTCTTCTAGACTCCTCCTTTTCAATTGTTCCTCAAGATGTCCAAACCTTCATCTAGAAATCTATTCACATCGTGATCGACCTCGCTCAATTCCCGCTCCCATACACTGAAAAAGTCCGGTTAAATGCAAATACCCCACGCTTGCATAATCCCAGATGATTATTATTGTTATTAACAGTGCATCTTCAATATAATCTAATATTTATCATAATCCGTTCAAATTAATAACGGCAAAAGGCACGATAATATTGAATTACATGACAATTATAAAATGGACAAGGTTACAGCATAAAAGTGAATTCTTCCATACAAGCATGAATATTAATCCACTTGAAAGGTAAAAGGATGCACCTTGACTAATTAATTTATTAATAACCCGATGTGTGACCATCGACTCACAATACCATTCTAATCATGTAACAAAGAACGAAAAAAGAGCATGATGACCGGGCAAAAATAAATCAAAGCGTCGGATATTTCACACGAGCCATGATTTCCGCGGCATCTGTGATCATATTTATCGATCCGATCGGATCAATGCGATCCGCCAACTTAATAAGGGCTGCTTGGGTCCGATTAGGTGCGATATCGAATAAAGACCGAATCATATCGGAGCTGATCTTTATCGATACGATTATTGTTCTGTCCGACGTTTTTGTTCAGCAAATTATTGTTCAACTAGAAAAAACCTCACGCTATTATTTCTATTGTTGTTCCCTGAAGACGCACTATTGACGAAACGTTGTGGATTGAAGGTGGAAGTTGACAAGAAAATTTTTTAGCCTTTTTTTATTTTTATTTACTTTTCAAGAATTTGACTAAATGTTTTTTTTGATTGTTTTTAATCATCAATGGTTCTATTTTTTTATTTTTGAGATTTTTCACTTTTAATTTTTTGCATTACATCTAATGTTAACTCAAGAATTTGTTCTCCGTTGTTTTTTTTTGTTTGGAGTATTTTTAATCCAGATTCTTTTATATTTTAATATGTATAAAATTTTTATGAATTTTATTCTGCATGTTTGTATCTATTTTCTCATATGCATGTATTTATACTATTTTATATTATATTGAACATTTTGTAATTCTCTGTAGGTAGACAAGTGCTAAATAAACGTATATTATTATACAATATTAGTATTATCATTATTTTTTTTCTTTTCTAATTTTGAGTCATTTCTTCCCAATATTTGTTTCCATTTTCTAATTGTCTTTTATTTTATTTTCCATTTCATCATTTTAAGCATTTTGTCCATCTAAAATTGTATCTTATTAGCTTTAAACTCTTTCAAGCCACATTAATTTCTTTATCATTCATTTTTACCACTTTTGATAATTCCTCATTTGATTCAAGTGATTTTTGAAATTCTAATTTAATTTTGAACTATTTTTTTTTTGTTTTTTTCTAAAAATGGTACTTCTTTTTTAGTAGGCGTTGATGCACATTTTTGAATACTTTAAGTCTGTTATGTCTTTCATGCTGGAATAGTCTTTTGACTTATTTGGTTAATTTTATGCTCTCTTTTTATTTTAAAATGGAATATTTTCAGTTCAGTGTTGTTTACAAACAAATTTCTATGATTTTTATGATTAAATTATACTTTCTTGTTATTTCATGGCTTAGAATAATCGAGCACTCAAAAATAAATAATAAAATAAAAAAAAAAACAAAGAAACAATACTTGTCAAAATGTAGGTTTTGTACGAATGGTGGGGATACGAAAACTCACCAATCGATTGATCAATGATTTTTCTATAAAAATGAATGTAACAATATACAGGGTGTCGCCGAAGAATAACAAGAAAAATCGCATTAAATTCAAAAAGACTTTAAAAATTGACAAAAAACAAATCATAATTGGAAAACGACAAATGATATTATCTCAATCGTTCTTCCAATCGATTTATCACCAATTCTTCTTCAGGAATCGATGTTGAAATATACAGAGTGTCGCAGAAACATAGCGAGAATATTTGGTTCAAAGTTTAATTGACTATAAAAGTCGACAAAGATAAAATTAATAACTAGAATATGACACCTTTTATCCCTTCATTGATTTATCACCAATTTTTCTTCGGGAATCGATGTTGAAATATACAGGGTGTGCAGAAAAATTTCAAGAAAAATCGCTTCAAAGTTTGATTGACGTTGAACATTGACAAGAAACCAATCATAACTAGAAAACGACGAAAGATTTAATTTTTGATCCATTCACCAATCGATTGATCACCAATTTTTCTATAAAAATCAACGTGAAAATGTACAGAGTGTCGTGGTAAAATATCTCGAAAAATTGGTTTGAAGTTAGTTAAAGTTCAAAATTGAAAAGGAGGAATTCATAACTGTGAAACTACAAGAGCTACACCTTCAAGCACGTCACCAATCAATGTGTCACCAATTTTTCTAACGGAATCGATGTTAAAATATACAGGATGTCGTAGAAAAAAAATAAGGAAAATCGGTTAAGTTAAAGTTGAAAATTGACAAGGAAAAATTCATAATTGTGAAACTACAAAAGCTACACCTTTGAGCGCTTCACCAATCAATTTACCACCAATTTTTTCACAGCTAAAATATACAGGATGTCGCAGAAAACTAACAATAAAATTGCCTTGAAGATTGATTGACGATAAAATTTGACAAGAAACAAATCATAATTATTGGATAACGACACAGATACACCTTTGATCTCTTCAACAATCGATTTATCACCCATATGAATGTTAAAATATACAGGGTGTCACGGAAAAATAACTAGAAAAATCGGTTCAAAGTTTGATCGAAGGTGGAAATTATTGACAAGAAAATGTCAATTTTTTGAGCGTATTTTTTATTTCTTTTTTGCGTTTAAATAATTCTTAACTGTGTACTTTTAGGTGACAATGTGTTTTTTTACTTTCTTTTGTTTAAAGTATTGAACTTGTGTATTACAGTTCGGCTCAATTTCATATTGTTATTATTCTATTGTAATTGCTGTTGAATAAAATATTATTATTATCATTTTTTTTACTGTTGAATAATTAAATTATTTTTTTTATATTGAATATAGTTCTGATAACTATTAACAATTTTTTTGTAATCTTGACGATTTTCAATCTTTTGTTGCTTATGAGGTTTATTTTGTAGCTTTAAGAAACATCTTTTTAACTTTGTGGCCAACATGTAACTTTACACTCATTATTTTATCTTGTTCATAGTAATTATACATATTTTAAAGCCTGTGAAAGTTTGTGATTTTAAATTGTGATGTACAATATGTATAAGGCTCTATGTAATGTTTTGTAATCATCATTGTCATATTTATCTGTTTATTTATTTTTTTATTTATTGTAGTATTTATTAGTGTTAGAACATTCGCCCTCATTCAGCGTCTATTATATATTCAAATTATATTGTAATGGTACTGTTACTTTTATAGCTATGTTTGCTAAATAAAGACCATTATTATTATTATTTTTTTTTGTATCCACTGTGTTTGTTTTCAATCATTAACGGTTCTCGTTTTTTAGTTTTTATTTTTTCTAGTCAATTTTTTACATTGTATCTAGAGTTAACTGAAGGATTTATATTCGGGCGATTTTTCCATTTTTCAATATACTATTACCATTTTGTTTTATTTCGGAGTATGAGTAGCTCTAATTCATTTCTAAGAGTTTTTTTTCCATTTTAGGATTTTGTTGATGGTTCTTTTTTATGTTGTTTTTTTTGTTTAGAGTATTTTTAATCCAGATTCTTTTCCTTTAGGTAAACGTGGAACTTTTTTTAAATGTTATTCTATGTTTTTTTATGTTTAACTTTTTTTTCCACTGCGTTACTTCTTCCCATTTTGAGTTATTTTTTTCTCAATATCTTTTTCCATTTCCTACGTGTATTTTTTTATTTAAATTTTCGTATTTTCATTCTACAAGAAAGCGAATGTTGAGGATTGTTGGATAAACCAATAATTACTCTATTGTCTATTGTTTATTGATTTTATTCGATTTAAACTCTCAATTTTTCTTTTTCATTTTTTTATTACTTTTATTGGTTCCTTATTGCTAAGTTATTTTCAAAATTTGTATTTGATTCGGGACTATTTCCTGGATGTTTTTTTGTGTGATTTTTTTTCAATAAAAATATTACTTCTTTTCATTTGATGTCTCAGAATAAGGAAGATGCTCAAAAAAAAAAAAAAAAAAAAATAGAATGATGAAGAAAACGGGAAAATGACAGCTATTAGGCGGATAAATGAAAAATAAAAGAATCAATAATTTTTATGACAAAATGCTGTACACTTTGTTTACCAATCGATTTATATCAAATTTTTCCATAAGAATCGATGATAAAATATACAGGGTTTTGCAAAAATATTTAAAAAAATGCCCACAATTTCATTGACTTTGAACATTGTCAAGAAATAGATCATAACTGAAAACTGATCACTCCAGCAATATCTATCACCAATTTAGAATCAATATCAAAATATACAGGGTGTTGCGGAAACATGTATAAAAAAAAGTAAAAATTTGATTAACGTTGAACAAATTCATTACTAGAAAACGACAAGTGATACTCCTTTGATCGCTTCACCAATCGATTTATCTCCAATTTTTCTATAAGATTTGATGTTGAGATATACAGGGTGTTGCAGAAAAATTGGTTCAAAGTTTGATTAACTGTAAAAATTAACAAAGAAAAATTATTAACTGGATAACGACAAAAGATATAACTTTGATCGTGTCACCAATCGATTTATCATCAACTACAATGTTGAAATATACAGGGTAGCTCAAGAAAATCTCAGTCTATCAGTGCAAAGCAACAATTTCAGAGAAATATTTGATAATCACTAAAATGGGGCTCAATAAAAACGAATGTTTCGTTGAATTGACTCCAGAAGCAAATAAGCAATAAATCATCAAACCCGAGCATCCATCTCCTCTTGGTTCCTCGAAGCGACAGTACTTGCTATCCGCAGTACGCTTCGCAGAAACCCCGGAGTACTGTTTCAAACGTAAAATCAAGATAAAAACTGAGCCGATTTATTCAACAGCCATCACACTATGCTATTGGAAAAACACACAAAGCTCCGTTTCTGAGGATCCTCATCAGGTTGCGACTTCTTCTGAGCAACAAATATTTCTTTTTTGCTGGCTTTGCTTAGAGTCCCCTTGACCAGCTGCTCTTGTTTCTTCTGCTGAGTAATAGAAGCAAACGAGGCTGTGGTGTTTTTCAGTTTCTCCACCACAATCACCTTGGTGGGCGAGTCCACAGGACCATTTTGTCTTGAACCACGTTCGTGTGGTTTGCAGAATGATACCAAAATACGTTTACTGTGATTTTGCGACATTGTCAAGGTGACAACCCTGTACAAGGGCGTTCCAGTGCCTCGCGTTGCCCGTCAATATATCAATAAAAGTATCGCAACCCGAGGCTGGGAAATAATCAAGAATCAGCGTGAAGATGATGGATTAGCAGCTACAACCAAAGGGTGTGAGACATCTTGAACTGCATCAACCACCTGTTGCGAGAATATTCATCAAGAAAGTTATCGGAGTGTGTGATCGTGCGGGTCCAAACGGCATTCCGATGGAATGCGACCCGTTTTCTGCTTGTTGTCGTTCATTTGATGATATTGTGCGATATTGGGTTCTGATGACGATGATCGCTAAAAGGATGTACATTTATTTGGTGATTTTGACGGAAAATTTAATGTTGAATCTAGTGGTGAAAACCGCAATTGTCTATCTTTCGTGGTTTTCAAGTTATGATTTTATTCATGGAACAGTACACTTTCATACTTTTCCCAAAAGTACCCCGTTTTTCATGTTATGACTTTATCCATTAAACAGTCCAATTTTCTTAGTTTTCAAATGGGACACCCTGTGCATTTTTCAAATGATTTCTATGGAAAAATTAGTGCTGAATCCAGTGGTGAAGACCGCAATTGTCTATCCTTTGTGGTTTGGAAGTTATGACTTTATTCATGAAACAGTACATTTTTATATTTGTTTCCCATGATTATTACCCTGGATTTTCTACGGTTTATACGAAGACACCATTTTTAAGGTGATTTCTATGGAAAAATTGATGCTGAATTTGTCTTTGTTTTGTGGTTTTTAAGTTATGACTTTATTCATGGAACAGTTCATTTTTATTTTTTTCCCAAAATTTTTATCCTGGATTTTCTTCGGTTTCTGATGAGACACCCTGTACATTTATCTTATTATTTCTATGGAAAAATTAGTGCTGGATCCAGTGGTGTAAACCGCAATTCTCTATCCTTTGTGGTTTGCAAGTTATGACTTTAATCATGAAACAGTACATTTTTATATTTTTTTCCCATGATTATTACCCTGGATTTTCTACAGTTTATACGAAAACACCATTTTTAAGGTGATTTCTATGAAAAAATTGATGCTGAATTTGTCTTTGTTTTGTGGTTTTTAAGTTATGACTTTATTCATGGAACATTACATTTTTATTTTTTTTCCCAAAATTTTTATCCTGGATTTTTTACGGTTTCTGATGAGACACCCTGTACATTTATCTGATGATTTCTATGGAAAAATTAGTGCTGAATCCAGTGGTGAAAACCGCAATTGTCTATCCTTTGTGGTTTGCAAGTTATGACTTTATTCATGAAACAGTACATTTTTATATTTTTTTCTCATGATTATTACCCTGGATTTTCTACGGTTTTTAATGGTACACCCTGTACATTTTCTAGGTGATTAACATGGAGAAATCATTGCTGAATCCAATGGTGAATACCGCAATTACCTATCTATATTTTGTGGTTTTCAAATAATGGAATTATCCATTTTCCCACTTTCCCGAACATTACCCTGGATTTTCTTGAATTTTTAGTGATACACCCTGTTTATTTTCAAAAAAATGTATGCTGAATTCAGTGGTAGAAACCACAGTTGTCTATGTTTTGTGGTTTTTCAGTTATGACTTTATTCATGGAACAGTACATTTTTATTTTTTTCTCATAATTATCACCCTGGATTTTCTATGGTTTTTAATGGGACACCCTGTACATTTCCATTGAGAAATTATTGCTGGATCCAATGGTGAATACCGCAATTATCTATAATTTGTGGTTTTCAAATTATGGCTTTATTCATTGAAAAGTACATTTTCCTACTTTCCTCAACATTACCCTGGATTTTCTTGATTTTCTAATATACACCCTGTTTATTTTTAGAAAAAATTTATGCTGAGTTCAGTGGTCAAAACAACAATTGTCTATGTTTCGTGGTTTTTAAGTTATGACTTTATTCATGGAACAGTACATTTTTATTTTTTTTTCCATAATTATTACCCTGGATATTTTATGGTTTTTAATGAGACACCCTGTACATTATCATGGAGAAATTATTGCTGAATCCAATGGTGAATACCGCAATTATCTATATTTTGTGGTTTTCAAATCATGGCTTTATTCATGGAACAGTCCATTTTCCCACTTTCCCGAACATTACCCTGGATTTTCTTGAATTTTTAGTGATACACCCTGTTTATTTTCAAAAAAATTTATGCTGAATTCAGTGGTAGAAACCACAATTGTCTATGTTTTGTGGTTTTTCAGTTATGACTTTATTCATGGAACAGTACATTTTTATTTTTTTCTCATAATTATTACCCTGGATTTGCTATGGTTTTTAATGGGACACCCTGTACATTTCCATGGAGAAATTATTGCTGGATCCAATGGTGAATACCGCAATTATCTATAATTTGTGGTTTTCAAATTATGGCTTTATTCATGGAAAAGTCCATTTTCCTACTTTCCTCAACATTACCCTGGATTTTCTTGATTTTCCAATATACACCCTGTTTATTTTTAGAAAAAATTTATGCTGAGTTCAGTGGTCAAAACAACAATTGTCTATGTTTCGTGGTTTTCAAGTTATGACTTTATTCATGGAACAGTACATTTTTATTTTTTTTCCATAATTATTACCCTGGGTTTTCTATGGTTTTTAATGGGACACCCTGTTCATTTCCATGGAGAAATTATTGCTGAATCCAATGATGAATACCGCAATTATCTATAATTTGTGGTTTTCAAATTATGGCTTTATTCATGGAAAAATTCATTTTCCTACTTTCCTCAACATTACCCTGGATTTTCTTGATTTTCTAGTGATACACCCTGTTTATTTTTAGAAAAAATTTATGCTGAGTTCAGTGGTGAAAACAACAATTGTCTATGTTTTGTGGTTATTAAGTTATGACTTTATTCATGAAACAGTACATTTTTTTCCCAAAATTATTACCCTGGATTTTCTATAGTTTTTAATGAGACACCCTGTACATTTCCATGGAGAAATTATTGCTGAATCCAATGGTGAATACCGCGATTACCTATCTATATTTTGTGGTTTTCAAATAATGGAATTATCCATTTTCCTACTTTCCCCAACATCACCCTGAATTTTCTTGATTTTTTTTATTGATACACCCTGTTTATTTTTAGAAAAAATTAATTCCGAATTCAGTGGTGAAAACCGCAATTTACCATCATTTGTGGTTTCTCAGCTATGATTTTTTTTATGGAATTAAGTCAACTTCACCCTGGTCTGCTTCTTCACTAAGACGTCCTGTACATTTTCTGGTGATTTTTATAGAAGATTCGAGTGTTCTCCATTGGTGAAAACCATGTTTGTTTATCTTTGGTGGTTCTCGACTTATGAATTCTTCAAAATTGTTTCATAGTCAATGGGATTCAAGTCTGGTCGTTCTGCTGGTTTGTTGTTTTCTTGCAGCATGATAGTGCGAAAGTGGTAAAAAAATGAAAATTCAATAAAAAGAGAAAAATAAAATCGATGTGACGAAAATAGCCTTGCTAAAAATATCTCAAAATCAAAAATAAAAGAAAATTATTGGTAGTGAAGGAGTAAAATGTTCATTAAATTCCTTGAAAAGCTTCAAATTATGAGAATAAAGACATTTTAAATGGGACTTATGACTTCATTCCTTTTTTATTTAATTTTATTCACATTCTCTTTTTCTTTTGTTAGCTCTTACGGTTTTTGTTCGTTTTTATTTGGCATTAGGGTGAATCCTGTTTATTTTTGTTTTTGATTATTCTTTTAATTTTTTGATTAGTTCAAAAGGAAAAAAAATGGAAGAGACAAATTAAAGATGGTGGCTGGGCGCCATCTCTTAATGTTTTTTTTTAAATAGGAATAGGGGTCATGTGACACCTTATTTTGAAGGTCCTGATCAGTACTTCATAACCCTAGAATATTGAGTCGATATTTTCAAGTACTACAAAATGGCGGTACATTCAATTATTACATTGATACATACACTTTGAAAAAAAAACGCCAAATTCAAATGCTGGAAATAATCTTGACATAAATTTTGGGTTGGGAATAAATTACAAAAATGTCAAAAAAGCATCTTTTGAATTGATCTTGACGATTTTTTTCAAAAAGTGTATGTATCAATGTAGTAATTAAATGTACCGCCATTTTGTAGTACTTGAAGATATCGACTTAATATTCTAGGACTATAAAGTACTCATTAGGATCTTCGAAATGAGGTGTCACATGACCCCTATTCTTGATCAAAAAAACATTTCAGCCCAGTCGCCATCTTGAATTTTTCATATGTCAATTTTATGTCAACACATAGTAAACATGCTTGTATTTCATCACCTAGAATTTGAAGTCTCTAAGTTGAGACGTTCAGAAAATAAAAGGGGAGGGGGCATTAAAGTAAAGCACTGTATATATCTGACAACTTTCTTACTCTTTATTGACTTTTGTCTTAATTTTATATCCATCATTTTATTTTCACCCTTCTTTTGTTCCAAGCTCACTCTTTATCTAGCTGGTTAAATTTGTAGTCTATTTCTATTTATCTGTGTAGTTTTGAAATTTGATCGGAAAAAAATTTTCATTATTTTGCTACATTTTTTTTATTTTGTCATCTATGTGGTTTATTTCTCTTTGTCTTTCTAATTGCCAGTTTTCTTACGGTTTGTTGATTATTGTTTTTATTTATTGCTATTTGTAGTTTTCTTAATTTGTGATTTACCATTCGTTTTATATTGAAATGATTCTTAATCACTGTTTTTTTTTCTAATTTTATGAATTTTTCAAAATTGTTCTTTAGTTAATTGGAGGTCTGGACGTCTGCTGGTTTGTTGGTTTTTTGCACTTTTTGTGCTATTTTGTAATGGTCAGTTATTTCCCAAACTTCCTAGGTGATTGGGAATGTAGAAATTTGAACAACATGATAGTGCAGAAAGTAATAAATAGACAAAATTAGGTGGTTAAAATTCAATACAAAGAGAAAACTAAAATCGAATTGACGAACTATATACGTGATAAAGGAAAAAAAGTAGGATTATTTTTCCATGTCTATCTTTTTCTACTTTTTCGTTAGTTCTAACGGTTTTTGTTCGTCTTTATTCAGATTTTTTTCAACTTGTCTATTTCCTTTGGTCTCGTTCCTTTTTCTCTTTGCTGACTTTTGTTTTGATCCTATATTCATTTTTTTTATCCAGCTTGATCAATTTGTGATCTTTTAACTTTTCTGTGTCGTAGTAGTAGTTTTAATCTTTGTTCTGAAAATGTTTTTCGTTACTTTTTTTTATTTCATCGACTAATTTATTTTTCTCTGTCTCTCTTATTGTCGATTTCGTTAATTTGTGATTTTTCATTAAGTTTATATTAAAATGTCTTTCAATCACTTTGCTATATCTTTTTTTTCTAATTTCACCCTATTGTTTGTAATCCCTTTATTTTTTGTTTTCTCATGTATTACGCTTTCTCTGACAGTGTTTTTACTTTTTGTTAATTTTGGTTTTTCTTTCTCACCCATTTTATTTTCACAATTATTTGTGATTTATGTATTATGAATTTTACCTGTATTTGTTTCTCTTTTTTCATTGTAACTCTTATTGTTACTCTACTTGTGCAGGTTTTCTTACTTTGTTTTAAATTTTTATCTTTGTATATTCATCCTTTCATACTCTCTTTATCAAACCTGACTTGAAGTTTGGGAAAGTTGAAAAATACATAAGTTCATAAAAAAAAATCCATATTTTGGAAAGTAAGACAGATAGTCGATTGCTCTTGTCACCAATCGATTCAGCATTGAATTTGCGTTTGAAATAAACGAAATCACATACAGGGAGATGTGAAAATATTCTGAATAAAATCGACTTAAAATTAGGGAAAAATACACAAATTCGTAAAAAAAATACATATCTCCGAAAATATGACAGATAGTCAATTGCTCTTGTCACCAATCAATTAAGCATTAAATTCGTGTCTGCAAACAATAAAATAGTCTACAGTGTGTTTTGGAAATAAAGTACTCAAATTCATTATCATTAAAAATTCCATATCTCCAAAAGTAAGACAGATAGTCAATTGCTCTTGACACCATTCGATTCAGCATCAAACTTGCGTTCGAAATCAACAAAATATTTTACAGGGTGTCATGAAAATATTGCAAGAAAAATCGACTTGATGTTTGGGATTCATTGGGAATTCCATATCTCTAAAAGTAAGGCCGATAGTTAATTGCTCTTATCACCAATCGACATTCGAATAATATGTAAATAAATGACAAGAAAAACACTCTCTTGACTCGACACTGAGGCCGGCTGTGATTTATTGATTGAATCTAATTTTGATTCCACGCTACAATAATTTCCATTGTTATATAAATACTCTCTGATAGAAAAATTGTTCGAATAAATCTTGTAGACAAACAATATCTTTGATACTATTCAAAAATAATTAACCCCATTAGGCGGATGAATATGAATGAAATGACTTATTGCAACATTTTTTATTGTTTTACACACATTAATTGTTTGCTGGTAACACACATTTACATAGTGGCTAATTGCCATTTGCATTATAAGTGCATTTGACTATGGATTCAACCTCAATCCCTCAAGATCTGATTATTCAAATAAAAAAAACACAATGATATCTTCCATGGTGGTATCCCTTATAAAAATACAATGGCAGAAGATGGTGGGGTGAAAGCAGACGCCATGGTTAGGATCATGGTACATGGTTGGATGTTGTATTTATACCAGCTTCCCCCGGTCACAATCAGGAGATTATCATTGGAATAGATTCGACGAAGATATTAGGCATTGACTACTGTATACTTTTGGTAATCTTCTTATGGGGTTTAGTTCTATGGTGGCTAGTTTGATGTTATCAGTGTTGATGAAAAGCTGCGCATTCCATGGTTATTTTTACATTATTGGTCGAAAGAATTGGCTATTTTATTTATTTAATGAAAAAAATAACAAGCTGTCATATAAACAGGAATGACTAAAATTAATGACAAGAACAAGAGTAGAGTTGTTGCGCAAATCTTCAGTAAATATATTGCAATTTACCCACCCATCACTCAGCTAATCAGTGCTCATTGAAACGAACTGACAATACACCAATCAGCAATTTAATTATAGCTGACAAATGGCAACGTCATAAACAACAAACAAATTGACATGTAACAAACGTCAATAATCACCAGCGAAACAGATCGATCAGTTCAGACTAATTATCTTGTTCGTCCACACCCGGACCATTAGTCTAAGAAACGGCGCTCAGACATGAAACAGTTTAAACAAATTAGTGCGAGATAACAGCGACTTGTCAACGTCAAAGTGCACTTGTTTGGAGATTGTTTAAATAATTGAGGCGATATTTGAACATGAATTTGTGGTTTTGTTGTTAGGCGGAATGTGCCGCCCAAATGGATAACATCTAAGATGGTGTTATCTGGATGGGGACATGCTTGATGGATTTTGGTGATTTCTTGAACAAGCCAATAGTGGTACACGTTCATATGAACATCATGGTCTTTTTTTCTTTCATCATTTGAAAACCTTTAGTTTAAAGCAAAATCAGAAATTAAGTTGGTGTTCTCATTGATTGTCAAACTCTCTAAGACTTCATCAGTCACATAGACAAGCAACCTCATTTGATTTGAAGATTTTTTCCATGTTTCCATTTCAAAAAACTCTAAATTTATTGAACCTGATTGGTTCTACAGTAATTTGACGTTTGAATTGACTCCCTATTATGATTTTTAAGAAAGTTATGAGGAATTTTGTTGTTGAAAGTTGCAGTCATGTATAAATAGCTGTGAAACTTCACCTGATAAAGACTCCAAAAAACTCACAAATGATTAATTTTACACTAATTTGATGTATTAATCTACTCTCTTTCATCATTTTTAACAAAGTAATGAGGAATTTTGTCCGACGTTGTCGTTGGAAGTTGCCATCTTGTATAGCTAACTATATTTTTTAAAAGACTAAGGACCTTGTATTGCAAAATTTTTCTACGACCGTCACGCTTGAAACACATCAGGAAATTGCAGGCACAATCAAAAATTCAAATTCTAACAGGATAAATTTTCACGCTATAAAAAACGCAAAAATCCGAAATTGCATAACAATCCAAGATTAGCCGATCAAAAGGAAACAGATCAAGGCTGATGCTGAGGATGTATTTAACGTGTTCCATTGTTAAGACAGCTCACTTTGTCACGCAAAGTTGCACATTACTGCAACTCGGACCTAAATTCCTGCTAACTTGAACTATCGCACCATATTTGACCG
Organism: Orchestes rusci; assembly: GCA_958502075.1. Taxonomy (NCBI): domain Eukaryota; kingdom Metazoa; phylum Arthropoda; class Insecta; order Coleoptera; family Curculionidae; genus Orchestes; species Orchestes rusci. The sequence continues at coordinate 46,394,400 of OY293306.1, forward strand.
ATCATGAAAAAACCGAGCAGGATGCGAGCGAACGTGTTGATAATTATTCAAAGAAAATCATTTTCCTTTATTTCGCATACGTTCGTGGTAAAATATATGCAATTAATTGTGGCATGAAATGGATTATTTGCGGTTGAAAGTGTATCCGGGTTAAATTCTTTCTTCAATGCGGATTTGTGATTTTTAATTAGTGGTTTGTTTGTATTGACATTTATTGATATTTATTGACACTGTTCTCATATTTACTCGCAGTGGGAAATATCTAAGTCCTGTATCATTATCTACACCCAATATTCTTTTATGATAATATACAAATACACGCTTCAATATCTTCAAAATTTTGACCATAACAATCTCCTGCATTTTTTTCAAAATATCTTGAGTATCTTGACTGTCATAGTTTTCAAACTTTTCAATATCTTCACAAAATCATTGGAATTTTTGAGATCTCGATCACATCTTCCAAACCTTTCTTTGGAATTGTGTGTCTTATCTTTGGAGCAACTTTTTCAAAATCTTGAGGTTAGCAATAGGGGCCTATCCAGGCTTAATATTGATATTCTGTGGACACCAAAATCTTGCAAAGTTTGATTATCTTCAGACCTCCAAATATTCCCAAATGCTCTGTATTTCCAGGATTGTCTTAATCTTCAGGATCTCAAAAGTCCTCAAAGTTTTCAGGATTCACATTTTTTTCAAAATATCTTGAGGATCTCAACGCTTATAATCTTCAAACTTTTCAATATCATTGGATTTCCTTAAATTCACAAAATCATTGGAATTTTTGAAATCTTCATCATTAATCTTCAAACTCTTGATATTCTGCAAACTTTCAAATCTTCACATTTTCCTAGACTCTAAATTCTTAGAATCACTTGAATTTTTGAAATTTTCATCATAGTCTTCCAAACCTTATTTTGGAATTGTGAGTAACATATATTTTTTTGTCCTTTCTAGTTTGAACTTAATAGTTCTCCCCATTTTCCAAATAATTATAAGATTGGTTTTTTTACTCTTTTTCTTACTTTTTACACTTTTACTTTGAGTAAACATCCCTTTCTTTTTATTTTTCTCTTTTTGTTCTGGTAAGAACTGTCACTTAATGTTTGGCTTACATTTCCAAACACCAAGACTGATTCCGATGAAGTCAACAAAACTTGGCAACTCTTCCTCAAATTCAAACTCCTCTATCTGGAAAGTTATACGTTTAATAATCAAGAGTAGAAGTTTTCAATTGTGTATTTTCTGTTCTTCGATCCCGCATCAGACAAGTTTTTTATTAAATAGTAGGTAGTTTCAGAGATATTTGTCAAAAAGTAAAACTTAATAAAAACTATACGTTTTATGACGAAGAGTAGTGAAAAGTTTCTATTGCAAATTTTCTGTTCTTCAAATTTTTCTGTTCTTCAATTTTGCATCGGATAAGTTTTTTGATAAATTAAGTAGTTTTTGCGATATTTGCTAAAAACCTTATTCCATTGGAGCAAGCAAGACTTGGCCATTTTTCCTTAACTCCACATTCCTCTTTCTGGAAATAGTTTCACATTTCCTATTGGTTCGTGTTAGTCTTTTTCCTTTTTTTTGTTAATCTTTGTTTTTCTTTTGTTTAATTCATTTTTTATACAAATTAGTGTTTTCATCATCAGTATTTAAGTATTAATTCTTTATTTATTTCTTCATTCTTTTCCACTTATATAAGTTGGATTCAACCATTTTTCAAAATCCTAAACTGGATTAGTGGTTTCCTGCACTTACCCATGAAGAAAATGAAAATGGAGTAAAATTTCTACATACGATTTTCAAGAAATATTAACACTAATAATTTTAAAACTTTGATTAGAGGAGTTTTTCCTTTCTTTCCCACTATTAGTTCGGGTTAGTTCTTCCTTTTTTTCTATTTTTTTCACTCTTTTAGTTCACCTTAGTTTTTCCATCATTTTGTTAGAAATTTTCTTAACTTGCCAACTAATAATTTCGGTTAGTTTGGTTTCTTTAGAAAAGGAAATAAAAAAAAAGTGTTTTTTTTATCAACTCAACTTAGTTTTATCACTGTAAGTTCAGGTTAGTTGTCTTATTTTTAGTTTCCTTTCATCTTTTTGATTTTGTGTTCCTCTTTCTTTTATAAAAGGGGGTTCACTTTCTTTTTCCACTTCAATTTTGTGTTGAATTTATTATAATTTTTAAATCTCAGTTGAATTGGGTAGAGTTTTTTCTCACTTCCCCAATATTATTTTGAAGACTTAGCCAAACTAAAACTCGGAAAAAAATGGAATAGTGATCAAATCTTAAATGGAAAAAAAAATAAAAATTAGATCTAACCCAAACCAAATTAAAAAAAAAACAGAAAATTAATTTGATTCATATTAAACTGATAATTTCGGTTAGTCTGGGTTCTTTAGAAAAGGCAATAAAAAAAAGTGTTTTTTTTTATCAACTCAACTTGGTTTTATCACTGTAAGTTCAGGTTAGTTGTCTTATTTTTAGTTTCCTTTCGTCTCTTTGATTTTGTGTTCCTTTTCTCAACAGATGAAAAATCATAAGAATCAGTCCAGTGGTTCTCGAGTTATTAATGGTGTAACCAACCCGACATTGTGTTGTCTTAATGATTTTTTTCTTTTGTGGATTCAGGGCGGGGACAAATCCAACGGTTCAAATATCATAAAAATCGGTCCAGCGGTTCTTAAGTTATAAATGGGTTAACTAACCTCACATTTTTTTTGAATATTATAATATAGATTATCTTGTTATTGTCCAATTTTCATTTTTCAATGTATAGTAACATTTTTTTATTTGTCACAGCATCTGAAGAGCATCATCAAGTAACATTCCATAATAAACTAATGAAGATAATGACAGGTTTCGCCCCGAACCATCCTATTCAACGGCATTCAAAGTGATTACGTAAGAAAACTCTACAAAGTACTACAATTTCCAATAATGGTTACCATGCGTGTCATCGAGCTAAAATAAATATAGGAAATTCTGTATCGCGCAATAAATTAGCAACTCTAATAATAATGTTTATACTAGTTGTAAACAATTTTACGGCATTTACGATGCGGTGCGTTACCGGCGAATAATTTCTAGGAAAATCAATTAACAATTTGCTGAGAGAGCAGCAATTATGAGATTGTGCCCTTTGCAGCTTGTGAGATTCAATATATTATGTTATGGCAACACTGTTATCTGTCACTTGTCATCCAATCTGGTTCAATATTGAGTTTATGATGATTTTAATACAATTGCCTAATAATTACCGTTTGAATTTTTTCAATTTCAATCTGTTCATAATGTCATTAGGCATTCTAACATTATCATTATAGAACTTCTTCACCTTTAAAGCTACTAAATCTGAGATGATTGCCTCATTCCATTTATACGTTCGTAATTATTTCATGTGCTATTACGATATAAATTTTTCTCTCGTGAGAGTAGCGTCATTAACCTTATTTTGATTATGATTAGCTTTTCGAAGATGTTACTACAGGGTGAATCATTTATTTATTTTTGATTGAATTTATCAATTACATGACCATTTTTGTTCAATAAAAATTTTGTGAGGAATAGATGAGGAAGTTATGGAAGGGTTACCTTAAGAAAAAGGTTCTAAGAGTAACTCATGTAAATTTGAGTGATCCAGACCTCCGCACTCATAAACTACAACCCCATGAATTTTGAAATTTTTTTTCAAATACTTTTGTACTTTGTCTTATAAAAATTTCGTAATGAACAGATGAGGAGGTTATGGGGAAGTGTGGGGAGGAAAATCAAAAGAGCAAGGTTCTAGGAGTAACTCATGTGAATTTGAGTGATCCAGACTTCCACACTCTTTTTATACAACCTCATGAATTTTGACAATGTTTTCAAATACTTTTGTACTATGTCCAATAAAAATTTCGTAAGGGGCAGATGAGCAGGTTATGAGGCAGTGTAAGGAAGGTTGATCGAGAGAGGAAGGTTCTAAAAGTAACTCATGTGAATTTGAGTGATCCAGACCTCCGCACTTTTTTCCTACAACCTCATGGATTTTGACAATGTTTTCAAATACTTTTGTACTTTGTCCAATAAAAAAATTCGTAAGGGACAGATAAGGAAGTTATGGAGTAGTGGAAGGAGGTTGATTTAAAGAGGAAGGTTTTAAGAGTAACTCATGTGAATTTGAGTGATCCAGACCTTTGCACTTTTTTCCTACAACCTCATGGATTTTGACAATGTTTTCAAATACTTTTGTACTTTGTCCAATAAAAAATTTGTAAGGGACAGATGAGGAAATTATGGGGTGGTGTGAGGAAAGTAATCAAAACAGGAAGGTTTTGGGAGTAACTCATGTGAATTTGAGTGATCCAGTCCTCCGCACTCATATACTACAACCCCATGAATTTTGACAATTTTTTTCAAATACTTTTTGTACTTTGTCTATTATGGAGTATTGTGGGGAGGAAAATCGAAAGAGGAAGGTTCTTGGAGTAACTCATGTGAATTTGAGTGATCCAGACCTCCGCACTCTTTTTATACAACCTCATGAATTTTGACAATGTTTTCAAATACTTTTGTACTCTATCCAATAAAAATTTCGTGAGCGACAGATGAGGAGGTTATGGGGCAGTGTAAGGGAGGTTGATCGAAAGAGGAAGGTTTCAAGAGTAACTAATTTGAATTTGAGTTATCCAGACCTCCGCACTCTTTTTATACAACCTCATGAATTTTGAAAATGTTTTCAAATACTTTTGTACTATGTCCAATAAAAATTTCGTGAGCGACAGATGAGGAGGTTATGGGGCAGTGTAAGGGAGGTTGATCGAAAGAGGAAGTATCCAAGAGTAACTAATTTGAATTTGAGTGATCCAGACCTCCGCACTCTTTTTATACAACCTCATGAATTTTGACAATGTTTTCAAATACTTTTGTACTATGTCCAATAAAAATTTCGTAAGGGGCAGATGAGGAGGTTATGGGGCAGTGTAAGGGAGGTTGATCGAAAAAGGAAGGTTCCAAGAGTAACTAATTTGAATTTGAGTGATCCAGACCTCCGCACTCTTTTTATACAACCTCATGAATTTTGACAATGTTTTCAAATACTTTTGTACTCTATCCAATAAAAATTTCGTGAGCGACAGATGAGGAGGTTATGGGGCAGTGTAAGGGAGGTTGATCGAAAGAGGAAGTATCCAAGAGTAACTAATTTGAATTTGAGTTATCCAGACCTCCGCACTCTTTTTATACAACCTCATGAATTTTGACAATGTTTTCAAATATTTTTGTACTATGTCCAATAAAAATTTCGTAAGGGGCAGATGAGGAGGTTATGGGGCAGTGTAAGGGAGGTTGATCGAGAGAGGAAGGTTTCAAGAGTAGTTGATGTGAATTTGAGTGATCCAGACCTCCGCACTCTTTTTATACAACCTCATGAATTTTGACAATGTTTTCAAATACTTTTGTACTCTATCCAATAAAAATTTCGTGAGCGACAGATGAGGAGGTTATGGGGCAGTGTAAGGGAGGTTGATCGAAAGAGGAAGGTTCCAAGAGTAACTAATTTGAATTTGAATGATCCAGACCTCCGCACTCTTTTTATACAACCTCATGAATTTTGACAATGTTTTCAAATACTTTTGTACTCTATCCAATAAAAATTTCGTGAGGGAAAGATGAGGAGGTTATGGGGGAGTGTAAGGAGGTTGATTGAAAGAGGAAGGTTTTAAGAGTAACTCATGTGAATTTGAGTGATCCAGACCTCCGCACTCACTTCCCACAACCCATTTTACCATTATCACAACTCTTTATATTTTTGATGAACTGGATATTGAGTCAGTCAACCACTGTCGCCATCTGTGACATTTCTGATTCACTAGATATTGATTCGCCATCTGTGATATCTACGAATAACTGAATATTGATTAAGTTCCACACTATCTCCGTCTGTGACATATACGATGATCTTTTCATGAACAAATTATTTTATTGGTGTAAAATGACACTAAATTTTCAAGACGGTTTTTCTGGAAATTTTTCTTTGTTAAGATGATGATTTTTTTATCAATTACAATACAGAATTGTCTGAAGAATCCACTGGTGAAAAAATCAGACGTCTAGCTCAGCCAGTTTTTGAGTTATAAATTTTTCTAAACAAGAACTGAGACTAAATTTTCATGACGTTTTTTTCTGAAAATTTTCTTGAATCAAGTTGATATTTTTTTTGCAATGTTGATGAAAAATTTTCTGAAAAATCCACTGGTAATAAACTTAGAGATCTCAGCTACTGTTTGAGCTATGAATTTTTTTTCCAGAAATATTGTTTTATTTTTTTGTTTAAAAACGATCATTATTAGCAATAAAGCTATACAGCAGATTATTAAAAATATGTCTACAAAAAATATAGATGAAACCAGGCGAGATGGCTGAATGAGGGCCTTACTAAAATATATAAAAAAAACAAATAAAAAATTAAATATTGTATAATTGCATGAATGTATAAACATAAACACCCAAGCTTGATGTTTTGTACCTATTTTACTAGTGCTTAGTTGTGGATAGTTATTTAGTTGAGTTACTGATTTATATCCATTATTCTCAGATTTTGTGATGTTATAATTTTAGTTTTTTTTTAAGATGAAACGTGTGTTAGGTTTCTCTTATAATGTATTGTATAGTTTATGCAACCACTAATACTGATGAACTGTTGATTAGTAACCATGATGATTAGTAACAATGGTAACAGGATTGAGTTGTTAGTTGTCAGTGCAGAAAATTACATAAACGTGAACATTGCTTAAAAATGAAAATAGAATGGTTAATCAATCAGATTTCTATCTCAGCTAGTTTTTGAGTTGTGATTTTTTTTAATAGTGAACTAATTTATTTCGTGGAAGCTGAGACTAAATTTTTAAGGTGGTTTTTCTGAAAATGTTCTCTTATTACGATGATAATTCTCTTTCCAATGTCGATGGAAAATTGTCTGGAAAATTCAATGGTTTTAAAACTAGACCTCTATCTCAACTAGTTTTTGAGTTATGATTTTTTTATAGACGAAGTGAAAAATTTGTAAAAAGTGATACTATTTTGTTTTTTTAATATACCATTGATTAAGTTGCAGATTTTCTTATCAATTACTATGAATAATTGTCTGAAAAATTCACAATGAAACTCAGGATTCTGAGAACTTGTGATCCTGGAATTAGTAGATAATAATAATAATAATAATATTGATAATAATGTATAAAGAAACATTTGAAGACTCAGTAGATAGTGGAAGAATATGAAGGAATTATCATGAGAAAAACCAATAAAAATGTCACAGACAAAAATAAAGCAATTAATCATCACAAATCACCATTAAGAGGTTACTATAATGAAAACATCCTAAGATGAACAAAGTGAAGAAAAACTAAAACTAATAAAATTTTTGAAAATGGCTTCTAAAAAAGGCGAAGGCGACAGACTTGGGAGTATTGTTGACTATCATAATCTCTGAAGACAAGTGACAGTAATAGTTGTACATTGACATAACACAGTGTTGCCGTGTTAGACCATAGACAATCAACATTAATCCATATATAATAAACCCAAATTATCTCAAACCAAGGAAACATAAATTACATAGCAAACTGAAAAAAAATAATAGGATGTCTTATTGCATGTTCCACTGAACTTAACCTTGAACTAATTTCATGTTACATCTAGAATAATACCATTTCATTCAGTAATTTTTCCCACAAAACTATTATATAAAAGGATATGAATTCTTGATAGACACGAATTAACTGAGGAGATATGATCAATTTAATCGTTTGATGAACAAGTGGATCGGGGACAAACAAGGTTATCGATGGTTTTTTCTAATCAATAAATTCCCATGAACAGAAGGAAAAGGTTCGCAGTAAATATGTACATATTCAGTGTGGCACAATCACGGCTTGGTGTCCCATAAAGTTGACCATCGTGTTACATAGATCTGGAATCGTTGTTACAAAACGCTCATTTTGTATTCTTACATTTAAAGCGCGATCGGTATCTTGAGAAAAATCGGAGAGAAACACGAATAAACTGAATTATTTTGCTCCGTTTCGTTGAATCTGTTGTTATCAAATATAGAGCGCCACCATCAAATCGTATGGAGAATTTTTTTCATTGTACTTTGAAGGCTATACACCTCAACCACTCAAATTTGAAGAAGGCTTGCCTCAAGGGATCTTTTTTAATAAATCAGCATCAAATTGAGAGTGCCAACATCAAATACCTTGTGATAATTTTTTTTTAAAAAAAGCAACTTTTTTAATTGTCACTTTTCAACCAATGGAGATATTGAACTCAAATTTGGAGAAGACATGCCCCAAGTACACTTTTTGAATAAATGGTCATCAAATTTAGAGCGCCAACATTAAATATCGTGTGATGATTTTTTATGAGAAACGCAATTTTGTAATTATTTTTTTAAAGTTTCGACTTTGGTGGTCAGTCACTCCTCAACCAATGGAGATAATGAATTCAAATTTGGAGGGGACATGCCTCCAGTTTTTTTTTTAATAAATCGTCATCAAATTTGGAACGTCAACATCAAATATCATGTGATGATTTTTTTATGAGAAACGCAATTTTCTAATTATTTTTTTAGAGTTTGGACTTTGGAGTCCAGTCACTCCTCAACCAATGCAGATATTGAACTCAAATTTGAAGGGGACATGCCTCAATTATTCTTTTTTAATAAATCGTCATCAAATTTAGAGCATCAACATCAAATATCATGTCATGATTTTTTATACGGAACGCAATTTTTTTATTATTTTTTTAAGTTTCGACTTTGGAGGCCAGTCACTCCTCAATCAATGGAGATATTGAGCTCAAATTTGAAGAGAATATGCCTCAAGTACTCTTTTTCGATAAATCATAACCAAATTTAGAGCGCCAACATCAAATATCGTGTGATGATTTTTTATCAGAAACGCAATTTTTTAATTATTTTTTTTAAGTTTCGACTTTTGAGGCCAATCACTCCTCAACCAATGTATATATCAAAGTCCAATTTGGAGGTGAAGTACCTCAAGTAATCTTTTTCAATAAATCATCATCAAATCTAGAGCGCCAACATCAAATATCATGTGATGATTTTTTATGAGAAACGCAATTTTTTAATTATTTTTTTAGAGTTCCGACTTTGGAGGCCAGTCCTCAACCAATGCAGATATTGGACTCAAATCTGGAGGGGACATGCCTCAAGTATTCTTTTTTGAAAAATCGTCATCAAATTTAGCGCGTCAACATCAAATATCATGTCATGATTTTTTATAAGGAACGCAATTTTTTTATTATTTTTTTGAGTTTCGACTTTGGAGGCCAGTCACTCCTCAATCAATGGAGATATTGAGCTCAAATTCGAAAAGGACATGCCTCAAGTACTCTCTTTCAATAAATCGTCATCAAACTTAGAGCGCCATCATCAAATATCATGTGATGATTTTTATGAGAAACGCAATTTTTTATTTATTTTTTTTAAGTTTCGACTTTTGAGGCCAATCACTCCACAACCAATGTATATATCAAAGTTCAATTTGAAGGTGAGATACCTCAAGTAATCTTTTTCAATAAATAATCATCAAATTTAGAGCGCCAACATCAAATATCATGTGATGGTTTTTTATGAGAAACGCAATTTTTTAATTATTTTTTTAGAGTTTCGACTTTGGAGGCCAGTCCTCAAACAATGCCGATATCGGACTCAAATCTGGAGGGGTCATGGCTCAAGTATTCTTTTTTAAAAAATCCTTATCAAATTTAGAGCGTCAACATCAAATATCATGTCATGATTTTTTAAAAGGAACGCAATTTTTTTATTATTTTTTTAAGTTTCGACTTTGGAGGCCAGTCACTCCTCAATCAATGGAGATATTGAGCTCAAATTTGCAGTGGACATGCCTCAAGTACTCTCTTTCAATAAATCGTCATCAAACTTAGAGCGCCAACATCAAAAATCGTGTGATGATTTTTTATGAGAAACGCAATTTTTCAATTTTTTTTCTTCAAGTTTCGACTTTTGAGGCCAATCACTTCTCAACCAATGGATACATCAGAGTCCAATTTGGAGGTAATATACCTCAAGTACTCTTTTTCAATATATCATCACCAAATTTAGAGCGCCAACATCAAATATCATGTGATGATTTTTTATGAGAAACGCAATTTTTTAATTATTTTTCTAAAGTTTCCATTTTGAAGGCCAGTCACTCCTCAATCAATGGAGATATTGAGCTCAAATTTAAAGGGGACATGCCTCAAGTACTCTCTTTCAATGAATCGTCATCAAACTTAGAGCGCCAACATCAAATATCATGTGATGATTTTTTATGAGAAACGCAATTTTTTAATTATTTTTTTAGAGTTTCGACTTTGGAGGCCAGTCCTCAACCAATGCCGATATTGAACTCAAATCTGGAGGGGACCCGCCTCAAGTATTCTTTTTTAAAAAATCGTCATCAAATTTAGAGCGTCAACATCAAATATCATGTCATGATTTTTTATAAGGAACGCAATTTTTTTATTATTTTTTTAAGTTTCGACTTTGGAGGCCAGTCACTCCTCAATCAATGGATACATCAAAGTCCAATTTGGAGGTGATATACCTCAAGTACTCTTTTTCAATATATCATCATCAAATTTAGAGCGCCAACATCAAATATCGTGTGATGATTTTTTATGAGAAACGCAATTTTTCATTTTTTTTTCTTCAAGTTTCGACTTTTGAGGCCAATCACTCCTCAACCAATAGATACATCAAAGTCCAATTTGGAGGTGATATACCTCAAGTACTCTTTTTCAATAACTCATCATCAAATTTAGAGCGCCAACATCAAATATCATGTGATGATTTTTTATGAGAAACGCAATTTTTTAATTATTTTTCTAAAGTTTCCATTTTGAAGGCCAGTTGCTCCTCAAACAATGAAGATATTAAGCTCAAATTTGGAGGAGACATGCCTCAAGTACTCATTTCCAATAAATCATTACCAAATTCAGAGCGTCAACATCAAATATCGTGTGATGATTTTTTATGAGAAACGCAATTTTTTAATTATTTTTTTCAAGTTTCGACTTTTGAGGCCAATCACTCCTCAACCAATGTATATATCAAAGTCCAATTTGGAGGTGGAATACCTCAAGTAATCTTTTTCAATAAATCATCATCAAATTTAGAGCGCCAACATCAAATATCATGTGATGATTTTTTATGAGAAACGCAATTTTTTAATTATTTTTTTTAAGTTTCGACTTTGAAGGCCAGTCACTCCTCAACCAATGAAGTTAATAAACTCAAATTTGGAGGGGACATGCCCCAAGTTCTCTTTTTTAATGATTCGTTTTCAAATTTAGAGCGCCAACTTCAAATACCACGAGTTTTTTTCGAGAAACGTTACTTTTTCAATCATTGTTGTGCTAAATGATACTAAATCACATAACTCATTGATTGATGTTGCAATCATCAATTCGACCTTGGATAATCATCATCAAGAGCCCCATCAAAGGGATATCAGGGCTTGGATCTAACCTTGTCCCATATTTGCATATTTGCATATAAGACTGCACAGTCCAATTACCATAAATAATACGGAAAAGTATGAGTATTAAATCACTTGGAAACCTACATAACTGATCTTATTTTGATCGGATTTATCTTGCAGATGGATCTGTGTCAATTATCGTTTTCCTGGTAGCAATTCAGCTTTTGTGACATTTTTCCTGCAATTACCAGTACTTTCCAATGGTACAATATTTTGGTTGGACTGGAGGACTAGATCAAAATTCCAAAAACAAATAATGAAGAAATACCGCTTAGAAAAATAATAATCACCACCATAAGCACACAAAATTCAATAAGCAGCCGTAAATGTTCGTCGTATATTTAACGTTTTATTACCATATTTGTGTCGTTATGTTTTGGTGTAATTCTATGGTAGAATGGTAGTTTGAATAATAATGTTCATAATTCTGTCTTCGACTATCCCAATTTGTAGGAAATTCTGATCACAAATTGCCTATTTATCGACGACCCACGCACCAATTTGGAAAGATCAACCCATGGAGTTAATTGGTTGTATTAGAAGGTGCAAGATATTTAATTTAGATAAAATTGAACGTTGCTGAAAATTATTGAAAAAAAATTAGAATACAAAAGATTCAAGAAAAAATACATCAGGTTACCAAACGTGTAGCGTCATCATAAAATACAATGTGATGAGTTTTTTTTGTGTAACGCATTTTTTTTAAGCATCGACTGTCCGGAAACCCATGGAGTTATTCAACTCAAATTTTGAGGAGCGAAGCCTCAAATACTGCTTTTTAGTTGAATAACAGAATTTTATGGAAGACACTGATTAGCAGCAGTTGTTCAGTGTTTTTTTTTCTTAAACAAGAAATGAAGCAGGGAGAAGCAAAGTAGAAGATTGAATTGAAAAAACTTTCCCTTCCAGTAACTGCAGGGAATTGAAAAAAAATCTCTTGAGTACTTGCAGGGAATTTAAAAAAAAAATCCCCTCAAGTGACTGCGGGTAATTGAAAACAAATTTCCTCTCAAGTACTGCCAGGAATTGAAAATATATTTTTCCTTAAAAGTACTGGAAATGTAAAAAAAAAAATACTCTCAAGTTGTCACTGGGAATGAGAGACTACCTTAAATAACTGCCAAAAATTCAAAAAAAAATCCGTCGAGTAACTGCCAGGAATTGAAAATAAATCTCCCCTTAAGTACGTGCCAAGAATTAAAAACAAATTTTTCATTAAGTCTGTCAGGGATTGAAACAAAAATCCCCTTTAGTGACTGTCGAGAGTTTTTAAGAAATCCCCTCAAGTGACTGCCGTGATTCAAAAAAAAAATTCTCCAGTAACTGCCGGGAATAGAGAAGAAAATCTCCTTGAAAATTGAAAAAAAATCCTCTTAAGTAACTGCCAAAAATTAAAAATAAATTTTTCGTCAAGCAATTGCCTGTAATTGAAAAAAAATCCCCTTAAGTGACTGCCAGGAATTGAGAAAAAAACCCCTCCAGTAAGGATCGGAAATTGAAAAAAAAATCTTCACAAGTGACTGCCGGAAATTGAAAAAAAAATCTTCTTAAGTAAATGCCAAAAATTGAAAAAAAAAATCGGTTTAGTACCTGCCAGGAATTGAAAAAAAAAAATTCTCAAGTAAATGCCAAAAATTGAAAATAAATTTTCCCCCAAGTACCTGCCAAGGCTTAAAAACAAATTTCTCATTAAGTAACTGCCAGGAATTGAAAAAAAATCCCCTCAAGTGACTGTCGGGAGTTTTGAAAAAATCCCCTCGAGTGACTGCCGGGACTTGAAAAAAAAACTCCAGTAACTGGCGGGAATTGGGAAAAAAATCTCCTCAAGTGACTACCGGGAATTGAACTTAAGTAACTGCCGAAAATTAAAAACAAATTTTCTGTTGAGTTATTGCCAGAAATTGAAAACAGATTTCCACTCAAGTAACTGCCAGGAACTGAAGAAGAACCCTTGAGTAACTGTCGGCGATTGAAAAAAAAATCTTCATAAGTGACTGCCTGGAATTGAAAAAAAAATCCCCTCAAGTGACTGCCAGGAATTAAAAAAAAAAAAAACACTGCAGTAGCTACCGGGAATTGGAAAAAAATCTCCTCAAGTGACTGCCGGGGATTGAAAAAAAAATCTTCTTAAGGAAATGCCAAGAATTCAAAACAAATCTTTGGTTCAGTTACTGCCAGATTTCCCCTCAAGTAACTGACAGGAATTGGAAAAAAATCCCCCCCAGTAACGGCCGAGAATTGAAAAAAAAATCTCAAGTGACTGCCGAAAATCAAAAACAAAGTTTACGTTGAGTAAGTTTTTGTTTGATCTATTGTTTTCATTATATTCAAAAACAAGTGAATCTTGACTGTCTTTTTGGGCGTATTGGACTTGAAATAATTCTCAAAAATAAGTGAATTTTGACTATGAAGACTATCTCCAAATATGTCAAAAGCTGTCCATCATACAGAGAAGTTCAAGAAAAAAAAACAAGAATTTGATCACCTGTTAAAAATTAAAAACAAATTTTCCCTTTAATAACTGCTGGGAATTAAAAAAAACATCAAGTGACTGGCTAGAACTAAGAAAAAAAACACTTGCAAGTGACTGGTGCACGGAATGTTTCTGGCACATTCGCAGACACATATACAGAGTGAGTACAGTGGAAATTCTTTTGATCTCCATGTATATGCGGAGAAATTTTGAACATTCAAAAACTGGCATACAGGGTGAATCTTAAACTGATATAAGACCAAATTGAAAATCAGTCGAGTGAGCTGATCTTGAAAACAAAAAGAACAGAATTGATTCCATGAATCCCCTGTATATGATAAGAAACATCTGATGTTATACAGGGAGATTCTTGATTTTATATGAATATTTCAGTTGAGCAAGTTAAATTAATCCAAACGTTTCAATGTACATTCTGATTATTTCTAATGGTAATCCACAATATTTTGCCTCGTAATGTCTTAAAATCATCATAATTCCCATCCATCTTCCATAAACATCAATAATATCAATACAACTGTTGTCAAAAATAACATCGATTGAATTATGACGGGCCAAATAGGAGAATTATTGTACCAAACATCATAATTTTACAAGAAAAACCGAAAGAAATGGCTCACAATCAAAATAGATCAGTGAGAACTAGCCAAATTCAACCAAATCCAAACGTCTCAATGTAGATTATAATTATTGTTCTAGATATTTATTTTCTTTTTTTCTCTATTTTATTTTTTTTTATTCACTTTGTTCCATCTTAAGTTTATTTTATTTTCCCATTATGAGATTTTATCCAATGATTTAGTACGCGACAATTAATTATTTTTTTCCCTTATCTGACACTGAACATAAATAAAAAAAAATTAAACATCCCAAAATATAATGTGTGATTTCAGAATTCCTATGATTTTTTCAAAAACATTTTTAACTCTACATAGTTGTTTTGATTTTCTTAGTACAGTCAATGAGGAATAAAGTTCAAATTAAAAGTATATACAGGGTGATTTCGTGAATTAAACAAAAAATCATGTTCAGCTTGGAGGACGTGAATTAAATTTTAAATGACGCAAACTAAGTTTATCATAAATAGACGGATCTCATAACTCCATCAAATATAACAAACCAATAAACATTGAAATATTGTCGCTTACGCGTCCTACACTCATGTTAATCCCCAACAACAAATTCAAAACAAT
The DNA here is from genome assembly GCA_958502075.1 of Orchestes rusci. NCBI lineage: Eukaryota > Metazoa > Arthropoda > Insecta > Coleoptera > Curculionidae > Orchestes > Orchestes rusci. The sequence goes on from OY293306.1 coordinate 46,409,633, forward strand.
TAGAGATTCCTATGCGAATAGCCCATAATAATTAATTTTATTGTAAATGAGAATGCCATCCAGCAAGGTCGATGCAGTATTGCAAATTATCCATGTGGGAGTCAATTTGTTCATCTGTCAAATTTGTTAATTGACTTTTGATTTGTGGAAAAGTAATTAATCATAATGCGGAAACTTGTCATCAACATCACCATCAATCATGCTGATTTCGGTCAATAAAATCAATCAATAAACCATTTCTATAAGGAAAAATGGCTTTTGAATGAGCACTTGCTGCCTATCTGTTGCACGAACCAATTAAGTGCACAATATAGAATCACGGAAAAAATCCTTAATTGAAAGGTTACAGATGTTTATCCGCCTTGGTACTCTGCACAATAAACAATACATCATTCCCTCACGAGGATATGTTGTGAAATGTCAGAGGTTTATATGGCTTTGGAGCTGAACTGGAATCTTCTTTGATGCTCCTCACCAGTATCTTCAATAATTACATCAAGACTAATCTCTTGAACCAAATTCTTTAATCTCAACCATCTATGCACCCCAAAAAAAAAGGTTTCCAGACCATCTCCGAGACTCGATCATTAATAATCTTTAGCGATCCCATTGAGAACTTTTTTCGAATTGTCGTTTATTCATTTTGCCAGTGAAAGAAGTCGAAAATCTCCCTTGGGTATAAAAAGACAGACCATTAAGGACTATCTGTAAGTAAAACCGCAGGATAATTAATCATTGGCTGCATATCATCCTATTTAACAAGCTGACAAGGTCTGGTCGCCCGATTCACACCAACAAGAATGGAAAACGGTTTTGACGGCTGACACGTTTGTTTTGAGTTGAGGGAGATGATCTGAATTTGTTTCCTTTACAACCAATATAGTCAAATTTTTCATTGAAAAAAAAAAGTTGGTCATGATTTCTTTGATTTTTTTGGGATATTTTTTTACTCTTATTCTACAATATTGAGAAAGTAGAGGCTTAGTAAGGACAATTTTATTTTAAGCTCACGGATTTATTTATTTTCTATCAAAATCATCATAAAACTATACAGGGTGATGAGGGAAATTTACAAGAAATTTTGCTTCAAGGTTAAGTGGCGTTCAAAATTTGACACCGAAAAAAAAATCATTACTCAAAAACTGAAAAAGATAGAGCTTTCTCTTTTTCACTTATCGACTTAGCACTATTTTTGTATCAAAATCATCAAAAAAATATACATGGTGATAAGGGAAATTTGCAAGAAGTTTTGATTTATAGTTTAGTGGCGTCCAAAAATTGACACTGACGAAAAAAATTCATAACTCAAAAACTAAAAAATATAAAGCTTTTTTTTTCACCAATCAATTCAGCACTGATTTTTAATCAAAATCACCAGAAAAATATACAGGGTGCCAGAGGAGATTCACAAAAAAAAATTATTTAAGGTTTAGTGGCGTCAAAACATTGACACTTGAGAAAAAAGTAATATAACTCAAAAACTGAAATAGATAGAGCTTTTCTTATCTCATCAATCGCTTCAGCACAGAATTTTCTATCAAAGTCACCAAACAAATATACAGGGTGATGAAGGAAATTTGCGAGAAATTTTGTTTTAAATTTTAATGGTGCGAAAAATTGACACTGATGAAAAAAATTCATAACTCAAAAACTAAAATAGATAGGGCTTTTCTTTTTTCACCAATCGATTCAGTACTGAATTTATACAGGGTGATCAAGGAGATTTAGGAGTGGCGTCAAAGAGAAAAAAATCATAACTCAAAAACTAGAAAAGATAGAGATTTCTTTTTTTCACCAATTGATTCAGTACTGAATTTTCTATCAAAATAATTAAACAAATATACAGTGTGATACAAGAAATTAACAAAAAAAAATTGCATCAAAGTTCAGTGGCGTCTAAGAATTGTCAATGAAGAAAAAAATTCATTGCTCAAAAACTAAAAAAAGTGGAGCTTTTGATCAGGAAAATAAACATGCAATTTTGTTTTGAAGTTCAGTTACGTCCAAAAATTGGCATCGAAGAAAAAAAATCATAACTCAAAAACTAAAAAAGATAAAACCTTGCTCTGTTCACCAACCGATTCACTTAATTTTCTATCAAAATTCCCAACAAAAGATATAGGGTGACCAAGATAGGAAGCTGCTTTAAAATTCAGTTAAGTCCAAAAATTAACAATGAACAAAAAAATCACCACTCAAAAATCAATAGAAAAAGCTTTGCTCTTTTCACCAATCGACTAGCAAGAAAAAAAACACAAAAATACCAAAAAAAAGCACCAAAAATGTAGAATCAAAGCCAAATAAACGTGGATAAGAGATTTTTGGGGTAAATCCAAAAATAAATGAATATTAAGAAACCACACGCATGGACAACTAACCACATAACTAAAATTCCGAAACAAAACCAAATAAACGTTTTCAAAGTATCCCAAAATAACAAACTTGACAATTTAAAGAGAAACAAAAAACAATGAGAAACAAAACGCAACAACAAATCCAAAATAAAGCCAAATGAACGTTGGTGAAACTTTTCTAAAGCAACAATCTGAACAATTTGACAAACAATGAGGAATAATAAGCATAAAAACACAAAACAAAGTCAAATAATTGTTGATAAAAGTCTCCCAATGCAACAAACTAAACAATTTTCAATGAACAATGGAAAACAAGGAACATTAAAAAATTCATAAATTCAGTAAAAATAGAACTAGATTGACCTTTCTGAAAAATTACCAAGGCGACAGTCTGAATAGCTTACTACAAATTCAAAAATGAGAAACAAGAAGCATAAAAAAAACTGAAAAACTAAAAAAAAATCAATTACCTCAAAATAAAACTAAATAAAGTTTTATAAAAAATTCTCAAGGCAACAAACTTGACAATTTACTAAAAGTTGATAAATAATGAGAAACAAGACACCTGCGAGAAAACAAACTTATCAAAAATCCAAAACAAACGGTGATAATAGAGCACAACCTAAAGTAGAAAATAAAAACGTTTATAAAAGATAACTAAAGCAACAATCCAAATAATTTACTAATAATTAAATAAATAGAAACAAGCACTTTTGTGCATGAAAAAACTGGAGGCGTTTAGGGTTACAGCCCCCTAACTCCCTCGAAAAAAATCGCTGGGAAATAAAATTTGAGGTTAAGATTGACAGAAGTTTTGTCAATATACTGATCTGGTTTTATCAATTTTTGTTCATTGATTTGGCTTCCGTAAATTTGTAAGTTGCCCCTTGAGCATGAAAAAACTGGTGGCGTTCAAGGTTACAGTCCTCTCTGAAACCCGCATGACTCCCTTGAAAAAAAACGTTGAAAGATGACATTTTTGGGGATGATAGACAACAGTATCGTCAATCGTTGATATTCCAAAAAAAAATCTAAATTTCGTGACACATCAGTATAAAATGACATAATGTCATTTGTCAAAACAGTCTTCAAAATGGCCGCATTGCAAGAAACCGTGACCCAATTAAAAAAAAACATTTTCAGTATCCAATAGTCAATGAAATGTAAAAAATCTGGAAACAGCTGATGGTAAACATCGATAACCCTTCCAGCTGTAGCTGCTCTGATTACATAGTTTTCCTGCATCTCCGTTATAGCTTTGATGATTATTTTTGAAAATTTGAACAGCAATGATGATTTAAAAGATTAATCACACATTGTATCACAAACCTCGAAACAGTCTCAAGGTCTCATCCCGACAAACCACATTTATAATAATCACGTCGTCCATTCTTCAGCCATAATGCTTGTAGACTGCTTTGTTTATTAACAGTAGCTTATCTTCTTTGAAGATATTTATCACTACTTATATTGACTCGTTAGTACTGCATTGTACAATTAGGGAGCATATTAATGCCATTGCTTCTGCAGCTCCATCATCATTCACGATGATTTGAATGGTCGTATTTTTTCGCTCAAATATATTCATGCATCTAGTTCTATGTCATGGTTCCTACATTACAGATCAATTTTGCTTGATGTTAACTTCAACTCGTTCTTATTCTTGTGTTCATCACTCGTTTTACGGTTGTCAGGACGGGAAAAGGTTAAAATAATGTAACGCTCATTGATTTGTTGATGGCCAACAATGCGGGATTAGTTTTGAGATACATACTTTGATATGGATTAGTTGTTGTTATTGTGTTCATGGTTGATGAGTGATACTATGGTTGTTTCATGGAATGTCTGTCATTGATGATTGGCGATTTACATTTTGCTTTGTCCTATGTGACTATTCAAGTCTCCGAGAGCTTGATGGTCGATTAGGCCAAGAACCTGATTTTTCAAATATAATAATCTCATAATCAAACAAAAACCTGACCGCAAAACCAATACCCATGCACACCTGTCCGATTTTATCTCTAAACCTACCGAATATAAATTAGACCCTGTATACATCCAAGCTCAATGATTTCTACAAATTATCGGCTATCTTTGTCAGCGATCTTTCGAAAAAGTGCCACCTTAGCTCGCTGTTCTTTATCATGGACGAGATATATGTCCAAAATGTGTAGCATAAAAGGTGAAATATCACTTTCTTTTCTGCTGAGGCTCTATTGTTTCGAGAGCGGTGGGTGTGAGAATCGGGCCCAGATTTGACCTGATCTTTTCATCAATAATTTTGGTTTTTGACGTTTGATGCTCTTGATATGAGGGTGTAGAGCCAGCTGAAAAAACGGTTAAATTAGCTGTGGTTTTGAAATTTTCGATTCAAATAGAGCCCTCAATTGAACCTAAGCAACATCGTGCCCTACAAACATCAACACTCCTTTTATTCCCAAACAAAGTAGAGCAATTACTCTCACAATACACTCGACTCAAAAAAAGGGCCCCAGAGGTAGTGTTGCGTGTAAAACGACCGGGAAGATACTCTTGTTTCTGTTAACAGTAATTTTGTATCCCACAATCGGTCCGGGACATAATTAACTCTTTTTTGACACTTGGCACAATGAAAGCTAACATAAACATGTACCCTAGTTTGAGATGTATGGGCCCTAGACATGAATACGTTAGTGCTGAGCCAGGGCCGCACTGGACAATTTTCATCATCCTTGTATATTCGTTATTGTTTGTTGAATCATTGATTAATTGTGCCTGGCAAGCTATTGCAGTGTTCTTGTGATTGATATTCCATTTCATTCATTAAAAGTACTGAGAAAAGTAGTCAAATTGGGGACTTTGCTAAGCCCGTCCCTGTACACGTAGCATGCAAAGTAACCCTTATAACGTGCAAGAAGTGTGAAATATGACGTCTTCATACTTTTTCTTTGGGGTCATCGTCAAGTCAAAAAGGTGAAAAGGATGTTCCACATACATGTTGCCTGTGGCAACTGTAGGAAAAAGCCGGTTGGTTTGAATTTTATTATGAAGTGAAGCGAATTTGAGGCACTTCAGTTGAAGTTCTTTGTCTTTGCTCTATGTGACTGTTCAAGTCTACTAGGCTTCAATGGTCAATTAAACCAGTAATCATTTTTCGGAATTTGCAGCTGTAATGCCGCGATAATGACCATGTCAAGACGTCTTGAGAGTGATTAAATGGAAGATAAATAGATGAATTGTAGTTACAGCCTGGTCAAAACACAATGGTAAATGGACAAAGGACATGTGTCCAGCTATTGTGTGATGTCTTTTCATACTACAACAACATTGAAAGTGCCACCATTTGATTAATCAGATTTGTGAAGTATTTTCTTGCTCATTTTTTAGTTTTTTTTTTAAGAATTTTAATTTTTTAAAATTTGTTACGAGGCTATCTACGCTCTTGGGAGTGCTTTGAAAATAACGTCAAATCTGAATCCCTTCTACTCAAAAAGCCAGAAAACCTTGTGTCACACTCTTGTTTTCAAAATTTGTCACTTTAGTCATCCCATTTTTATATTTTTTGCCAACTTTAAATTTTTAGTCTTTGAGATTTGAAGTTGATATTTCCAAGAATCTTGTTTTTCATTCGGGGTTTTCCTTCAATTTGCCGTAACTGATTTTAATTTTTTTGGGGGCTTTTTGATAAATAAATAAATAAATAATATATAAATAAATAAATAAAAAATAGATAAATTTGAAAAAGCTTTTTTAACCGTTTTTACTTTTTCTTCCTTTTTTGCAGTTTGGCAATATTCATTTTTTGTCACAGTTGAATCTTTTATTGTTCTTGGTTAAACATATATCTCAAGCTTTTTTGTCGGTACTCTTTCTTGATATCGTTGTTTTTCTTGTCGCTATGATTTGTTTTTTTTAATCCAGTTTTTTCGTGTTTTTTGTCCTCGTTCTTTCCTATATTTTGTCTGTTATTGTAGTTGCTTTTTCCTGATTTTCTCTTTTTCTTTTATCGTTGTTACTCCTATTTCTCCCATTCTTTTTTCATGCAATTCTTTCTCTTTATTTTTGTCACCAATTCCTTTTTGTTGTTTTTATAATCCTTCTCCTAATATAATTTATGTCGTAGCTTTTTTTCTTCAATAGTTTTTGATCTTCTGCCTATTTCTCTTTTTGTTGCTTTTCTTTGGATTCTGATTTTTTTAAACATCATTTTCGCTATTTCTTTATCATAGACTCTTTGGTCATTCCTTTTTTTTTGTTTTTATTGGCGATCTTCTTTTCATTTCTCTGTATCCCGATCTTTCAATAGTGCAAACATGTTTGATGCTGTTAATAATCGTATTTTTTACGTTGACGTTGCTTTTTTGCTTTCTCATTTTTTGTTAGTGCTTTTTTTGATTTTGATTGTCGCTTTTACTACTCCTGTTTCTCTTACTCTTTCGGGCGTTGTTCTTTTGGGTTCTTTTTTTGAAGAAAACTGTTAAAATTACGTCAAAAATCGTGTTTAAGAAGATGCAGGTTTGAACAGTTTATTTTTTGAATCAAACACAAAGAGGCGCCAAGGAAATATGAAGAAATTAGCAAATTTCCTGGTCAAAACAGTGCCTTTTTTGAATAAAACTGTCAAAAGAGTGTCAGTCAAGATGACAGTTAAAACAGTGCATCTTTAGAAAACAACTACAAGGAGACGCCACTGGAATATGAATAAATCAGCCATGATCACCAGCAAAATTGTGCTTTTTTAAAAAAAAAACTGTCAAAATCAGTTTTAATGGAGATGACAGTTTAAACAGTGTATTTCTCAAATTAACTGCAAGGAGGCGACACTGAAATATGAAGAAGTCAGCGAAGATCACCAACAAAATGGTGCTTTTTTAAAAAACTGTTATAAGCAGTTTTAATGAAGATGACAACTTAAACAGTGTATGTTGAAGCCTTTCAAAAGAAAACTATAAAAAGTTTTAGCGAAGATGACAGTTAAAAAACAGTGCATCCTCAGAAACAACTACAAGGAAGCGACACTGGAATATGAAGAAATCAGCAAAGATCACCGACAAAATAGTGCTTTTTTGTCAAGAAAACTGTCAAAATCCGTTTTAGCGAAGATGACAGTTAAAAAACAGTGCATCCTCAGAAACAACTCCAAGGAAGCGTCACTGGAATATGAAGAAGTCAGCGAAGATCACCAACAAAATGGTGCTTTTTTTAAAGAAACTGTTCTAAGCAGTTTTAATGAAGATGACAACTTAAACAGTGTATGTTGAAGCCTTTTTCAAGAAAACTATAGAAAGTTTTAGCGGAGATGACAGTTAAAAAACAGTGCATGCTCAGAAACAACTACAAGGAAGCGCCACTGGAATATGAAGAAATCAGCAAAGATCACCGACAAAATAGTGCTTTTTTGTCAAGAAAACTGTCAAAATCCGTTTTAGCGAAGATGACAGTTAAAAAACAGTGCATCCTCAGAAACAACTCCAAGGAAGCGTCACTGGAATATGAAGAAGTCAGCGAAGATCACCAACAAAATGGTGCTTTTTTTAAAGAAACTGTTCTAAGCAGTTTTAATGAAGATGACAACTTAAACAGTGTATGTTGAAGCCTTTTTCAAGAAAACTATAGAAAGTTTTAGCGGAGATGACAGTTAAAAAACAGTGCATGCTCAGAAACAACTACAAGGAAGCGCCACTGGAATATGAAGAAATCAGCAAAGATCACCGACAAAATGGTGCTTTCTTGTCAAGAAAACTGTCAAAATCAGTTTCAGCGAAGATGACAGTTAAAAAACAGTGCATGCTCAGAAACAACTACAAGGAAGCGCCACTGGAATATGAAGAAATCAGCAAAGATCACCGACAAAATGATGCTTTTTTTTTCAAGAAAACTGTCAAAATCAGTTTCAGCGAAGATGACAGTAAAAAAACAGTGCATGCTCAGAAACAACTACAAGGAAGCGCCACTGGAATATGAAGAAATCAGCAAAGATCACCGACAAAATGGTGCTTTCTTGTCAAGAAAACTGTCAAAATCAGTTTCAGCGAAGATGACAGTTAAAAAACAGTGCATGCTCAGAAACAACTACAAGGAAGCGCCACTGGAATATGAAGAAATCAGCAAAGATCACCGACAAAATGATGCTTTTTTTTTCAAGAAAACTGTCAAAATCAGTTTCAGCGAAGATGACAGTTAAAAAACAGTGCATCCTCAGAAACAACTACAAGGAAGCGCCACTGGATTATGAAGAAATCAGCAAAGATCACCGACAAAATGGTGCTTTTTTTTCAAGAAAACTGTCAAAATCCGTTTTAGCGAAGATGACAGTAAAAAAACAGTGCATGCTCAGAAACAACTACAAGGAAGCGCCACTGGAATATGAAGAAATCAGCAAAGATCACCGACAAAATGGTGCTTTTTTTTCAAGAAAACTGTCAAAATCCGTTTTAGCGAAGATGACAGTAAAAAAACAGTGCATGCTCAGAAACAACTACAAGGAAGCGCCACTGGAATATGAAGAAATCAGCAAAGATCACCAACAAAATGGTGCTTTTTTTTCAAGAAAACTGTCAAAATCCGTTTTAGCGAAGATGACAGTTAGAAAACAGTGCATGCTCAGAAACAACTACAAGGAAGCGTCACTGGAATATGAAGAAATCAGCAAAGATCACCGACAAAATGGTGCTTTTTTTTCAAGAAAACTGTCAAAATCAGTTTCAGCGAAGATGACAGTTACAAAACAGTGCATCCTCAGAAACAACTACAAGGGAGCGCCACTGGAATATGAAGAAATCAGCAAAGATTACCGACAAAATAGTGCTTTCTTGTCAAGAAAACTGTCTAAATCAGTTTTAGCGAAGATGACAGTTAAAAAACAGTGCATCCTCAGAAACAACTACAAGGGAGCGCCACTGGAATATGAAGAAATCAGCAAAGATCACCGACAAAATAGTGCTTTCTTGTCAAGAAAACTGTCAAAATCAGTTTCAGCGAAGATGACAGTTAAAAAACAGTGCATCCTCAGATACAACTACAAGGAAGCGCCACTGGATTATGAAGAAATCAGCAAAGATCACCGACAAAACAAAATAGTGCTTTTTTTTTCAAGAAAACTGTCAAAATCAGTTTTAGCGAAGATGACAGTTAAAACTGTGTATTTCTGGAATAAACTACAATGAAGAGTCGATGAAATATGAAGAAATAAGCGGAGACTTCCATCAAAACAGTGCCCTTCTTTGAAGAAAACTGTCAAATACAGTGTTAGTGAGGATGACAGTTGAAACAGTGTATATCTAGAAAATACTACAATATAAAAAAGAGAGAGATCAAAAATAGTGTTTGTTTTAAGAAAACTGTCCACATCAGTTTTAATGAAGATGACAGTTAAAACAGTGTATTTCTCGAATTAACTGCAAGGAGACGCCAAATGAAATAAAAAGAAATCAGCGAATATCCCCATCAAAACACTGCCTTTTTTGAAAAAACTGTCAAAAATAGTGTCACTAAAGATGAAAGTTAAAACAGTGCATCTTGAGAAACAACTTCAAGAAAGCGCCACTGGAATATGAAGAAATCAGCGACGATCACCGACAACATGGGTTTTTTTTTAAAGAAATTTGTCAAGATCCGTATTAATGAAGATGACAGTCAAAAGAGTGTATTTCTGGAATTAACTGAAAGGAAGAAGATCTCTCTCAAAACAGTTCTTTTTTTGAAGAAAACAGTTAAAAACATCATCAGCAAAGATGACCGTTAAAACAGTGCCTTTAATCAAAAAAAAAACTTTTTTTAAATCGATTTTGTTGTTTTTTTTTCTGTGTTTTTTGTATCTTTGTTTTTTATGTTTTGTTTGTTAATTATGCTTCCCTATTCGCTCTTTATAAACGCCGAGTTATTGGCCTATGTGACTGTTTCAACTCTTCCTACTCCGTTTCGTGTTCCGTCATTTTGTATCTGACTATCAAGAGAATGAAAATTATGAAATTAATAAAACGATGGATAAAAAGAGAAACAAAACAAGAATTATTGCTGCTTTTTTAACAAACCTCTGAATTAGTTTTTTTTTAACTACTAAAATGTTCTTTTGTAGATCGGGTAACTTGTCTATGTGACTACTTCAACTCGCCAATATTTATGTGAATAAAATAAATAATAATAGGAGAAATATGGCTAACAAGGAAGAAAATTTATCACTCGACCACCAATAAACCAAAAAATTAATAACACAAAGACTGCTGACTTCCAGCGAGCGCATTAATCCAACCACCTCTAATTGAAGAAATAATTCAAGCATAATTCAAACCATTTGTAACCCGCAGTACCATATTCAGCATGGCGTACGATAAATAGGCAGCAGGTTCCATGCTAATCTTACGCATAAATATTGTGGCATTATTTGCGACAAATTGTGCCACTTATCACGGAGCGACTGCTATATTACTTTGTTTAAAGACTTTATTTTCATGGTTATTGTGCAATGAAGACGTTTGTCTTCATATTCAGCTTGATTTGCTACAAAGCGCATGGAAATGGGGGGACATAAATAACGTGTTAGGTTTTTGTTTATTTGTGGTACTTTAGACTAGGTATTATTTAAATAACTTTTCCACTACACACCTCTTTTCATTCATCCAGCGCAACCTTTCAAATCAATTCACCGTTAAAAACTAGTCCTCTATGACAGCTTTATGTCCAAAACACGGTATTAAATAGTCAATACCAGAAAAGAAATTAGTTCTATCACGTTTTGAAAACCAAAAAAGCGTGTTTGGTGAAATGGACTATCATAACTTACGATTAAAATGTCACCGAAATATTTTTGTCGGCTTGGGAGCATCAAGTCTGGTTTGTAGAGCGGACATCAACATTAGATTAGAATTAACAAAATGTTGCTTGTCTATGTGACTGTCCAGCTCTCTGAGACTTTGTCGATCGATTAGGCGAGAAACTTTTTGGGATTTAATTAGCAAGTCACCTCGAACACATAGTTATTATGTTAACTCCTGACAGATGTTCACGATCGAGCCCGCCTTTTTACGGATCCACATTGTGCATATCTCACATTTCGTAGACGACCATGAGCTCAGGCCCAGTGTGGTACCATTTTTCCGATTTATATTAGTCATTGTGACCGCACAATGGGGCCCGCTGTAAATATTTTGAACCATTTTGGCCTAATCGGTTTCTGATACTTTTACTGTTCTTGTTCGATAGCATCGATTTTTCTGCTGACTCTGCGCTTTTTTTGGCATTCGACCTGGTTTGATCAATTATGGGTACATCTGGTGGCCCTTTTTTAAAGCTCCGATCAATCGTGATCAGTCACATTAACACCAATCCTCACCAATCTACCCATCATATCAATCTCAATTTGTTAATTTTCAAATGACAAATCACAAAAGCTCGCTGAAATGATGGATCCCCTGGTTAAACCATATTTGATTTGATGGGAAAAACTGGCAAACCGTTTAATGAACTTGTCAGCCACATGTTATGATTAGATTTGAAACCAATCAATAGCGTTTGATTAATAGTTTTGAAAAGAAAAAGTCCCCGTCAAATATTTGGAGCATGGTTTGATTGATTAGTTAAAATGAGCGGAGTTTTTGGGATTAATTGATGATGGTTAATGAATCACCTGTGGTTAATGTGAAAGTTGAATTCAACATTGCACCAGGGTCTCCCTTCAAACGTGATCATGTTGCAAGCACGGTTTATTTACTCTAGTCTGAAGTACCTGGTTAGACTAGATTCTTGCGTGGTTAGTCTGAAGGGTTAAAAAAAATCTCTTTGCTCAAGGGGTAACGTTATTTTGTTCTCTTAATAGCATTATATACACTCCATTAAACGGGGACAAAAAAATTATATACAGACAAGGGTTATATATTTTTTTTCCAGTGATCTTTCAAGTTTAGTAAATACGATATACTTTCTTTAAAAAAACTTTCGGCTGAATAGTATGAAAAGCGATCTTCTCCTCTACAGCCCACAATAACCGAAGCCACCAAACCCATCTCGAAGTCGATAAAAATTCAAGAACCATCCCGGAATGTTGTCGCTGAAAGTTTGGAGCTTGTTTGGATTTTTAAAATCAGTTCAGTTCAAATTGTTCGAAGTGTTAATGGATGCCACGGATAGCCGCTTCGCAAGCTGCCACTTTTAACGTCTCCAAAAGGCAAAAACCATGGCCCATATATTGATCGGAACCATCGATAAGGCCAAATACCATTGGTCTGCGACCGTGCACTGTTTTTCTATGGGTTCAGAACATTTTTGTGGGAAGATTTAATGAGCACGAACGTGGTGGATTCGTTTTTTGTTTCGTGGTCAACCAGATCAATATCGATGTGAAATCGATTTGATAATGATTATCATCAACCACCTTTTCCGTACCTTCAAGCAAGAATCGTATTAAGTTTGCCAGATAGTGCTTTCCATAACTGGTGTGCCTATGATATACTCTTTTTCCAAAAAAAAAGAAAGCTAACCTTACTTCAAAGACAACGATAAAAAAAGATTAAAAATCTTATCCTGAACATTTAAACAGAGTTTTGAACAAAGCTTCGAGAATAGGAATCACATGTTGAAGCAAAGATTAATGTGTGGATAAGAAGTTCAGGATATTTTTTGAGTTTTTCTCAGTTTAATTATTGCTTTTTTAATAATTGTTTTATTTCATCTGGTTGATTTGAATGAGTTTTTTCCTTTGGCACTGTATCTATTTTTTAACGTACCGCAATTGCGTATGTGGTTTTGCTTTTTGAGCTTCTTTCTCTTTTTTATAACGTTTATTCATCTTCTTATCTATTTCGAAAAGTTTGTTCGTTTTTCTTTTACTTTTTATTTCTCATTGTTTGCTTCATCTGTGATTTGTTTTGCATTAGAAATCTGTTATCAACATTTATTTAGCTTCATTCTAAGTTTTTATTGGTTTTGTTGATTTTTATTGAGCCTCTTGTTATTGCCTAGTTTCTAGGTGGTTTCTTTAGGAAAGTTCAATCTACGTCTATTATAATTTCTATTTTGTGTTTTTGGTGAGTTTTTTAAAATCTCTCATGCTTCACGTTGATTATAATTTAATTTGTAGTAAAATAATCCATTGGTTCAGTAATCTTTCATAAATGTTTATTCGACAACTTTGACTTTTTCTCATATTTCTGTATTTTTTTTTAATTGTCTCTACTGTTTTGCCTTGTTCAAAGTTTTTTTTTCAATTTTTTTTTATCCATTTATTATATTTTATTTGTGTTCCATTTCGTTTGAAAATCTGAAATGTTTCTGATTTTGATCTCGATGAAAAAATCATGAGCCTTGGATGAGGAAAAAACATGCATAAAATCAAATTGGTTGCTCGTCCATGTGACTGATGAAGTTTTCAAGAGTTCGACGATCAATGAGAGAACCTACAAAAGCAAGAATGTAATTTTTTTCTTTTTAAAAGCTTTTGATTTTCAATAAAATGATTTTTTGAAAGCTTTGCATGTATTTTCACTTTTTAAAATGATTTTGGACCTTTCAATATTGTTTATTTACTTATGATGATTATTATCTCACTCTTTGTTATGTTGATTTGAATGTTTTTTACTGCGTTGAATTGTTTTGTCTTATCAAGAGTATTAATTTAACTATTTTTTCATCTTCTTGAAACAATAATGTCAGTTTGTTAGATTTTTATAACATTTTATCAACTCACAATTCCTTAATTACGGGTACGACCTTCAACATTTTTTAATGAATTGACCAATTCCAATGGATTTTACGTCATTTTGAAGAAAATGTAATCCAGTCTTCATGCTCTTTTGAATAAAATTTTGTTCAATCTATTCATTCAGAGTACAAAAAATTCTACTCTCGTTTTTTTGAAGAAAGAAAGTTTTTGACAAGCCAAAAAAAACATAAATAGAAGCGTATTTCATCCCGATAATTCAAAAAATAAAAATGTTACGAGTGTCCCAAACTAAGCCAAACTAACCCAGAAAGATTTTCAAATCAAATGAAAGTTTTCTGAAGTTTTCATCAAGTGAAGCTTTGCAAATATTTATACAAGATTGTAACTTTCAACAAGAACGTCCAAAAATGTCCTCATTACCTTCTGAAAAATGATGATAAGGAGTCGATTCAAACGTCAATTTACTTTAAAATCAATCAGCTCAAATAAACTTTTTGAAAGTTTTTGGAGTTATAATCAGATGAAGTTAAACAGCATATTGAGCTCCAATAAACCATATGAAAAATTTTTGAAGTTTTTTATCAAGTGATGTATCACAGCTGTTTATACAATATTTCAACTTCCAACAATAACGTTCGATGAAATTTCTCATGGCTTTGTTAAAAAAGATGATAGAGAGTCGATCAAACGCCAAATCACTGTAAAATTAATCAGTTTCAATAAACTAACTATTGAAAAAGTTATAAGCCTTTAATGGTGAGAAAACATGGAAAAATCTACAAATCAAATGAGGTTGCTTGTCTATGTGACTGATGAAGTCTTCGAGACTTTAACGATCAATGAGAAAACCAACCCAATTTCTGATTTGGAAATAATAGAAGAATTTTGATTCGCTACAAATATCATTTTTTGAATCTGGAGATATTCAGAAATCAATCCACCTAAATAGCACATGCTTTACACGTACTGATTAGTTAACAATTGCAGCACTAAGCACTGATTATCAATTCGCAGCTGCAGCCAAAACATTCCCGAATAGAAAATGATGAACCATAGCAAAATGGCCAACAATATCAAGCGGTCTGAGAACAGATAAACAGATGCTTCAAGCGTCATTCAGCAATTTCCACGCCAGTAATTTCGGTGCTGTTGAAAAGTCGAATCACATAAATTCGACACCCCGAGCTAATATTGTCACTAAGCAATACAAACACAATGGGTTTTCAATGGGTTCAGCCATAAATCTACGAAAAAGTGTATTGACGTGGATGCTTTGTTGTTTTTGAGGTACAACAACATTATGGAGGGACCGCAGCTACTTGTAACGGTCAATAATAAATGACTCGTTCACATACCAAGGCCATGGCAATCCTTCAAAATTGTCTGTCAACCATCTCAAATTGATGCATCACCATGGAATGAGGTAAGTGCTGATTTGCATTGGCAAACAAGATGATATCACAATCTGAATTTCTGAAAGTACAAGTTTAACATCTATGTAAATGTTTGCTTTACTG
Organism: Orchestes rusci; assembly: GCA_958502075.1. Taxonomy (NCBI): domain Eukaryota; kingdom Metazoa; phylum Arthropoda; class Insecta; order Coleoptera; family Curculionidae; genus Orchestes; species Orchestes rusci. The sequence continues at coordinate 46,425,139 of OY293306.1, forward strand.
AATTGAATAATGGTTATGGGTATTGACCATGAGGAGAATAGTGCTTTGATGGATATTTTTCCAAAATAAAACCAATAAACTTTTTTGATGTTCAAGAGACCTGGTTGTGACAACGATGATTTCAAATTTTCTTCAATAACTCGCTCTACACAATAAAGATATTTTTAATCCTGATGAAAAATATGTTTTGTTTTATTTGCACGTCTCAGTCTTATATCTCTTTCGTTTTTCACTCTCAAGAATATACTTTTATAATTTTTATATTTAAATACTTTGTAGCTTTGATTTTCTTTTTCTTCTCTTTATTTCTTTTAAATAAGGTTTCTTTGCTAAGTTATTATCTCTTTTTCTTATTACACCACTTTTTCTGTTTTATTCATCACTCCTTCAACTATCTATATTTTTGTATTTTGTTGGCTTAATCATCATTTTCTAGTCTTTTTTTGTTCTTCATTTTTATGTATTTGATCCTTTTCAGTTACTTTTTTTGTTGATCACTCTACCTTTTTCTATTTTATTAAAGTTACAAGTTTCTTTTTGTCTATATAATTTGTTCATGTTCTTGTTTGTTTTTTTATATTTTTTTTATTCTTAAATTTTTTCCATTGGGTTATAATGGGAACTTTTTTGTATCATTTTGTGCAGTGTTTTGTTCACTATTAACCACTATATTCTCATTTTTTAATTCAATTAGATTTGTTTTTTCTTCTTTTGAATTTTGTCTTTCACTTTCGTTTTTCATTTATTTTAGGTTTGTCCATGTTCTTCATCACTTTTTTCCGTTAATTCTTCATTTTTCTAGTTTTTATGAAGGATTTTGTGAAGTTTTTTGACTACTTTCATCAGCTGTGTCACCACTTTTAAATTAAATTTATTTTTTCCTCGTTTTAATGTTTTCTTTAACTTTTGTTTCCGATTTATTATATGTTGGTCCATGTTCTTGATGACATTTCTTCATTTATTCTTCGTTTTCCTAGTTTTTATGAAGGATTTTGTGAAGTTTGTTGATTACTTTCTGCCGCCGTATTCTCACTTTTTAATTTTTAATTTTACTTAATTTAATTAGTAAAAGTAAATGTCTTCTTTTACTTTTGTTTTTCATCCATTTTATGTTTGTCCATGTTCTTGACGCACCTTTTCATATTAATTCTTCATTTTTCCAGTTTTTATGCAGGATTTTGTGTTGTTTTTTGATTAGTTTAATCCGCTGTATTCCCACTGTTGAATTTTTTAATTTAACCTAATTTATTTTTCCTCTTCTAGATGTGTTCTCCGTTTCCCATCTATTTTATATTTGCGCATGTTCTTGATTACTTTTTTTATTAATTCGTGACTTTTCTAGTTTTTGTGGAGGACTTTATGCAGTTTCTTGATTACTTTTAGCCGCTGTATTTCCACTATTCAATTTTTCAATTTTCCTTAATTTATTTTTCCCTCTCTTTGATGTTTTCTTTCACCTCTATTTCTTATCTATTTTATGTTTGTCCATGTTCTTGATCACTTTTCTATATTTATTCTTCATTTTCCTAGTTTGTTTTGTATGATCTTGTGCAGTTTGTTGAATACGGTGATTTCCAACTTCCCAATTTTTTTATTTTAATAAATCTATTTTTTTCTCTTTTGAATGTTTTCTTTCACTTTTGTTTCCAGTCTATTTTATGCTTGCCCATGTTCTTGACCACTTTTTCATATCCATTCTTTATTTTTCCAGTTTTTATGCATGACTTTGTGTTGTTTTTGATTAGTTTACCCCACTGTTGAATTTTTTAATTTAACCTTATATATTTACTTCTTCTAAATATTTTCTGTCACTTTTATTTCCCATCTTTTTTAGGTTTGTGCATGTTCTTGATGACTTTTTTTATTATTTTTCTAGTTTTTATAGATGATTTTGAGCAGTTTCTTGATTACTTTTACCCGCTGTATTCCCACTATTCAATTTTTTTATTTTACTAAATCTATTTTTCCCTCTCTTTGATGTTTTCTTTCACCTCTATTTTCTATCTATTTTATGTTCGTCCATGTTCTTGTTCACTTTTTCTATTTATTCTTTATTTTCCTAGTTTTTTTTGTATGATCTTGTGCAGTTTGTTAAATACTTTTATCCCCTGTATTAACACTTTTCAATTTATTAGTGAAATCTAATTTTATTTTTTTTCTCTTGTGAATGTTCTCTGCCACTTTTGTTTCCCGTCTATTTTATCCTTGTCCATGTTCTTGATCATTATTTTCCATTTATTCTTTATTTTTCAAATTTTTATGGATGATTTTGTGCTGTATTCCTACTATCCAATAATTTTATTGTACTGTATAGATTTATTTTTCCTCCTTTTAATTTTGTTACTCATCTATTTAATGTTTGTCCATATTCTTGATCACTTTTTTTATCCATTCTTCATTATCCTGGTTATTATTGATGATTTTGTGTTGGTTTTGATTAGCGGGTAAATCTGTATTCACTATTTAAATTTTCAATTTCACCAAATGTATTTTTCTCTCTTTTCAATGTTTTCTTCCATTTTTGTTTTCCATCTATTTTATGCTTGCTATGTTCGTGATCACTTTTTTCCATTCAGTTTTCATTTCCCTAGTTTTTATGTATGATTTTGTGCAGTTTCTTGATTACTTTTACCCGCTGTATTTCCACTATTCAATTTTTTCATTTTACTTGATTTATTTCTTATTGATGTATTCTTTTACATTTGTTTTCCATCTTTTTCATGTTTGTGTTTGTCCATGTTCTTGATCTCTTTTTTTTATCATTTTTCTAGGATTTATGGATGATTTTGTGCAGTTTCTTTATAACGTTCTGCTGCTGTATTCTTAGTTATTAAATTTTTAATTTACTCAAATTTATTTTGTTTTCTTTCAAATGTTTTTTTCACATTTGTTCAACACTATATAGGTTTTTGTTAGGGAATTTTTTAATCATTCTCCGTAGATATAGATACATATCATTTATTGTGTCTTATAATTATTTTAATTTTGTCGTCTTTATAAATTATTTGACTTTTTTTTTTTGTCCATCCCTCCAGTTTTTTTGGATATTTTATCGCAGTTACGAGAGTTTCTTTCCCACTCTAAACGATGTATCCATGTTCTTGATGGCTTCTTCCACGTTTTTCTTTTTATTATTCCATTTATCTATGATTTTTTTTTTATTTCTCTGGATAACATTTTCACACTGCATTGTATGTTGTACTTATCTATTTTTTCTGCCCTAAAACTTCTTTTCACTTTCATCTTTTTCTTGTCTTTGACTCTCTAGTTAAAGTGTATATTATTTTCTTTGTGCATTTTTTACTGTTCATCGTTTGTACATTTTCATGTGACTTGTTGAGGCTTAAAAGTATTTTAGTCTATATTGTCATTGTTTCTTCGTCTGTTTTCAGTGAGTTTTCATATTATTTTTGTTTATTTTTATTACTCCACTAAACTTTTTGATGATTTGTAGTCACAGTTTTTTAATAATGTCAGATAAACTAAGATTGTTTATGCAACTAAATATTCTTGTAATCTATATTTCTTCGTTCGTTTTCGCAGTTTACTCGCAGTAAAAAGTTTAATTTCGCAGGGGATACTCGCCTATGTGACTGTTCCAACTCCTCGACATATTTCACGAAATTCCAAATTTTAACATAACGATGAACAAAAAAGAAACTTTTTCGTAGACATTTCGATCCTCCAACCAACCACCATCTTCAAGCCTCATTTTAGCTAATTAACACGAAATAATTTGCCCTACCACTCTAATGGGTACAACAATGAGTCCATCATCTGTGGCCCACCAAATAACGATCAATAAACTCCCGAACAAACACACAATACAATTTTTGGAAATGGTTACACAGTTGACTTCTAACCACATAACGGGTTGCGTTGTAAAGAAACAATAGAATCGTCCCAACTTGTGGTTATGGTCTCAAGTGGGCGGTACTGATTCATTGACAGAGCCCAAAGTGACGTACTAATCTTTTTATGACTAAAGGGTATTTTGGGTTTTACGCAGAAGAGATAACGGCGGTTTTGCCAAATATTTTGACCAATATATTCACAGATTTGACTCCATTGTATCGTTTTTTCTTTGTTTTTGAAGCGGCTTGAAAATAGCGTTATCAATTTATGTATTGATAAAAGATGACTTTGATGACTTCAAAGCAGATAAATCATCAAATGACACCAATAAATATCACGTCACATCTCCGAGCTTTTATCTCTATACGATACAATGTTAATTAATAAAAGTCAATGCACAAATTACAGGTATGAATGAAATTGATTCCCAAGCGCGTTAGTGACCCCACAGGTCACGAAACTGAAAACCTAAAATCTTCGAAGATAGGAAAAGTAGTTTCGGTGACACAGAATCTCGAGAAAAACCTTTAATTTATTGTTATTAGGAAGTTGTTAAATTATATGCCTATGAGAGATGACACTCGCCCATATTATTGTGCGTGCCTCACCTGATACTGAAAGATTCACCATGCGAGGTGGAGTTTGTGCATTGTCGCATTATTTACGCAAATTATGGTATAATTGACAATTTCACAAAATTCAACGTTTAATTCATAAATCGAGTTAATTATTTAACGGTCATGAGCTTGTTTTAATCGATGATCACAACCATCAACAAACACGAAAAGTGAATCCCCCGAATAACCATCATCCATCATCGCACCTAATCTCATAATAGTACCATATGTAGCACAACAACCAATTCATCAAAATCCCAAAAAAAGTCACAATGCCGTTACCGGACCGAAGGAAAAAAACATTTGAGAGCATTAAAAATAGTCTGAGCCGCGGACAAAAGAAATCTCTAGTCATTTGAATAATCCCGAAAATAAATTCTTTGTTCAAGAACACCTTAATAAAGATACAATTACTACACTTTATCATTTCAGAATCGAGATGGAGAGTCATTAATTTATTTGGCTAAGCTTTCAATGCGACGACTTTGGATAAATAACGTTTTAGATAAGATCTAAGCGACGAATGTGGTTTATATGGGTGGGATGTTTGCGCCAGCGATCGATTTCATCATCACTCCTCCCTCCTATGTAATGAAATATTAAGATTAGAAAATAATAAGGCGCTTGGCTCCGCCCACCCGAATTGCAAGTTTTCCTTCATGACGTCACTGTTCGAGATAGACGCTGATGGCGGATGTCGTTGTGGAGGAACGGCAGTTTCTTGGCCAATTCTTTCCTACTTCCCCTGACTTCAGAATGATATGTTTTGCTCCAACGACAGCGGAAGTCGTTTTCTTCTTTCACGTCAAACAGTGTCTTGCGCAGAAACATGCGCAGCTCATTATAAATAAGCTGTTCATTTTATTTGCTGTGGTGATGACCACACTGAGCGTAGTTCAGTGTCAACAGTCATGAGTACACTTTGACGGTTGATATAAGATTTTCAAGTGGGTGGGTTGGAGGCGCATGTATCCTCAATTATAGCAAATTTCCTCCTTTTTTCAATGAGCCTATGCTCACTCCGATATATTCTATAGTTTTGGAGGTATAACGGAGAATATGAGATGGCCACACTGAGCGAAGTTCATTATCAAGAATCATGAGTACACTTTGACGGTTGATGGAGGATTTTCAAGGAGGTTGGTTGGGGGCGCAAACTTTCTCATTTATGGCAAATTTTGTGCTCTTCCCAACGAGGCTATGCTTACTTTGATATCTTTATTAGTTTTGGAGGTATATGGAAAAATATAGCATGGTCACACCACGCCTGGTTGACCATGAGTACATTTTGACAGTTGATGGAGTATTTTCAATGAAGTTGGTTGGAGGTGCATATATTCCCAATTATAGCTAATTTTCTCCTCTTTCCAACGAAGTCATGCTCATTTTGATATCTTCAATAGTTTTGGTGTTATCGGGGAAGTTAAAGGATGACCATGCACCATGAGCGTAGTTGGTTATCAAGGAGATGAGTACACTTTGACAGTTGATGTGGGATTTTCAAAATGGTAGGTTGGAGACACATACAACGTCAATTATAGAAATATTCCTCCTCTTTCCAATGAGGCTATGTTCATTTTGATATCATCAATAGTCTTGGAGGTATAGGGTAAGATAACCACACTGGACGTGGTTGACTATGAAGGGTCATGAGTACACTTTGACGGTTGATGGAGGATTTTCTAAAGGGTTGGATTGAAAAGCATATGCCCTCAATTATAGAAAATCTCCTCCTCTTTCTAATGAGGTCATGCCTATTCCGATACCTTCAATGGTTTTGTAGGTATAGAGGAAAATATAAGATGACTACAATGAGCGTATTTAACTATCAAAAGTCATGAGTTGATGAAGGATTTTCAAGACGGTTGGCTGGAGGCGCATACAATCTTGATTATAGCAAATTTTCTCCTTTTTCTAACGAGACCACGCTCATTACGATATCTTCAATAGTTTTGGAGGTATAGGGCAAAATATAGGATGACCATAGTGAGCGTGATCAAGAGTCATGAGTATAATTCGACGGTTGATGGAGGATTTGAAAGGGGGTTGGCTGGAGGTGCATACGTCCTTGATTATAGAAAATCTTCTCCTTTTTCCACGTCATGCCCATTGTGATATCTTCAATGGTTTTGGAGGTAGGGGGGGAAATATAAGATGATCACCCTGGACGTAATGGACTATGAAGGCTCATGAAGGGACTTCGACGGTTGATGGAGGATTTTCAAAAGGGTTGGTTGGAAACGCAGACATGTTCAATCATAGCAAATTTCCTCCTCTTTTTAACAAAGCTATACGCATTTTGATATCTTTTACAGTTTTGGAGGTATAGGGGCAAATATAGGATGACTCCATTGAACATAATTGGCTATCAACAATCATGAGTACATTTTGACGGTTGATGGAGGATTTTCAAGGGGGTTGGTTAAAGACGCATATATCTCCACTTATAGTTAATTTCCTCCTCTTTCCAACAAGGCTATGCTCACTTCAATGTCATTTATGGTTTTGGATGGACTCACTATGTTGCCGACAACAGTCTATTCATGATAGATGGAGCTACAAATATTTGAGGCGCTTTCTTTTGGGCAAACTAGCTAGTGCTGAGCCTTATTATCTTTTGGTTATTTGTTGATATTTGATTGATGATCAGAATTGAAACTATCTACGTGTTAATTGTTTTTCTTTGTTTGATCGCATTGTGAATCGGAAAATCATTGCACTGTAACAAAAAATATTTATTCATTGACTTTATGCCTCATGGATAAACGACAGTGTTGAAGTGTCCCAAAATCCCCTCTTCACACAATCAAATCACGAACACATGATAAATTCCATTGAAAATACCCAGCGATGCGCGCACTATTCACACAAACACTACGAAGGTATATTTTGATTGTTCGTAGGTATGTTTTTCGACAAACGCCGTATGTTGAACCTTTTATAGCGGATTTTATTCATGGGCCCCGCTATAATTCATCTAGTTTAGGCTATCAACTTTTGACAAGGACAGCGGAGTCTATTTCTTGAGTTGGGGAGGTTAATTTATTGGAAACGCGTTTCTTTGATGATCAGTGTGAGGTTATGTATTATAAATAATTCGGAAAAATTATTTGATCTCTCTCAAATCTCCACATGAATGTGAAACATAAAACCTGATAGAAAAATATCAAAAAAGTTATAAGAAAAAAATCTTTTGAAATTACAATAAACAATTTTAAAAAGCCAAAGTACCAAAAAAGCCGGTAAAGGTAATCCAATTTTTTTTTAAATGATACAATTGAATGTGGAATATCAAATAAATGTGAGAACGACTTCGTAAAAATAGTAATGTGTTCCTGAAGTAAAAAAACGCAAAAAAATGTGGTTAAGCATGAAGGAACTTTTTTTTTTTGGTTGACAACATAAAATTAGAAGATGGAAAACGACTCACCTATAAAAGCCTCCAAAAACAATTCGTTTTAATTAAAAAATTTAAAAGCATAAAAATACAAACAAAAACATTTTTGTGGTGGAAAAAACCAAGCTGAATTGAGTCAACAAAAAAAGTAAAAAATTAAAAAAAAAACTCAAAAATGAGAACAATTCATTAAAAAACAATAAGAAGAAAGCAAATCCCTCAAAATTAAAATGAATCATCATAAAAAAAAAATTATGTATATCAGTTAAATCTCAAGAATAACGAATAGAATGTCGATTAAAATTTTTAGAAATTCAAGTAGAATTCATAGCCACATAAAAAGTGACGAAGAGATGATAAAACCCAAGAAATCGCAAATAGATGAACAAAATCGCCAAAATCCTCACCTGCGAAAAGGTAGTTAAAAGTGACAAAAATAACAATGTAAGTACTAAAATGGAACAAAAAATTAGTGAGCTTCGGTTGAATGGTTAATTAGAAACCATAAGAAAAATAAAATCAAAGCAACAAGAAAATAATTAACGTGCCGTATTGGTCACACATTCCGAAAACTGTCCATATTGTCCCGACTTGCGGTCTATGACCCCATGTGAAGCACCTGACACCCACTGCAAGAACATATTTCTAGGTATTTATATACGATAAAACAATATTTTATTGCGGATCCCCGCAATTAGAAGGCGGTCTTTACGTGTAAACATTGCGTATACGTTAATGTATTTTGTGCGCGTTGTTATTTATCAATTCTTTTGGCAAATGTTGCTTTGTTGCGGGTCTTACCTCCCACTGATAGTCAATTTTTTTTTTTATATAATAATCCATATATTTCAATAGACTGCTACCAAGAAGCCATTCTAGTTTGAATTATATACCATTAGAAATCTGTGACCAAATCTTCGAAGACATTAAACCACGGGGTGTAGCATTGGTCTACGAACCCTGCTACCTATGGTTTTTCCTTTCTGGTAATTATGTCATATTTTTTCGACACCTGTCCATGTTTCGATAGATTTTCCACTGGAGTACCAACAAATAAAACATGTCCAAACCAGTTATACATATGGATAGAGGCTTGAGCGCAGCAGTCGTAATTCTGACAAATAACTCGTTCACAAATTGTGTAAACTGTTTATTTTACCATACTAAGTGGTCATTTGGATGGAGTTGACATAAAGCATTTCAGAATCAATTCAAGAGATGCGCGTTATGAGCAGGAGTGCTATATACAGGGTGACTCACGTAGAAAATCCAGGTTTCTCGTCTATGTGATTATCAATGTCCTGAAGACATCGACAGTCAATGAGACAAGTAACCCAAAATCCCATTTTAAAAGATGCTGTACCTGACCCTAAGATAAATAGCTCCAGTTCCACCACATACTTTGTTCCGACACAAAAGCCATTTATAAAAGTCACACTTTTTACACCCCATAAATACTCCAGTTATTTCTCGATCTACTTTCTACAAGGACCTTTTAAGAGAAAATTAATAACCTATAGCAAACCCTTTTAGGTCCTTCGAGCTCGATTATATGTGGGAAAATAATTGACAAAAATATGAGTTCATATTGCATTGAAGTTGAAGTGGTACAATATGTCAGTGTCATCGTTTTATTGAAGAAATGGTTACCTGATAGTTTCGAAACAAAACAAACAAAATGCAAATAGATGCGTTAACGGTATATATTTGAGATGGTGCTTGAGTGTACAGGGTGTGTCACATCTGCTCGTGATGATGTCTTGATGCAGATTTGGTGTCTGGGTGATTGTTTGCATATTTTTTCAATTTGTATGAAGCTAGTTTTATAGTTTTCTACACTCAATGCAGCTGTGAGGTTAACTTAGATGTCGAAATCATCATAAACGCCCCAAACTCCAATATTCAGAAGGCTCATCTTTGCTTTCTCAAGCCCGGTCAAAAAAAAGTTTTATCAACTACAAGTTTGTCATACAAGTGTGGAGGAGTAGGAAAAATATTCTAATGAAAATACATCACACCAATTTCAGGGGAAAAGAATAAATAATATTACATTGAATGTGAAATTATGAAGGGGATTGAAAATCTCAACTGTTATTATCAATCGGATTGATAAAAGAACTATCAAAAATTCTATACAGCATATTTAAAACCCTTCCATATGGATTTATTTTGAAAAATTACAAATTTTTAGAGTGACAAATTTGCTAGGCTGTTATTTTCAAACGGCTTGAGATTACCGATTGAAAATTGTTTACAGTTTATTTTAAAACCTTTTCATCAACCAGTTTTGAGGTGGCTTGAAAAATTCAACTAAAAAAATAACTATGATTTCTAAATTTTGTTGTGTTGATTTCGAAAATGGTAAATTTGAAAAGCTCTTCTAGACAACAGATTGTAATAGACGTTTCAAAGTTTTATACAGCATATTTCAAATCCTTTTGTATTAATCAGACTGAAGTAAAGTTTTGTAGCTGCTTGAAAATTTCAACTGAATAACAAATTAGGTTTTTTTACAAATTTCAAGAATGGCAACTTTGCAGGGTTGCTATCGCAAACGGATTGAAAATTCACGACAGCATTTTTCAATCCCCTTTATCGATCAGCTTTGAAATGGCTTGAAAATTTCAAGCTATGAATTTTTGAGTTTTTACACAAATTCCAAGACGGCAAATTTGAAGGACTGTTTAGGAAAACGAATTAAAATAACCTATTGGGAACATTATACCGTCTATTTTTAACCTTTTTCCAGCGACTAGTTTTGGATCGGCTTGAAAATTCCAATTGCAAAACAAACTAGGAATTTCTGAACTTTTTTTACAAATGCTTAAAATGGCAAATTTGCAGAACTGTTATTAGCAAATGAATTGAAATGAATGATTGACAATTTCATACAGCATATTCCAAATCTCTTTCTGTATACTAGTGTCAAAGCGGTTTGAAAATTTCAAAAGTGATACCAATTATGAATTTTGTTTTTTTTTTTATTTCAAAAATGGCAACTTTGTAGGACAGTCATCAGCAAACGGATTGAAATGAAGGATCGTAAATTGTAAACAGCATATTTCAAAACATTTCTTATCGACAAGTTCTGGAGTGGCTTGAAAATTCCAATTGCAAAACAAATTATCAATTTTAGTATTTTTTTAAAAAATGTTTAAAATGGCAACTTTGCAGGACGGTTATTGTCAAACGAATTATGAACGATTGAAAATTTCATATAGCATATTTTAAATATTTTTCCATATACCAATGTTGAGGCGGTTTGAAAATTCCAAAAGCAATACCAATTATGAATTTTTATATTTTTTTGAATTTCAAAAATGGCAAATTTGCAAACGGATTGAAATCAAGGATCGAACATTTTATACAGCATATTTCAAACCCTTTCTCATCGACTAGCGGCTTGAAAATTCCAATTGCAAAACAAATTAGGAATTTTTGGACTTTTTTTACAAATACTTGAAATGGCAAATTTGCAGGACTGTTATTAGCAAACGGATTAAAATAAACGATTGACAATTCCAAACAGCATATTTCAAATCTTTTTCTATATACTAGTATTTGAGCGGTTTGAAAATTTCAAAAGTGATAACAATTATGAATTTTCAATTTTTCATTTTCATTTTAATTTCAGAAATGGCAACTTTGCAGGACTTTCATTGGCAAACAGATTGAAATAAAGGATCAAAAATTTAAAACAGCATATTTTAAATCATTTTTCATTGACTGGTTCTGGAGCGGCTTGAAAATTCGAATTGCAAAACAAATTTTGAATTTCTGAACTTTTTTTAAAAAATGTTAAAATGGCAACTTTGCTTATTGTCAAACAAATTATGAACGATTGAAAATTTATTATAGCATATTCCAAATCTTCTCCTATATACCAGTGTTGAGGTGGTTTGAAAATTTCAAAAGCAATACCAGTTATGAATTTTTATATTTTTTTGAATTTCAAAAATGGCAAATTTGCAAACGGATTGAAATAAAGGATTAAAAATTCTGTACAGTATATTTCAAACCATTTTTCATGGACTAGTTTTGGAGCTACTTGACAATTCCAACTGCCAAACAAATTATGAATTTTTGTTTTTTTTACAAATGTTTAAAATGGGAGCTTTGCAGGACGATTATTGGCAATTGGATTGAAATGAATGATTACAAATTGTATACAATATATTCCAATTTTTTCTCTTTATACTAGTGTTGATGCGGTTTGAAAATTTTAAAAGAAAAGCAATACAATTTTTATTTCTTTTTAATTTCAAAAATGGCAACTTTGCAGGAATGTAATCGGCAAACAATTTGAAATAAGCGATTGAAAATTGTATGCAGTATTTTTCAAATCTTTTCCTATTTACTAGTGTTGAAGCGGCTTGAAAATTGGGAATGCAAAACCAATTACATATGATTTTTTATTAAAAAAATGGCAAATTTGCAGTACTGTTATTGGCAAGCGGATCTAAATACACGATTGAAAATTTTACACAGAATATTTCAAAATGTTTTTTATATAGGTACCAGTGTTTTGGAAATTTCAATAGCAAAACCAATAACTAAATTTTAATTTTTTTTTTTTTAATTTAACAATTGCAATTTTGAAGGACTGTTATTGGCAAACATATTGAAATAAACGATGAAAAATTGAATACAGCATTTTTCAAATCCTTTTATATATACCAGTGTGGAACCGGTTTGGAAATTTCAGAAGCAAAACCGATTATGTTTTTTATTATTATTTTAAAAATGGCAACGTTGCAGAACTGCAAATATGGATTAAAATAATCGATCGAAAATTTCACACAGCATATTTTGAACCTTTTTCCATATACCAGTGTCGAAGCGGCTTGAAAAAATCAAATGCAAAATCAATCATTATTAATTTTTTTTAATTTGCTTTTTTATTTTGAAAACGACAAATTTGCAGAACTGTTTTTGGCGAATAAATTGAAATAAACGAATCAAAAATGTATTAATTATTTCAAACCCTTCTCTTTAAATCAGCATTGAAGCATACTGAAAATTTCAATTGCAACATGAAAAATGAATTTGTGAAATTTGTATAACCATGACCAGTGCTGAAGCGGCATGAAAATTTAAAATGCAAAATTAATTATGAGTTTTCGAATCTTCTTTTGCAAATTTCAACAATTTTAACTGCTTGGAAACGGATCGCCATTGAAAGAGTTGTAAAAAAAAATGGTACTTTAATAGAGCCTAAAACATAAAAAAAGTGATATTATGAACATTATAGGTTAACCACAAAGAAACTCTATGGAATGAAATTTCATAAAAAATAACAAAAATCAATGAAAAAAAAAAGTCGCCTAGAACTCATTATAAAACACAAAACCATGACGATAAACATCTTTTCAAATGTCACAACTATACCAGGACCTTTTTTTTCAAAACAACAAAGTCATCCTCATACAAAACGTTCCATTGACAAAAAAATGCAAAGCTGTCTCAAGAAAAAAAAACCGTTTTCAAGCCCTAGAAAAACTATTTGTCACGGCAAGAAAACCGCACAACTATAGCTATGCAGCTATGATTAATTATCATTGGTCCTTCGAGCCGGATCGGGATTATGTAACTAACCCAGAGTCACCAGAGCGAATCGTTTGTGTTTTTCAAAGAGGGTTAAGTGTCATGTGACCCCGCCGAAAAAGGGACGGAATAATAGAATTGGTTTTGTTGAATGTCATTTATAAGGATCAAGGTGATTGGCATTGTGATCGGTATATTGGGCGTAAATGATGAGAAAATGGTCCGAAAACGAAACCATTCCAAAAACAAACAACGATGATATGGGTTGGTGTGTAGGCAGTCACAATAGACCAAACCAAACATTTTGACGAAGCCAACCACCTTATACAGAGTGTTAATCTCGATTCCAGGGCGATGGTTCTTTGTAGTCCACTTCAAACATGCCCACGCATAAATTAGCGTCTAGTTTGCTTATGGTAGAATTGTTTACAAATGTTAGTGATGGTAAATATTTTTGTAATTCTAGATGTCAGTGTGGTTAAACTTTAAATCAACATTGGGTATGTGGGACTGTTGTGATCCATATATCTTTATTTTTAGAGTTAAACCAAAAAAAAATCAACAGGGGCAGGTTATTAAGAAATCTCAAACATTGACAAGTTTTACACAAAATTCCATGGGATATCTTCTATTGACTTTAAATATCCCAGGTTTCTCGTTTATGTGACCATCAATGTCCTGGAGATACAAACAGTCGATGAGAGAAATAACCCAATATCATTGGGTTTGTTGATCTTCTGACCAACTGGTAGAAGAACAAAACCCACTAAAATCAGTTTTCTGTGAATAACTTCAACAAAAAAATTATATGGGACATTTTCTATGGAGAATGAAAACAGTCAAAAAGGACCATGTTCCCATTTAAAAGATCATGTTTAATTTTTTTGAGTACAGGCCTTTATTTTTTAGATTTAAGACAAAATTTCATAGTTTTATAATGTACCATTTTTCTCTTGGACGTAACACAGTTAAACAAACCTATTATTTAAATCGGGTTACTTGTCTTAGTGACTATTCTAACTCTCTAATTTATTCTTCTTCAGCACTCCAAAGCCTCAAATTTTTTATGTTTATGTTATCATTTTTTCTGGCTATCATTTATCAGTACACATACTCAAAAACTCTTTTTCCTTAGTTTTTTGTCGTGAAAAGAAACTAACAGTTTTCAAAATGTACGTATAATATCCAAAGCATCAAAAAACTTCTGAGGCTAATTTTTTCAACAGATACAAAGATTTCCAAAAAAATCTATGGAACAGTTTTTATAGACAATCAAATTCCCTACAATTTTTTCCAGAGTATTTTTTCTCAAAATGCATCACTGTCAATATACAAGGCATCAAAGTAGATCTAAAAACGTGAATTTTTGTCATTACTGGAAAACGACGTGGTTTTTCTGGAAAATCTTGAGTAAACTTCTCATAGGCAATCCAATTCCCTACAACTTTTATAAAAAGAACTTTTTCCTAAGACGCAACACTGTCAATATACAAGGCGTCAAAAAAGATCTTACAATGTCAACTTACAAAACGTTTTGAGGACGAACTACTGGAAAACGACATGGGTTTTCAAAAACATCAAAGGATAAATTTTTATAGACAATTAAATTCCCTACAACTTTCATCTCAATTACTTTTTCCTAAAATGCAAATGTTGCTAAAATGCACTGTCAATATACAAGACGTCAAACAAGATTAAACAAACTGAATTTTTTGACAACGTGGCAAAAACGGGGTTTTCCAAAGAAAATCCTCAAAACAGTTTTTATATACAATTAAACTCCCTACAATTTTTTTTAAGTACTTTTTTTGAAAATACAACACTGTCAATATACAAGGCGTCAAAAAAAACCTAAAAAGTTGTATTTTTGAGACGTTCCATTTTTTTAAGGACGTATTACTGAAAATGGCGTGGTTTTTCAAAAAAATCCTCGAGACAATTTTTATAGACAATTAAATTATCTACAAATATTATTTGAAGTACTTTTCCCTCAAATGCAACACTATCAATATACAAGGAGTCAAAAAAGATTGAACAGTAAATTTTTTAATTGTTCCAACTATTACTGGAAAAAGATCTGTTTTGAAAAAAACCCAAGACAGTTTTTATAGACAATCAAATTCTTCACAGTTTTTATTTGAAGTACTTTTTCCTAAAATGCAACACCGTCAATATACAAGGCGTCAAAGAAGATTAAACAAGGTGAATTATCAAAACGTTCCAATTTTTTGAAGACTTATTACTGGAAACGGTGTGTTTTTTCGAAAAAATTCTTGAGACTGTTTTTATGGACAATTAAATTTTTCACAATTTTAATTTGCAGTACTTTTTCCTAAAAGGCAACACTGTCAATATACAAGGAGTCAAAAAAGATTAAACAAGGTAAATTTTTAAAATGTTCCAACTATTACTGGAAAAAGACCAGTTTTTAAAAAAAAACAAGACAGTTTTTATAGACAATCAAGTTTTTTACAGTTTTTATTTGAAGTACTTTTCCCTAAAATGCAACACTGTCAATATTCAAGGCGTCAAAAAAGATTAAACATGGTGAATTTTTAAAATGTTCCAATTTTTTGAGGACGTTTTACTGGAAACGACGTGGTTTTTCAAAAAAATCCTCTAGACTTTTTTTATGGACAAATAAATTTCCTACAATTTTTATTTGAAGTACTTCTCCCTCAAATGCAACACTATCAATATACAAGGAGTCAAAAAAGATCAAACAAAGTGAATTTTTGAAATGTTCCCACCAATAGGTACTGGAAAAAGAACTGTTTAAAAAAAAAATCCAAGACAGTTTTTATAGACAATCAGATTCTTCACAGTTTTTATTTGAAGCACTTTTTCCTAAGATGCAACACTGTCAACATACAAGGCGTCAAAAAAGATTAAACATGGTGAATTTTTCAAACGTTCCAATTTTTTGAGGACGTTTTACTGGAAACGGCGTGGTTTTTCAAAAAAATCCTTGAGACAGTTTTTATGAACAATTCAAATTCCCTACATGTTTTATTTGAAGTACTTTTCCCTCAAATGCAACACTATCAGTATACAAGGTGTCAAAAAAGATAAGACAAGATACATTTCTAAAATGTTCAAACTATTACTGGAAAAAGACCTGTTTTTAAAAAAAAACCCAAGACAGTTTTTATAGACAATCAAGTTCTTCACAGTTTTTATTTGAAGTACTTTTCCCTAAAATGCAACACTGACAATATACAAGGCGTCAAAAAAAGATTAAATATGGTGAATTTTTAAAACGTTCCAATTTTTTGAGGACGTTTTACTGGAAACGACGTGGTTTTTCAAAAAAATCCTTGAATTAGTTTTTATAGACAATCAAATTTCCTACAATTTGTATTTGAAGTACTTTTCCCTCAAATGCAACACTATCAATATACAAGGTGTCAAAAAAGATTAAACAAGGTAAATTTTTAAAATGTTCCAACTATTACTGGAAAAAGATCAGTTTAAAAAAAACCCCCGAGACAGTTTTTATAGACAATCAAATTCTTCACAGTTTTTTTTTGAAGCACTTTTTCCTAAGATGCAACACTGTCAATATACAAGGCGTCAAAAAATATTAAACAAGGTGTATTATCAAAACGTTCAATTTTTGAAGACGTATTACTGGAAACGGCGTGGTTTTTAAAAAAATCTTCGGGACGTTTTTTACGGACAAATAAATTTCCTACAATTTTTATTTGAAGTACTTCTCCCTCAAATGCAACACTATCAATATAGAAGGAGTCAAAAAAAATCAAACAAAGTAAATTCTTAAAATGTTCCAACTATTACAGGAAAAAGACCTGTTTAAAAAAAAACCCAAGACAGTTTTTATAGACAATCAAGTTCTTTACAGTTTTTATTTGAAATACTTTTCCCTAAAATGCAACACTGTCAATATACAAGGCGTCAAAAAAAGATTAAACATGGTGAATTTTCAAAACGTTCCAATTTTTTGAGGACGTTTTACTGGAAACGACGTGGTTTTTCAAAAAAGTAATTGAATTAGATTTTATAGAAAATCAAATTCCCTACAATTTTTATTTGAAGTACTTTTCCCTCAAATGCAACACTATCATTATACAAGGTGTCAAAAAAGATTAAACAAGGTAAATTTTTAAAATGTTCCAACTATTACTGGAAAAAGACCAGTTTTAAAAAAAAAACTCCGAGACAGTTTTTATAGACAATCAAACTCTTCACAGTTTTTTTTTGAAGTAGTTTTTCCTAAAATGCAACACTGTCAATATACAAGGCGTCAAAAAAAATTAAACAAGGTGATTTATCAGAACGTTCCAATTATTTGAGGAGGTATTACTGGAAACGGCGTGGTTTTTCAAAAAAATCTTTGGAACAGTTTTTATAGACAATCAAATTCCCTACAATTTTTATTTGAAGTACTTTTCCCTCAAATGCAACACTATCAATAAACAAGGTGTCAAAAAAGATTAAACAAGGTGGATTATCAAAACATTCCAATTTTTTAAGGACGTATTACTGGAAACGGCGTGGTTTTTCAAAAAAATCTTTGGAACAGTTTTTATAGACAATCAAATTCCCTACAATTTTTATCTGAAGTACTTTTCCCTCAAATGCAACACTATCAATAAACAAGGTGTCAAAAAAGATTAAACAAGGTGGATTATCAAAACATTCCAATTTTTTAAGGACGTATTACTGGAAACGGCGTGGTTTTTCAAAAAAATCTTTGGAACAGTTTTTATGGACAATCAAATTCCCTACAATTTTTATTTGAAGTACTTTTTTCTCAAATGCAACACTATCAATATACAAGGAGTCAAAAAAGATTAAACAGGGTGGATTATCAAAACATTCCAATTTTTTAAGGACGTATGACTGGAAACGGCGTGGTTTTTCAAAAAAATCTTTGGAACAGTTTTTATAGACAATCAAATTCCCTACAATTTTCATTTGAAGTACTTTTCCCTCAAATGCAACACTATCAATAAACAAGGTGTCAAAAAAGATTTAACAAGGTAAATTTTTAAAATGTTCCAACTATTACTGGAAAAAGACCAGTTAAAAAAAAAACCCTAAGACTGTTTTTATAGACAATCAGATTCTTCACAGTTTTTATTTGAAGTACTTTTCCCTAAAATGCAACACCGTCAATATACAAGGCGTCAAAAAAGATTAAACAAGGTGGATTATCAAAACATTCCAATTTTTTAAGGACGTATTACTGGAAACGGCGTGGTTTTTCAAAAAAATCTTTGGAACAGTTTTTATAGACAATCAAATTCCCTAAAATTTTTATTTGAAGTACTTTTCTCTCAAATGCAACACTATCAATATACAAGGAGTCAAAAAAGATTAAACAAGGTAAATTGTTAAAATGTTCCAACTATTACTGGGAAAAGACCTGTTTCAAAAAAAACTCTGAGACAGTTTTTAAAGACAATCAAACTCTCCACAGTTTTTATTTGAAGTACTTTTTCCTAAAATGCAACACTGTCAATATACAAGGCGTCAAAAAAGATTAAACAAGGTGGATTATCAGAACATTCCAATATTTGAGGACGTATTACTGGAAACGGCGTGGTTTTTCAAAAAAATCTTCGAGACTGTTTTTATGGACAATTAAATTTCCTGCAATTTTTATTTGAAGTACTTTTCCCTCAAATGCAACAATATCAATATACAAGGAGTCAAAAAAGATTAAACAAGGTAAATTTTTAAAATGTTCCAACTATTACAGGAAAAAGAACTGTTTTTTTAAAAAAAAACCCAAGACAGTTTTCATAGACAATCAAGTTCTTCACAGTTTTTATTTGAAGTACTTTTTCCTAAAATGCAACACTGTCAATATACAAGGCGTCAAAAAAAGATTAAACATGGTGAATTTTCAAAACGTTCCAATTTTTTGAGGACGTTTTACTGGAAACGACGTGGTTTTTCAAAAAAGTAATTGAATTAGATTTTATAGAAAATCAAATTCCCTACAATTTTTATTTGAAGTACTTTTCCCTCAAATGCAACACTATCATTATACAAGGTGTCAAAAAAGATTAAACAAGGTAAATTTTTAAAATGTTCCAACTATTACTGGAAAAAGACCAGTTTTAAAAAAAAAACTCCGAGACAGTTTTTATAGACAATCAAACTCTTCACAGTTTTTTTTTGAAGTAGTTTTTCCTAAAATGCAACACTGTCAATATACAAGGCGTCAAAAAAAATTAAACAAGGTGATTTATCAGAACGTTCCAATTATTTGAGGAGGTATTACTGGAAACGGCGTGGTTTTTCAAAAAAATCTTTGGAACAGTTTTTATAGACAATCAAATTCCCTACAATTTTTATTTGAAGTACTTTTCCCTCAAATGCAACACTATCAATAAACAAGGTGTCAAAAAAGATTAAACAAGGTGGATTATCAAAACATTCCAATTTTTTAAGGACGTATTACTGGAAACGGCGTGGTTTTTCAAAAAAATCTTTGGAACAGTTTTTATAGACAATCAAATTCCCTACAATTTTTATCTGAAGTACTTTTCCCTCAAATGCAACACTATCAATAAACAAGGTGTCAAAAAAGATTAAACAAGGTGGATTATCAAAACATTCCAATTTTTTAAGGACGTATTACTGGAAACGGCGTGGTTTTTCAAAAAAATCTTTGGAACAGTTTTTATGGACAATCAAATTCCCTACAATTTTTATTTGAAGTACTTTTTTCTCAAATGCAACACTATCAATATACAAGGAGTCAAAAAAGATTAAACAGGGTGGATTATCAAAACATTCCAATTTTTTAAGGACGTATGACTGGAAACGGCGTGGTTTTTCAAAAAAATCTTTGGAACAGTTTTTATAGACAATCAAATTCCCTACAATTTTCATTTGAAGTACTTTTCCCTCAAATGCAACACTATCAATAAACAAGGTGTCAAAAAAGATTTAACAAGGTAAATTTTTAAAATGTTCCAACTATTACTGGAAAAAGACCAGTTAAAAAAAAAACCCTAAGACTGTTTTTATAGACAATCAGATTCTTCACAGTTTTTATTTGAAGTACTTTTCCCTAAAATGCAACACCGTCAATATACAAGGCGTCAAAAAAGATTAAACAAGGTGGATTATCAAAACATTCCAATTTTTTAAGGACGTATTACTGGAAACGGCGTGGTTTTTCAAAAAAATCTTTGGAACAGTTTTTATAGACAATCAAATTCCCTAAAATTTTTATTTGAAGTACTTTTCTCTCAAATGCAACACTATCAATATACAAGGAGTCAAAAAAGATTAAACAAGGTAAATTGTTAAAATGTTCCAACTATTACTGGGAAAAGACCTGTTTCAAAAAAAACTCTGAGACAGTTTTTAAAGACAATCAAACTCTCCACAGTTTTTATTTGAAGTACTTTTTCCTAAAATGCAACACTGTCAATATACAAGGCGTCAAAAAAGATTAAACAAGGTGGATTATCAGAACATTCCAATATTTGAGGACGTATTACTGGAAACGGCGTGGTTTTTCAAAAAAATCTTCGAGACTGTTTTTATGGACAATTAAATTTCCTGCAATTTTTATTTGAAGTACTTTTCCCTCAAATGCAACAATATCAATATACAAGGAGTCAAAAAAGATTAAACAAGGTAAATTTTTAAAATGTTCCAACTATTACAGGAAAAAGAACTGTTTTTTTAAAAAAAAACCCAAGACAGTTTTCATAGACAATCAAGTTCTTCACAGTTTTTATTTGAAGTACTTTTTCCTAAAATGCAACACTGTCAATATACAAGGCGTCAAAAAAAGATTAAACATGGTGAATTTTTAAAGCGTTCCAATTTTTTGAGGACGTTTTACTGGAAACGACGTGGTTTTTCAAAAAAATCCTTTAATTAGTTTTTATAGACAATCAAATTCCCTACAATTTGTATTTAAAGTACTTTTCTCTCAAATGCAACACTATCAATATACAAGGTGTCAAGAAAGATTAAACAAGGTAAATTTTTAAAATGTTCGAACTATTACTGGAAAAAGATCAGTTTAAAAAAAAAACCCAAGACAGTTTTTATAGACAATCAAATTCTTCACAGTTTTTATTTGAAGCACTTTTTCCTAAGATGCAACACTGTCAATATACAAGGCGTCAAAAAATATTAAAAAAGGTGTATTATCAAAACGTTCCAATTTTTGAGGACGTATTACTGGAAACGGCGTGGTTTTTCAAAAAAATCGTCGAGACTGTTTTCATGGACAAATAAATTTCCTACAATTTTTATTTGAAGTACTTCTCCCCCAAATGCAACACTATCAATATACAAGGAGTCAAAAAAGATTAAACAAGGTAAATTTTTAAAATGTTCCAACAATTACTGGAAAAAGACCTGTTTTTAAAAAAACCCTGAGACAGTTTTTATAGACAATCAAACTCTTCAACACTGACAATATACAAGGCGTCAAAAAAAGATTAAACATGGTGAATTTTTAAAGCGTTCCAATTTTTTGAGGACGTTTTACTGGAAACGACGTGGTTTTTCAAAAAAATCCTTTCATTAGTTTTTATAGACAATCAAACTCTTCAACACTGACAATATACAAGGCGTCAAAAAAGATTAAACAAGGTTGATTATCAAAACATTCCAATTTTTTGAGGACCTATTACTGAAAACGGCGTGATTTTTCAAAAAAATTCGCGAGACAGTTTTTATCGACAATTAAATTCCTTACAATTTTCATTTGAAGTACTTCTTCCTCAAATGCAACACTATCAATATACAAGGAGTCTAAAAAGATTAAACAAAGTAAATTTTCAAATTGTTCCAACGATTACTGGAAAAAGACCTGTTTAAAAAAAAACCCAAGACAGTTTTTATAGACAATCAAATTCTTTACAGTTTTTATTTGAAGTATTTTCCCAAAAATTCAACACTGTTAATATACAAGGCGTCAAAAAAAATTAAACATGGTTAATTTTCAAAACGTTCCAATGTTGTGAGGACATATTACTGGAAAACGACGTCGTTTTCAAGAATATCCCAGGACAGATTTCATAGGCAAATAAATTCCCTACAACTTATATTTGGAATGATTTTTCCTAAAATGCAACACTGTCAATATACAAGGCGTCAAAAAAGATGTAACAAGGTCAATTTTCATAACGTTCCAAATCATAATACAAAAAAATCTATAAGACAGTTTTTAGAGTCAATTAAATCTCCTCTAATTCTCACAGGAAGTATTTCATACAGGGCGACAAATAAATTCCCACATTGTTTCATAATTTATTAGAGCCAAAATTTCAAGATAGTATGACTTGGCTTATACAGAGGATGGATTGAACTTAATCCGCTTAAAAGGGCGTATTAACCCTTTCACAGCACGGTGCCATTTTTTCGTAGAAAATACCAAAGGACTAGGAACTACTGCCCTTTTATTGTGCCTATTAATTGCCGGTTATGGGTTGAGATTTCCCAAGAAAATCCACGAAAAAAGGATCAATTATCACACCAACAATTACACAATTAATTGCGTCTAATTATCCGCAATTATCTTTGATACAGAATGGGACAGTAGTGCAAACGCTGGCCGTTTACGCAGACACGCAACGTTCATTAAAACATTTAACACGTCGCCTCATTATACCAGATTTCTTGCGCAATTATATAAATTTGATTTAATTAATCCGATGATTTATCTCATGCGTGTCAACGTGTCTAAATAAAGATAATAGATTTGGGTTTAGTGTCATGATGGAAGGTTACGATTTACGGCTCTTCTCATGACCTATTTGGCAATTTAATCGATGCAATTTATCAAGTTTTATGGTGTTTTGATAACAAAAAGTCGGGAAATTAATTGATTCAATAATTGTTAATTTTTTAACGAATCCAAAGTTCAATCCGAAATTGAAAATTGGAACCTGAAACTTACCAACACGCAGATTTTTTTTTAATCAAGGAGGGTATTTTTTTAAATAAACACCTAGAAAACTACAATATAGACTCTGCTGAAAAGGAAAATAGATTCAGGATATTACAATGTCATCAACTGTCAAATTATTAAAATAGAGCAAATTTTCTAAAAATTAAAATGAACTAAAATGAGAAGAACGTCAAATCTCAACTCCAAATGTCTTTGAAGTTAAGTTATAGATTACACCAGAAACTATCTTTTGCTGAAAGATATTTATAGTTGAAAAAAATAGTTGAAAATTGAAAACGATGTGGAAAAGCCATTTTGGAAAAGTGAACCAAAATATGAATATGTCAAAAATGAACTTCATTTACACCTTGAAAAATTCTTAATAAATGTGCATCAAAATCCGTGGACCAAATATATATTTTTTTTTATTTTCATTTTGCTTAGGATACATTTATTGCGTGTTTATACAATTCTATTTATTTTATTCTATGTTTAATTTGAGCCATCTAGCTATCTAGCCATCTTAGCCTTTATTTATATATTTTGTGCTTTAAATTGTGTTAATTGTATTATTTTTGCTTATAATTATCATAAATCGTTCAAAAAAATCATCAATAGATCAATTTAATGTATAATGATTATAAACAAGTAGTGTCATGTCGAAAAAAATAAATCAATGTACTTGATCATTTATTTATTAATGTATTTATCTATTTAAACAGTCAACTTCAAACAGAAAGAATTATTGAAATAAATGTGTATATGCGCCTAATAAGAAAAAAAACAATGATTCATAAAATGTATTTGTTCAAAAATTTGAGAAACCGTCAAAAAATGGACAAAAGAATTTATTTATTTAGTCGTTTATCAATTCATCATCCAATCATCTGATTATCTATGTATTTATTCATTTATTTATTTATTTATCTATTTATTTCCAATAAATATATTTTTTGGTTTGTTTATTTATTCAGAATGCCAAAAATCGACTATAATCCTGAAAAATTGAATGAAGGGTTAGGGATGAAGCTACAAGAACAGTTTGAAGGAGAAGTTGAGGAAAAAGTCCAAGGGAAAGTTTGAGGAAAAATAAGAGGAAAATTAAGGGAAAAGTTGAAGGGAAAGTTAGAGGAAACTTTGAAGGGAAATCTGAGGGAAAAGTTAAGAGGAAAGCCAAGGGAAAAGTAATGGAAAAAATTACAGGAACAGTTTGAAGAAAAAGTTAAGGAAAATGTTAGAGAGAAAGTTGAAGAAAAAGTTTCAGGAAAAGTTGAAGGAAAAATTTGAGAGAAAATAAGGGTAAAAGTCAAGGAAAAATTTAGGGGAAAAGTTAGAGGAACAGTTGAGGAATAACTTAAGGAAAAATCAAGGGAAAGGTTAAGAAAAGAGTAAAGAGAAAAGTCGAAGGGAAAGTTTGAGGGAAAATTAGGAGAAAAGTGAAGTGAAAAGTTGAAGGAAAAGTTAAGGAAAAGTTCAGGGAGAGGTTAAGTGGAAAGTTAAGAGAAAATTTGGAGAAAAAGTTGAAGAAAAATCTAAAGGAAAAGTTAAGGGGAAAGTCAAGGGAAAAGTAATGGAAAATATTACAGGAACAGTTTGGAGAGAAATCTAAGGGAAATGTTAAAGAGAAAGTTGAAAAAAAAGTGATAGGAAAAGTCAAGGAAAAATTAAGGGGAGAAGTTAGAGTGTCAGCTGAGGAAAAACTTAAGGAAAAATCAAGGGAAAGGTTAAGAAAAGAGTTAAGAGAGAAGTCGCAGGGAAAGTTTGAGGAAAAATTATGGGAAAAGCTAAGGGAACAATTAAAGGAAAAGTTGAAGTAGAACTCAAGGGAAAGATTAAGAAAAAGCTGAGGGAAAAGTTGAGGGAAAGGGTAGAGGAAAAGTTTGGGAAAAAGTTGAGGGAAAAGTGGAAGAGAAATTCAAAGAAAAAGTGAAGGAAAAGTTGAGGAAAAAGTCAAAGGAAAAGTTGAAGGAAAATTTGAGGGAAAAGTGGAAGAAAAAGCCAAGGAAAAAGTGAAGGGAAAGGTTAAAGGAAAAATCATGGAAAAAGTCAAGGGAACAGTCCAGGCAAAATCTAAATGAAAAGTCAAGGGAAAGGTCAAGAAAAATGTCAAGTGAAAAGTTGAGAGGAAAGTTAGAGAAAAGGTTGAAGAAGTTGGAGAAAAAAAAATATATTAAATTAAATGTGTATCAGAATCCGCCTAGTAAAAACGAACTGAATCATTGAAAGAAATCCTTTCCAAAAGCAAAAAAAAAGCCAAAGGATCAAAATAAATGTATACAACTTCATAAAATACATATAGAGTTGTCGGAAAAATTAAACAAATCATCTATTCCTTTACTTAGAAAGTCAAAAACAATACAATTATCCAAAGAAAAATTGAAACAGTCGAAAAAATGAACCAATCTATTCAATTATTCATTGATTTAATTATTAAGAAAGCCAATAACCACTTCTTTAGTCCTAAAAATAATCGAAATAAATTTGTATCAACATTAACTCTACAAAAAGAAAGAAATTGAATAGAAATTCATTCAAAAAGTCAAAAAATCCAATCAATCGATTAAAAAATATAAAAATGAAATAAACCAAAGTATTTATTTATTTGGAACGTAAAAAAGAATTTGAAAATATTATAAAATAAGAATAAAATGAAATTTGAATGACAAACTGAATAAACGAAACCATAAAGGAAGCCAAAACTCAACTAAAATATTGAAAAAGCGAAAAAAAGGAAAAGAAAGCACGCTTATAAAATAATGAAAAAAATAAATAGATCAAGGCGTTAAACATTAAAGACATATAAAACTTTTTAAAAAGTATAAAAAATGTAGAACAAAATCTGCTAAACAAATACAAGTTTACTAAAAAGAAAAAAATTAATTAAAGATAAATTAGGAAGCCAAAAATCATCTACAGTTTTAAAAATGAATGAAAAACCTCTGAACAAAAAAAAAGATCATGACCAGATTGCTCCAAAACAAATTAAATTTATTAAAGATGATAAAACAAAATACATAAACCCCTTCTGGGTATTCCAATTCACAAAAGCGATTTGGTATTTTTCGTTTTAGGCTGCACATTACAAGAAACCAGCCAGTGGGACGTGGTTGTAAATCAAGCAAACCCAGTGAGAAGTAAAATAAAGCCATCATTGAACTGTCCTCATCACGATATTTATGGACGTTTTGTTATTTTAATTTTGCGGTAAACCTGTGGACAGTCACAGTTGATGGGCGCACTGATTATGGCTTCTGTGTTCGTGGAAGAAACGGTGAAAGGGTCAACTTTGCGATGGTTGGTACATTTTTCTTTGACCCCCCAAAAGGCCTCTATCAACCAGATCTAACGAAACACGATATTTTCCAAAACCCAATACATAATCCAAATTCCACATTCCATCTTCAACAATAAACAATCGGAAAACCAGTATGGGCGCCACTGTATTCTGAAGAGGTGACACTACTTTTTAGGTATTTTATGATCGGCGATCTTAATAACTTAGCCGTTGGTATCGTATTCAGGGACAGGAATTTAAAAAAGACAAATACCATGGTACCGTGGTATACCTGGACTGATAAAATTGATTTTTATTCTACCACATTTTCACCAATGTTCATCTCTAGAGCGATTGCAAAGCATTCAAAATAGAGCTATAAGAGTAATGTTGTGTGGTATACTTATAATCCCACTAAAATATCTATGGGTATAAAGGTAGTATTTCATAAGTTTTGTTAATAGTGCATTGTGATAAATAAAGCACTATTATTATTATTATTATTCTGAATGTATTTTTGACTGATCCCTGTATATGTGAGACGTGAGCTTTAGCGTTTTATTTGTCTGTTATTTTTATTGCTTTCGTCTATCTATGATGATATCGGAATGGTTTCATGGGTTGTGAGTGCGCGAAGTTTAGTGTTTTATTGGAGCGGGTTTATTTTTCTTGGGTGCGGGTTGGGTTGAGGAGTTCGGTTTGGGTTTTATGAGGTCGTATAGTGAATAACATAACTCTTGCATTTGTTGTGGTGCTCAATTGTTTCTCTATTTAATAAGAAAATCATCAAATTTGCAAGTACTATATCAAGAGAAAATTTAGTAGATTGGGGATAAAAATAATTGAACTAATAATGATAACAAATAGCGATTTAAATATAAGGCAGCCATTTTAATAAAGAACGACTATTTCAATAAAGGGGGTCCATTTGAATGAAGGACGACTCTTTTAATAAAAGACCATCATTTCAATAAAAAGCAAATTAAACAAAGATGAGGACAAAATACAAGAAATAACTAAATGATGATTATAATAATAATAAGAAAATATTTCAATAAAGGGCGACCATATTAATCAAGAATGACTATTTCAAAAGACGGCGACCATTTTAATAAAGATTGAGAACTTTTTTTTTTAGTAAAGTTTGGCCATTTCAATTAAATGCAAATGAAATAAAGCTGGGGACAAAAATATTAGTAATAAATAATAATATAGGTAACTATTAACTGATAATAACAATAAAAAACCATTTCAATAAAGGGATACCATTTTAATCAAGAAATCTCTAGATAAAGGGTAACCATTTCAATTAAATGTTTCCATAAAAAGTGACGATGATTTATTTTTGATAATGAGCGACCATTTCAATAAAGGTAAGCAAATTTTAATGAAAACGACTTTTTTATAAAGTGTAACTGTTTTAGCGTAGGGTGACCATTTCAATAAAAAACGATGATTTTTCTGATGAAGGGGGACCATTTTAATAAAAATAAACGATTTTTTGATAAAACTTTTCAGTGATGGGTGGCGATTTCAATGAAAAGCATTCATTTCAATTGAGAAGATTATTCTAATGGTAAAATTTGACCATTTGGATAAGAAACAATCATTTTAAAAGAGGGCGACTGTTTTAATCAGTGACGATCATCTCAATAAAGAGTAATTTTCTTAATAAAAGAGTGACCCTTTCAGTTTTCGATGAAAAAACGTTTATTTTGGTTGAGGGCGACCATTTCAATAAACATTAACAATTTCAATAAAAAAGATTTTTAGTTGAATAAAGTTGAAGAAAAAAATATTAGTCATAATATAGGTAACTAATAATAATAATAAGAAACGATTTCAATAAAGTGATACTATTTTAATGTAATAAAGGGCCACTATTTTGAAGTTTTGATAAAAAGTGTCAATTGCAATGAAAAACGATGATTTTTTTGATAAAGAGCGACCATTTTATTACACATTAACAATTTCAATACAGATGATTTTTTGATGAAGGGCGGCTTTGTTAAGGGCGATCATTTCAATAAATAGCGACATTTTAATGCCAAGCCTTCATTTAAATAAAGGGCGATTATCTCAATGAAAATGTATTTTGACATAGGTACAACATTTTAATAAAATTTGTCAATTTCGATGAAAAAAACACGTTTTAATGAAGGGTGACTGTTTGAATCAGGGATGATCCATTCAATACACAGAGAAACCGATTATTTTGGTAGAGGGTGACCATGGGCCATGTTAATAAAAACAAATATCTCAATAAACAGTGACGAATTCAACAAAGGGCGACCATTTTAATAAGGAAAACAAAAAAATATTTAAAGTCCATTTTTCAATAGGCATCCAAGAATGAGCTATACAGAATTATAAAGTAGAAATGTTAAATACAAAAGTAAAACAAATACAATACCTATTAAAATGTTGAAGTCAACCAAATAAATAAAAAAGGAACATTTTTTAAAACGCTTGTTGATTGTTCTCGTTTCATGTGAATATTGTGAACAATGAAACAAGTGTTTCAGCAGGGACAGAGGACTTTGTTGTTGTTGAGACAAGATGAATAAATATTGAAAAGTAAGAGATAAAAAAAGAATTATAAGAAAATAAAAAAAAACACAGAACCACAGTGAGAAAAACGCGATAAAGATATCAATTTACCCACAATCAAGTCTGGTTATCTTAGCTCTGGACAATTCAATAAAACTTTCCACCAAATCGTCACCATAAAGCGTGTGGATTTAAATGACAGCTCAACGAGTATGATCCCATCACGACCAATTAAGAACCGTTTAGTTAGGTGGACATTTTATGTACCTCGATATCTTTAATCGGCGGAATGAAAGCTAGTTTTAAAAGACAAGGCAGGTGAGAATCTTGGGTGGCCTAACAAGACAACACGAGGCATACAGCACGAAAAGATACATGGCCATGTAACAAGCACACTGTATCACTAACAACGCTACGTAGTGATGGGGTTTTTTGCGAAATATTTCTATTGAAGATGCGCTTTCTCGGGTTTCATATCGTTTCTTGCTTGTAGCAAAGATAAGGGTATTCAGGATTGTGAATAACAGTTATACAATGTTTTTTATAACCTTAATCTTATTTACATATTGATTAGTTTTATTTATTTTTTTACTATACATAGATTGCACTTTTTAATTTTTTTAAAAAGTGTGTCATTTATTTGTTTTTCATGTATCCAGTGTTAATTTATTGTCGAATCTGAATTTTTTTGGCTTTAATTTTGTTTATCCTCATCTTTACTTAGTTTTTTCTGGTATTCAACTATTAAATTTTTTTTTATGTTTGTATTAGTTTTAACTTCAATTATTTTTTTATTTTGCTTTCTTTAGATTTTCTTACTGTTAGTTGCACATAGTTCATCAGTGATTGTGGATCCTGAAAATTTTGTGTAGCTTTGGTTTTTTCACATTTATTAGGTTATTACTTATTGTGTTGTGGATTATATTTTTTGTTACTCAAAGTTACTCAGTTGCAGTAAGTAATAATTCGTTTCAATATTTTTGTCATTATTTTTCAACCTCTATATTCACTTTCTTCATTTTGCACTGTTTCATTAATTTTTATATTTGTGGTTGCAAAATATTATTATACAGAGTGTTTCCTTATTTCGTACATTAAATAAAAAGCGTATTCCTGAGCTAATTTCATAAAAAAAAAGACCATATAAACATGGGTCCGTAAGTGTAATTTTAAAAACAATTGTAAAATGTACGTCACTAACTTTATTGTATTCTCATTTCTTTTTATATAAAGCAACCAAAAATGCATCTTGGAATTTTTCCGCATTTAGCCTCGTTTTACTTGTTTTAAAAAATAATAAAATAAAAAAAAATATTTTGCCAAGTTTGACAGTTTTTTTTTTCGGAAACAGATACGAACACATCTTTGTTGTTGAGTGCCGTCCTTTGCAAAAAATAGAACTTTGACCATTTTACATTTAAAATGTTTGTCGGTCATTAAAATGGTCGCCCTCTGATGAAGTGATCTCTCCTCAATGTATTGAGATCACCGTTCTTCATCAAAATTATCAAAATGGGCACTCCTTGAAAGAGACACCCCATATAAATATTGCTTTTTATTAAAATGATCGTTCTTGATTAAAACAGTCGCCCTCTATGGTAATAATCGTTTTTTATGGAAATGATCACTAAGATGGTCGACCTTCATCAAAATTCGTTTTCATTGGGATGGTGATACTCTACTGAAAGAGTCGCCCTTTATTAAAATAATAGTTTTTTATTAAAATTATCAATGTGTATGTAATTGGTCGTCCTTCATCAAAAATCATCGCTATTCATTGAAAAGGTCACCCTTTATAAAAATCATAATCGTTTTAGGTCACTTTCATCAAGACAGTCGCCCTTCATTAAGATAATTATTGTTTTCTATTGTAGTGATTATTTTTTATTAAAATGGTGGAGTCTCTATAAAGTGGTCGCCCTTTATTATTTTTATTTTCAACTTTATTGAGTTTTACATATTTTAGTTGGATTTTTTTCGAATGCTCATAGTTTTTTGCTTGTACTCACAATTAAATATTATTACAATAATTGAAAAGATTAAAAAAGTTGCTTTTTTTCATTCAAATAATTGCTTTTCATTGAAATGTTCGTTTTTTATTAAGATTACATGCAAATTAATGTTTTTTATGGACATGCCACTCTCCATTGAAATGGTCGCCTTTTACTAAAATAGTCGTCCTTAACAAATGAAAAATGTTTTATTAAAATGGTCGTCCTTGATTGAAAATCATCGCTTTTCATTCAAATTTTAATAATTCCGTTTATTGAAATGGATGCCTTTCATTGAATTATATTTGTCATCAATACAGCCGTTCTTCATTGAGATAATTATTGTTTTTTAATGAAATGATTGATTTTTAGTGAAATGGTGGACTCTTATAAAATGGTCGCCCTTTATCAAAATCGCTCTTTATTATTATGTATTTCTATTTTTAGCGTTATTGAGTTTCATATGATTTTTGTTAGATTTTTTTTCGATTACAATAATTAAAATAGTTGAAATAGTTGCCCTTTTTTTATTAAAATAATTGCTTCCAATTGAGATGTTTATGCCAATCTCTATTGACTTTTACCAAAATAGTCGTCCATTAGATGAAAAATGTTTAATTGAAATTGCCTATATTTATTTTAATGGTCGCCCTACATGGAAACATTTTATTGATATGGTTACTCTTTATTAAAACGGTCGCCCTTAACACGACAGTCTTTCTTCATTAGAATGATCGTTCTCTAAAGAGATATCCTCACCCCTACCTACAAAAGAGATCCCCACTATCATCTAAAGATAGGGTTTTTTGAGGTATTGTGATCTCTCTTAGAGTGGTGGTGGGAGAATCTCTTCCTGATCTTTTTTTTTAATCACAACTTCCTTTAATTCCCTACTTGTTTATTTAACACACACAAATGCAAACAAAAATAAATACAAAATCTTGAAATTTGTATACATGTGTAGGTGGTCAAAAACTTTTTGTTATGTTTATACAGGGTGTTACATTGATATTTCAAAAATTGGATGAGTTTTCCCGCTTAAACTGACAAATGGATCAAGTTTTTGAATGCACTATCAATTATTTGATAACTGATGCAGGATTAAAGGTTCATCGGTTTATCGGTAAATTTTGGCGCCAAGAATGAGTGACTATTGAACGAAAAAGAGTTTTGTTGAAAATGACAGAAACTGGCGCCCGAGTCAAATTTCAATTGCTCGTGTTTTCTTTATTTATTGATGGATTGCAGTGATTTTTGTGGTAATGTATAGAGATATTGTTGAAGATTGACAAAATAAAAGTATTGTTGGTGGCGCCCGAGGCAATCTTTAATGACTTGTCATTTATTCATGTATTGATATATTTATTCAAGTGAATTTTGCGTCATAGTGTTGAGAAATGTCTGGCATCCTAGCCAAGCGTAATTTTCTTTTTTTTTGTCAAAACGTGTGAAAAAAGACGAAAACAATAAAAAAATGTGTTTCCAATTTGCAAAAGAAGTAAAAAAAAATGGAAGTACATTGTGCTGTTGTTGTTACAAACTTCAATCTTAGCAAGGCATAAATATCACTTTCCGGTCTAGTAACGTAAATTACTATTTCAAAATAACCAAAATTTATCATATTTAACGGACCTGACAGGCATTAGACCATCCTGAATGGTTTTCATTGCACAATCTTCAAAATTGTCACATACCTCGGTTAATCCTTTGCGAACAAAAGAGGGTATTCTCTCGTTTGTTGTCCAAATGGCATCATTTAATCAACGTCATCAGCGACAATGATGCACGTTAGTTAAGTAATTGCCTGTCAGCGGACCTTTTAAATCTTCATTTCGGTCCGATAGAAATGAGGATGTTAATGTGAAGGGATTTTTCGAATATTTTTTGGGTTAACAATCATTGGGATTGTTTGAATTCCTTTTTTAACTAAATAAATTCATCTATTGTCCCATTTTAATTGATATTACATCCATTTCCCGTCCACCAGACAGACGTTTATTGGATTCTATTATCACACAATCACCAATATCTCACGTACAACCAATGAATTGTCTTCAAGGCGCCTATTTTTATACAATCGTCTCACCCTCAAACAATAAACCCCTGATTCGATCCGTAAACAAACTATTATAGCCCAGCGTCCGACAAAGGACAAAGCTATAAAATAATTATGCAAAATATAAACGAAATAAACACTCAATTGTCGGTACGTAGACTATTGAATTGTCCGTTATTTTATCGGGTTATTTTGGGATTTATTGTAGCAATGTTGGATTCTTTCACTTAAATTTAAAATTAAATTACAACCTCATTAATTTCAACCGACTCAATACATTAGAGCCATAAAATAAATTCTCAGAATCGCACGTTGACCGACACCAAAGCAAATCAATAATATTTCGGTAGAAGGCGAATTCCTTTTGGTTCTACTAATATTAACCGAACCAAACCAAACATCAAATATTTGATCACTTCGTTCACTCTGTCTATCCATATTAATGCACTGTTTGGACTACATTTAACAAGGTACTTAAATTAGTTTTTCGACATTGGCTCATTAGTCTTTGACGGCTGAACATGGGGAAAATGTTCAAGAAACTTTTATGGGAGATTTGTTCTGCCAACGGTGACGGGATTCTAAAAATATTAACAGTAATTTGAAAAATACACAATGAATGAGTTAATGGGACTTCGAAAAGTAACTTGTTAATTCGTTATCGACCTTGATTTTTTGTGGTTTTCAAAGTTTATTTCTGGGTAATCAAGACAAAGTTTTACAATTATTAGAAAAAAACATAACTTGATTGAAAATGAAGATACTACTATGTGCCAGTGTATTTTGCACCCCATAAACATCACTAGAAGAAGGAAAATAGAATATCAAAAAGGTCACTCTTAGTATTATAATTATAAAAAAATGGAATTAAAAGTAAATACAATTTAAAAAAAAAACAAAAGTTGAGTTATAAACAAAACTGTTAAAAGTGAAAAAACCGGGTAACAAGATTCGGGTGACGCAAATTACTAGATTAGAGTCACTCTGCCCACGATCACGATATCAAAAAGACTTAGAACCTCCTCCATCTAACTTTCCTTTTTTTTTCTAGCCTTTTCACGCTAATTAGCATCGTTTTTTCCCATTCACTGATTTGGTGTGACAGAAGTTGGCTAAAACTAATTCAATACATGAAAAAATTACCTCTATGAAATTTGAATCAAGAAAAATCCCAAAAAAGGAGAAAACCTGGAACAAGATTAGTTCAAAGTATCTGAAAGAAGTGAAGTATGCAAAAATAACGCAAAAAAAACTATTAATATAAATTATCCATATCGATAAATGTCTCTCTTTGCTGAATTCCGGTTGAAAGTGGGACTACAAAGCTTTAATATGAAGAAAAAATCTAAAATAATCTGTCTTAAATGGAAAACATCATCAATGAGAAGGAGTCACTAGAATGTTTATAGAGAGGTGACAAAAATCAGCTTAATCGTCTAAAATGTAAAATCTCTTCATGAGAAGAAACTATAAAGAAGAACAATTTTCAAGAGTAGTATCAACAAGACGAACTCAAAATTAAAAATAAAAACTAAAAAAGAAGTATTTGACCTAACCTTAAAGTAACACAAATGGACTCGATCAAAACCAACCTTACTCAAACTAGCTCAAGCTTAATCAAACTAACCAGACATGACCTGAAACTAAACCAAAAAAACCTCAACCATAGGTAACACAAAATGCCTTCAAACTATCTTAATCTAAATCAAGCCTAGCCAAACTAGATCAAACCAAATAAAACTAACCCAATACTACTTGCATTAGCCAAAATGAACTGAAAATAACCTTAAACTAACCAAAATTGCCTCTTAACTAACCCAATCTAAACCAAACTTACCCAAACTAGCTCAAGCTAATCCAAACTCACTCACATTAACCAAAAATGATCTGTTACCAACACAAACTAACACAAAATGCCTTAAAATTCACTCAAATCTGAACCAAGCTTACCCAAACTAGCTCAAGCTAATCCAAACTAACTCACATTAACTAAAAATGATCAGTTACCAACACAAACTAAAACAAAATGCCTTAAAATTCACCCAAATCTGAACCAAGCTTACCCAAACTAGCCCAAACTAAGTTAAACTAAGGCAAAATAACCTGAAATTATCACTAAATGAGCTGAAAATTACCCATAACTAACCGAAAATGCCTCAAAACTAACCCAATATGAACCAAGCTTACCCAAACTAGCTCAAGCTTATCCAAACAAAAAATGTCTTGAAATTCACCCAAATCTGAACCAAACTTACCCAAACTAGCTCAAGCTAATCCAAACTTACTCACACTAACCAAAAATGATCTGTTACCAACAAAAACTAACAAAAAATGTCTTGAAATTCACCCAAATCTGAACCAAACTTACCCAAACTAGCCCAAGCTAAGTTAAACTAAGGCAAAATAACCTGAAATTATCCCTAAATGAGATGAAAATTACCCATAACTAACCAAAAATGCCTCAAAACTAACCCATTATGAACCAAGCTCACCCAAACTAGCTCAAGCTTATCCAAACTAACTCACATTAACCAAAAATGATCTGTTTCCAACAAAAACTAACACAAAATGTCAAAATAACCTCAAATTATGAACTGAAAATTACTCTAAACTAACCAAAAATGCCACTAAACTAACCCAATCTGAACCAAGCTTACCTAAACTAGCTCAAGCTCATCCAAACTAACTCACAATAACCAAAAATGCCTCTAAACTAACCCAATCTGAACCAAGCTTACCTAAACTAGCTCAAGCTCATCCAAACTAACTCACAATAACCAAAAATGATCTGGTACCAACACAAATAATACAAAATACATTAAAATGCACCCAAATCTGAACCAAGCTTACCGAAGCTAGCTCAAGCTCATCCAAACTAGCTCACAATAACCAAAAATGATCTGGTGCCAATACAAATAACACAAATTGCCTCAAAATTCACCCAAATCTGAACCAAGCTTACCGAAACTAGCTCAAGCTAAGTTAAACTAAGCCAAAATAACCTGAAATTATCCCAAAATCAACTGAAAATTATCCTAAACTAACCAAAAATGCCTCAAAACTAACCCAATATGAACCAAGCTTACCCAAACTAGCTCGAGCTTATCCAAACTAACTCACATTAACCAAAAATGATCTGTTTCCAACAAAAACTAACACAAAATGTCAAAATAACCTCAAATTATGAACTGAAAATTACTCTAAACTAACCAAAAATGCCTCTAAACTAACCCAATCTAAACCAAGCTTACCTAAACTAGCTCAAGCTCATCCAAACTAACTCACAATAACCAAAAATGCTCTGGTACCAACACAAATAACACAAAATGCCTCAAAATTCACCCAAATCTGAACCAAGCTTACCGAAACTAGCTCAAGCTAAGTTAAACTAAGCCAAAATAACCTGAAATTATCCCAAAATTAACTAAAAATTATCCTAAACTAACCAAAAATGCCTCTAAACTAACCCAATCTAAACCAAGCTTACCCAAACGAGCTCAAGCTGATCCAAACTAACTCATATTAACCAAAAATGATCTGGTACCAACCCAAATAATACAAAATACATTAAAATTCACCCAAATCTGAACCAAGCTTACCCGAACTAGCTCAAGATAAGTTAAACTAAGCCAAAATAACCTCAAATTATGAACTGAAAATTACCTCAAACTAACCAATAATGCCTCTAAACTAACTCAATCTAAACCAAGCTTACCCAAACTTGCTCAAGCTGATCCAAACTAACTCATATTAACCAAAAATGATCTGGTACCAACCCAAATAATACAAAATACATTAAAATTCACCCAAATCTGAACCAAGCTTACCCAAACTAGCTCAAGATAAGTTAAACTAAGCCAAAATAACCTCAAATTATGAACTGAAAATTACCTCAAACTAACCAATAATGCCTCTAAACTAACCCAATCTAAACCAAGCTTACCCAAACTTGCTCAAGCTGATCCAAACTAACTCACATTAACCAAAAATGATCTGGTACCAACCCAAATGATACAAAATACATTTAAATTCACCCAAATCTGAACCAAGCTTACCCAAACTAGCTCAAGATAAGTTAAACTAAGCCAAAATAACTTCAAATTATGAACTGAAAATTACCTCAAACTAACCAATAATGCCTCTAAACTAACTCAATCTAAACCAAGCTTACCCAAACTTGCTCAAGCTGATCCAAACTAACTCATATTAACCAAAAATGATCTGGTACCAACCCAAATAATACAAAATACATTAAAATTCACCCAAATCTGAACCAAGCTTACCCAAACTAGCTCAAGATAAGTTAAACTAAGCCAAAATAACCTCAAATTATGAACTGAAAATTACCTCAAACTAACCAATAATGCCTCTAAACTAACCCAATCTAAACCAAGCTTACCCAAACTTGCTCAAGCTGATCCAAACTAACTCACATTAACCAAAAATGATCTGGTACCAACCCAAATGATACAAAATACATTTAAATTCACCCAAATCTGAACCAAGCTTACCCAAACTAGCTCAAGATAAGTTAAACTAAGCCAAAATAACTTCAAATTATGAACTGAAAATTACCTCAAACTAACCAATAATGCCTCTAAACTAACCCACTCTTAGCCAAGCTTACCCAAACTTGCTCAAGCTGATCCAAACTAACTCACATTAACCAAAAATGATCTGTTACCAACACAAACTAACACAAAATGCCTAAAAATTCACACAAATCTCAACCAAGCCCTAAATGAACCCAAAATGACCTAAAAATAACCAAAAATGACTTATGACAAGCACAGACTAACCGAATCTTGAAAATTGAGTCGCCACACAAAATAATTCATGACTCCAACAAAAATAGAGATATCTCAGTGATTTTGGTACCATTGTATTTTACATAAAATTTTCTATAAACATCACTAGGAAAGTATACAGAGTGTTACACAAAAATGTTCAGCAAAACTCGATAAAACTTGGACATAAGGGGAAAATCGACATAGCCTAGCAAGAAAATTCATAACTCCAACAAAAATAAAGATATCGCAGTGATTTTGGCACCAGTGAATTAAAATATACAGGGTGTACCACAAAAAGTCGGTGAAACCTGGACATTGTCTAAAGCCAGACCAAAAAATTCATATATCGATAAAAACCGACTGAAAATACTGCCCATTGGCATGAGAAAAATCCAATCCCACAACATCATCAAGAAAAAAATCGTCTCCCCCATCCGTAGGCCAATAAATTTCGAAAACAAGAAACTAAACTAGTAAAATCACGAGCTGATAACATCTAGTGTCGTCTCATCTTTGAGAACATATGGGTCATAAAATAAAAAAAGAACAAGAAATGCTCGGGTACCATAAATATGCAAGCGATATCCCGATTGCTCATATCACAGCGGGCGTTGTCCCGCACCAAGAACCATATTAATTTAATTAAATTTTATATCGCATGCTTAAAATAGTTTTGTACATGGATGGGAACCTATTTTTAAGTTTCTCCGCACTTCACGCGAATTATCAAAATTGAAGTTGTTCCGCTTAAAATGAAGTTTTGACACAGATCGTAAAAACAGAGAGGATGTGCCAAAACCGTGTAAATTGACGTCCTTTTGTGAAATATAGAACAATAGCGTGACGCGACGCGTTCTTCAACTCGGAAATATTTGACATTGATATCGATCACGGCTGCGATTCAAGATTTAGGCTGGCCGTTTCCGGGTTTTATTCTATGGCTGATTTTTTTATTAGATTGCGATTATTTTTCGTCATTGTTCCATTTACAGTCTACATCAATGTATTTGTTGTTAACCGATGAATGTATGCCATTAGTTTTGAAGTTAGAACGGTCACCAAAGAACCCAAATTTGTCACCAAAACAAGCGGAAATAGATAAGAAAATGTAAAGATGCTCTATTTTATTATTTTCATGCAATTATTCACCCTAATTTTTTCTTCAAATTGAAAAAACGTATTCACAAAAATATGTAGAGCTTCATCCACACAACACAAACTAAACCAAACTAGGTAGCTCAAGCTTCAAGTTGTACTGATCTAACCCAAAATGTATTCAAATTAACCAAAACAGCATAAGACTAACCCAAAATGCCCTGAGATTAACTCAATCTTAACCAAGCTCAAACTGAAACAAACTAACTCACACTGATCAAAAATGACTAAAAACTAACTAAAAGATACTCAAAATAGTCCAAACTAATCCAATTTGTACCAAGCATACTCAAACTAAGTGAAGCTAAAATAAACCCACCCATACTAACCAAAAATGTCTAGGAACTGAAGCTGAACCACACCAACTTGGACTAGCTCAGAATGACCTAAAAATAAAGCAAAACTACTCAAATCTACCTAAATGACCTAAAACTGATCCAACCTAAATCAAGCTCACTCAAACTCACTCAAGTTGAAAAAACTATCTCACTAATCAAAAATGACTAAAAACTAACCCAAGCTCGATGAATCTGGTCTAAACTAACTCAAGATAATACACGCTGACTCAAACTAATCAAAACTAGCTCAATCTGAATCAAACCGACTCAAATCAACGAAGAGCTAACCCAAAATGAATTAAACTAGCCCCAAATACCCTCAAACTAAGTCATTCTCAACCACGCTTATTATAACTAGCTCAAGCTTAACCAAACTAGAGCACTTCGATAAAAAATCAACTATAACTAGCACTAACTCAAACCAACTAAAACTATTTCAAAATGACCTAAAACTAACCTGAAATGACTTCAACGAATTCAAAACTAGTTAAATTTAACCGAAATCAGCTTAAACTGAAGAAACTCAAGTCACACCAAATCAATCAAAAATGTACTATAACTAATACAAACTTACTAAATCCAAACCAAAATTGCCCAAAACTAACAGAAATCTATCAAAGTCAACCAAAAAAATCAAACTTTCCCAAACTAGCAAAAGCTGAACTATACTAACCCAAACTTACCAAAAATAACATAAAACTAACCCAAAATGGAATATATCTGATCCAATGTATAAGTCAAGCTTGCTTAAAATTATCTGAAGCTTACCCAAACTAGCCACAGCTAACTTAAATTAGTTTTAGCTAATATAAAACAAACTCAATTTCAACCAAGCTAACCCAAAATACCCAACAAACTAACCCACTAATCAAACATTTGCTAAAAACCGATGGACCTGATCCAAACCTACTCAGATTAATCCAAGCTTACACAAAATTAACTCTCAACTGACCAAACTAGCACAAGCTGTATCAAAACGACTCAAATCAACATAGAGCTAACCCAAAATGAATAAAACTAGCCCAAAATACCCTCAAACAAAGTCATTGATAACCACGCTCACTACAACTAGCTCAAACTTAACCAAACTAACTCACACTCATCAGAAATTAACTAAAACTAACCCAAATTGATTCAATCTTAACATGGCTAACTAGACCTAGCTTCAGTAAAATCAAACCAACTCAAACTATTTCAATATGATCTAAAACTAACACAGCATGACTTGAACGAACTCAAAATGACCTAAATTTAACCCAAATCAGCTTAAACTGAAGCAAGCTAACTCACACCAATCCAAATCATCCAAAAATGTCCTA
The DNA here is from genome assembly GCA_958502075.1 of Orchestes rusci. Taxonomy (NCBI): domain Eukaryota; kingdom Metazoa; phylum Arthropoda; class Insecta; order Coleoptera; family Curculionidae; genus Orchestes; species Orchestes rusci. The sequence goes on from OY293306.1 coordinate 46,465,920, forward strand.
TAACTAACACAAACCGACTTAATCTAACCAAAACTAAAATGGCCTAAAACTAACGGAAACCTATCAAAGCTCATTTGAAACTAGCTCAATCTTAACTGAGATTACGCTGAATCAAACTTACTCAAAATGACCTCAAACTAACTTTTATTAACTAAAAGAACCCAAACTAAATCTAGCATTCCCAAATTAGCTAAAGCTGGACTATACTTACCCAAACTTACCAAAAATAACCTATAACTAACACAACATTGAATAAAACTAATCCAATCTTAGTCGAGCTTACCTAAACTCAAGCTGAACCAAACTAACTCACACTAACCAGAATTGACCTATAACTAATGCAAGTGAACTGAATCTGAACCAAGTCAACTCAAACTAGCTGAAACTAGAGTAAACTAACCAAAAATTACCTGAAGCTAACTCAAATCCATTCAAGGTAACATAAAACCAACTCAATCTAAACCAAGCTTATTCAAACTACCTTGATCTGAACCAACCTCAATTCAAAAATAACTAAAAGTAACCTAGGATAATCTAAAACTAATCATAACTGTCCTAAAACTTACCTAATCAAAACCAAGCTCACCAAAGCTCAAAATGGAATAAAACTAATCCAATTCAAATCAAGCCCACCCAAAATTATCCGAATCTAACCCAAACTAGCTCAAATTGATTCAAGCTAACATAAAACAAACTCAGTCTTAACCAAGCTAACCCAAATCACCTCAAAATGTAACAAACTAACTCACTCATCAAAAATTACTCAAAACCAACCCAAACTCGATGAACCTGATCCAAACTTACTCAAATTGATCCAAGCTTACACAAAATTAACTCTCAACTGACCAAACTAGCACAAGCTGCATCAAAACGACTCAAATTAACATAGAGCTAACCCAAAATGAATTAACTAGCCCAAAATACCCTCAAACAAAGTCATTGATAACCACGCTCACCACAACTAGCTCAAACTTAACCAAACTTACCCACACCCATCAAAAATGAACTCTAACTAACCCAAATTGATTCAATCTTGACATGGCTAACTCAACCTAGCGTCAGTGAAATCAAACCAACTCAAACTATTTCAATATGATCTAAAACTAACACAGCAGTAGCACAACGAACTCAAAATGACCTAAATTTAACTTAAATCAGCGTAAACTGAAGCAAGCCTAAACTAAAACTAACGGAAACCTATCAAGGCTCATTTGAAACTAGCTCAATCTTAACTGAGCCTAAGTTGAATCAAACTTACTCAAAATGACCTAAAACTGACTTTTATTAATCTAAAACTTTTCTAAAAGAACCCAAACTAAACCTAGCTTTCCCAAATTAGCTGAAGCTGGACTATACTAACCCAAACTTACCAAAAATAACCTATAACTAACACAACATTGAATAAAACTAATCCAATCTAAGTCAAGCTTACCTGAACTCAAGCTGAACCAAACTAACTCACACTAACCAGAATTGACCTATAACTTATGTAAGTGAACTGAATCTGGACCAAGTAAACTAACCAAAAATTACCTGAAGCTAACTCAAATCCATTCAAGGTAACATAAAACCAACTCAATCTAAACCAAGCTTATTCAAACTACCTTGATCTGAACCAACCTCAATTCAAAAATAACTAAAAGTAACCTAGGATAATCTAAAACTAATCATAACTGTCCTAAAACTTACCTAATCTAAACCAAGCTCACCAATCTTGTTAAAAATGGAATAAAACTAATCCAATTCAAGTCAAGCCTACCCAAAATTATCCGAATCCAACACAAACTAGCTGAAATTAATTTAAGCTATCATAAAACAAACTCAATCTTAACCAAGCTAACCCAAATCACCTCAAAATAAAACAAACTAACTCACTTATCAAAAATTACTCAAAACTAACCCAAACTCGATGAACCTGATTCAAACTAACTCAAATTAATCCAAGCTAACACAAAATTAACTCTCAACTGACCAAACTAGCACAAACTGCATCAAAACGACTCAAATTAACATAGAGCTAACCCAAAATGAATTAACTAGCCCAAAATACGCTCAAACAAAGTCATTAATAACCACGCTCACTACAACTAGCTCAAACCTAACCAAACTAACCCACTCTCATCAAAAATGAACTCTAATCAACCCAAATTGATTCAATCTTGACATGGCTAACTCAACCTAGCTTCAGTAAAATCAAACTAACTGAAACTATTTCAATATGATCTAAAACTAACACAACAGGACTTGAACGAACTAAAAATTACCTTAATTTAACCAAATCAGCTTAAACTGAAGCACTCACACCAATCCAAATCAACCAAAAATGTCCTATAACTAATAAAGACTATTTAGTTAGTGAGCTTACCCAAAATTATCTCAAGCTAACCCAAACTAACTAAAACTGAAATGGCCTAAAACTAACGGAAACCTATTAAAGCTCATTTGAAACTAGCTTTATCTTAACTAAATCAAACTCACTCAAAATGACCTAAGACTACTAACTTTTATTGATCTAAAACTTTCCTAAAAGAACCCAAACTTACCAAGAATAACCTATAACTAACCCAAAATTGAATAAAAAGTCAAGCTTACCAAGCTTACTCAAAATTGCCTGGAGCTAACTCAAACTTACTACACCTAACTCAAATTAATTTGAGCTAATATAAAACTGACTAAATCTAAACCAAACTATACCTCAAGCTGAACCAACCTTAATTCAAAAAGACCTAAAATAATCTAAAACTAATCAAAAATGTCCTAAGACTTACCCAATCCAAACCAATCTTACTAAACTTGCTCAAAATCCAAATCTGCTATATGCGATTAAAAACATGAGGCACAAATTTTGAGTTTCAAAGGGCGAACCTTTTCCAATGCTGCAGAAGGTTGTTATTTTCTTATAAGTGCCCCATGCCCCATGTCATGGATTTAATAATGTTTGATATTCTCCCTTCTAGTAACAAATTCATCTGATCTGATTTCTCACCTCTCTCCTGACTAACCAACGTAAATATTCTCCATCTCGTGACCATATTTCCTTCACTGAGCAAAAATCACACCGTGTGAAAACAATCGCACACAATTAGAAGAAATGTTAATGAACATATCGGCAATCGGCAAACTTATCGACAGCAGATCAAAATCCTTTTATGTTTGAAATGTCCGCAACACGCATTATACAATGGAGCCCTAATGAGATGGATTGAGGATGTGTACAGGGAGATTGCTGGTTGGTATGTGGGTATGGATGATGACGGTTGAGTTAATCGAAACGTTGCATATATTTCCTGGCAAAATAACGAACTTCTTGGGCATCGCCATAAGTTGTTCTATGATTAATAATCTACAAGATTCTCTTAGATTTCGTTAAACGTCTACACTCGTAGTTTGAAGTAAGCTATGATGTCAGACGAAATATAAATTTTAAAAAAAACCGTAACTCCATTTGAAAAATTCTTTAAATAAAAGTTGTTCTCACTTATAATCTCCCCGGAGCTCGAATTATTTCCGGAAATTTTATCGAGTAGCGAATTTTCTTGAAAAATTCGCAACGAGAACAAATTTCCGGTTTTTAATTCGAGCTCGCGGGAGATTCGGCAAGAAAATTTCATGCCAAAACTATTTGAGAAGATTTAATAGTAGCGGCTGGACTCACCTCGCATTTAGTGGAAGAAACCAACGGCACCTTACTCTACTCGCCATTGAGGAAGAAAGAAGGGAATCAGGATTTTATAAAACATTTGGAAGTTATAACCAATCTTGTCCATAATTGAAACATTGCAACTTTGTATTGGAAGTTGAAAATAAATCATTTATCAAAAATACTTGTCATTGTCTTTATCAGCTGTCAAGCACTCGCGGCTGGATGTAGCTCCCATGCACCAACCACAGTGTTGCCGTTTGCCTCATCTCTGTCTGTGAAAGTTGGGTTGGGTTGGGATTGTTAGGGAGAGTGGGGACGGCAACACTGTAATCATATGGGAGCTACATCCAAATGCGCAAAGCCAGGAAAATTTCCACTTATTAATCTTTCAGTCACGTGATTATGAGCAGGGAAATTTCCGATAAAATCAGGTCGTTGCCATAGCAACATAACAAAATGCAAGCCTATGATTGGTTAGAATTGACTGGTAGGAAATTTTCTAGTTAATCAAAACAATTTTTTTCTTAGAGGTTCCACTTTGGAAATATCGTTAAAAGTCTCCACTGCTTCTGTTACATCCAGATGCAGACATCGATTATAAAGTTGTCAATTGCTATTCAATCTGACTACATTGTTCCGTCACAATTAAAGCCCAGATCGGATCAAGCGATAGAAAACAACAACTGTTGTTGAGCCGAAAAGCAATCGATTGTTTTTCGCAGAAAAAGAACCCTCAGCCCGTTAGACGTTGTTTGGTATTGTCCTAACGCATTTGTCAAATACCGAGATAAAAATCGTAGGTCACCGCGAGAATTTCCACACTAAATTATCGGCGAGTACCCTGGTAAATTTTATCCCATTGACATCGCTGAACATATGTCGTTTCCACAGGATCAGATAAGTGCGAACCATCGCAAAATTGTGTGTGTGTTGCCTGCACATACCCACTTATCGGACGCGCATCTTTTCAACACAAAACTTCACGAATAGGGAGCTTCTATCGACAGCTTTGCCAATATGAATATGGAAATTCAACATTTAAAAAACATTCAAAAAAATAACGCAAAATTTTTGGTTAAACTTAAATAAAAGTCAAGAATCATTTTTTCGTTATCTCACAGTCTTACCAGTCTTCTTTTCCCCTTTATAATTTACCTTTTTCATTAGTTTTTTTTGTTTCCATCTTTATGCTACATTTTTTATTTCAATCCAATGTGGAAACCCAATATTTTATTTGTTTTTGTCTTTTAAAAGATTTTTCAAACTTTTCTCATTTTTCTGAACTTATTTACATCACATTCATCAACAATTATTTCAATGCGGGCACTTTTATAAAGTTTTAACTCACTTTTTTTCCATTTTGTGTTTTTTTTCTCCGCTTTAATTTGTTGGTTTTCTCTTTTGTGACATTTTTGTATTTTTTTTTATTCAAATGACAATTTGTAGATATTTCATTATTTAAACTTATTTACATCATTATCAACAGCACTAATTTGAATACGAGCATTTTCAAAGGTTTAAACTGACTTCCTTGTCACTTTATGATGTTTTTCTCGGCTTTGACTTGTTTTTTTTTTACTCTTGTGGGAGACACAGGATTTTTGTAGATTTTGTTTATTTGAGTGACATTTTTTGATTTTTTCATTTATTTAAATCTATTTACATAAGTTTCAACAACACCTATTTTAATGCGGGCACTTTTTTAAAGGTTCAAATTGATTTCCTTTCCATTTTATGATTTTTCAAGGCTCAAATTGGTTTGTATTTCTTTTTTGGGAGATTTTTGACAAGAATTTTTAGTAAATTCGGTTTATTTAAGTGATATTTTTCTTATTTTTATTTATTTAATTTTATTCACATCACTTTTAACAACATATATCTCAATGCTGACACTTTTTTGTGATTTTAACTGACTTCCTTTTCGTCAAATGATTTTTTTCTAGGCTTCAATTTGTTTGGTTTTGTCTTTGTGGAGATTTTTTACTCGAATTTTTAGTAAATTTTGTTTAAGTGGAAATGTTCTATTTCTTATTTATTAGAACATATTTACATTACTTTAAACAACACTTATTACAATGAGGGCACTTTTTAAAGGTTTAAATTGACTTCCTTTCCATTTTATGATTTTTTCAAGGCTTAAATTCGTTTGTATTTCTCGTTTGAGAGATTTTTGACACGAATTTTTGTAAATTCGGTTTATTTAAGTCCAATTTTTATTCATTTAAACTTATTTACTCACTCTCAACAACACTTATTGATTAAAATTTTAATGCGAGCACTTTTTTATGGTTTTAACTGGCTTCCTTTTCATCTTATGAATTTATTCTAGGCTTTAATTTGTTTGTTTTTTTTTCGTTTTATAGAACTTTGACTCGAATTTTAAGTGAATTTTGTTCGATTGAGTGACAATTTTCTTATTTTTATCTACTTGAAACTATTTAAATCACTTTCGACAACACTTATTTCAATGCGCACACTTTATTTAAGGTTTAAACTGACTTTCTGTTCATTTTATGATTTTTTCAAGGCTTAATTCTGTCTGTATATCTCTTTTGAGATATTTTTTACTAGATTATAAGTAAATTTGGTTTATTCAAGTGACATTTTTTTTTTATTTAAAGTTATTTACATCACTTTCAAAAACAATTATTTTAATGCGGGCACTTTTTTTAAGTTTCAACTGACTTTTTTTCCATTTTGAATTTCTCTTTTGGAAGATTTTTGACACGAACTTCTAGTAAATTTGATTTATTTAAGTGACATTTTTCTTGTTTTTATTTATTTAAACTTATTCACATCACTCTCAACAACACTTATTTTACTGCGGGCACTTTTTTGTGGTTTTAACTGGCTTCCTTTTCATCTTATGAATTCTTTCTAGGCTTTAATTTGTTCCTTTTTTTCTTTTTGGAGATTTTTGAATTTTAAGTAAATTTTGTTTATTCAAGTGACAATTTTCTGATTTTTATTTATTTGAACTTATTATTATCACTTTCAAAAACACTTAATTTAAAGCGGGAACTTTTTCGAAGGCTTTAACTGGTTTTCTTCTTCTTTACCATTTTATGAGTTTTTTAAAGCGTAAATTTGTTGGTCTCTTTTTTTGGAGTTTTTCGACACGAATTTTTAGTAAATTTCGTTCATTCAAGTGATATTTTTCATATTTTTTTTATCCAAATCTATTTACTTCACTCACTTTCGGGAGGTTTTTGTTACGAATGTTTAGTACATTTTGTTTATTTAGGTGAAAATTCTATTTTTTTTATTTATTTAAACTTATCAACACACTTTTATTTTAATGCGGGCATTTTGTGTTGTTTTAACTGACTTCCTTTCAAAGTTATGATTCATTTCTAGGCTTTAATTTTTTTTTTTCCTTTTGGAAGACTTTTGACTCGAGTTTTAGTAAATTTGGTTTATTTAAATGACATTTTTTTATTTTTTAATTTAAATTTATCTACATCACTTTCAAAAACACTTTTTAATGCGGGCACTTTTTTTAAGGTTCAACTGACTTTTTTTCCATTTTGTATTTCTCTTTTGGAAGATTTTTGACACGAACTTTTGGTAAATTTGATTTATTTAAGTGGCATTTTTCTTGCTTTTATTTATTTACATCACTCTCAACAACACTTATTTTACTGCGGGCACTTTTTTGTGTTTTTAACTGGCTTCCTTTTCATCTTATGATTTCTTTCTAGGATTTAATTTGTTTGTTTTTTTCTTTTTGGAGATTTTTGAATTTTAAGTAAATTTTGTTTATTCAAGTGACAATTTTCTGATTTTTATCTATTTGAACTTATTAACATCACTTTCAACAACACTTAATTTAAAGCGGGAACTTTTTCGAAGGCTTCAACTGACTTTCTTCATTTTATGATTTTTTTAAGGCCTAAATTGGTCTGTTTTCCTTTTTTTGGAGATTTTTGACACGAATTTTTAATAAATTTGGTTTAGTTAAGAGATATTTTCCATTTTTTTTTATTTAAATTTATTAACTACAGTCACTTTCGAGAGGTTTTTGATACAAATTTTTAGTAAATTTTGATTATATAAATCACATTTTTGTATTTTTTTTTGTTAAAGGCTTTTATCAAATAACTTCATTTACTTATGACTTATTAAGGCTTAAATTTGTTTGTTTTTTTTTTAGAGATTTTAGACACGAACTTTTAGAAAATTACGTTTATTTAAGTGTCATTTTTCTGATTTCTATTTATTCTATCTATTTATTTTCATTATTTTTATTATCATAACGTATTTATTATTTACAAATTTGTACTTTTTTCATAGCATCTGCTAAATAAACGTATATTTGATTTATTTGAATTTTGTATGTATCGATGTTTTTGTATCGTGCTCAACTGTGTAATCATTTCAATTCAGTGCGGATTTCTTTTTCATTTATTGTTTTTATTTTTTGGAAAATTCGAGTCACAGAATGTACTTATTCTGTTCAAGCTTCTAAGGCGCTAGTTATCAATTGAGCCCATGGGTTAGCTAATCCTGGGTCAACTAAGTCCCTGCGAAAAAGTCAAATGTCAAACATTTTGAGGTTATTGCGTTGACCCAGGGGTTAACTAAATTGATAACCAGCCCCTTAGAATGAACAGTTTTATAATTCTTTTTGCGAAAGAGAAAACCAAATTTCACGTTGACACCTTCATCAGCTCTTGACGAGCCATTACGAAAGCCAGTTGGTCGACCTCCCAGAAATAATGTCGACATTCTGAGTGCTCTGAAGCTGTTAACCCAATAAAGTACCATTGAAAAAAGTCAACAGACAAGCAGCCGGGCATCTTGTATGTTACAGATAGAATCTACATAAGACAAATTTAAAGCGGTGACTGGCAAATAAAACTGGTAAAAAAGAGCCACTCGACATCGTTGGGACACCCGTACAGGTATGGGAAAAAGTGTTTGAATTGTCTGTTATTAGGTGACATTTTATTATTGGGTTAGCGATGGGACCGATTGATTTTTATGGCCACCCATCGAGTGATCTGGGGGCTTGGAAATATTTTTTCAGGGTTTGATTGATGGTCGTCAAGAAATGTCTGCCAAAATTGGGTTCACTCAAGAAGCCCATGGTGAATCTTTCCAGATTCGACCACAATTTTCTATATCTTCTGGAATCCCCATGATGACAATCTAGAAGCTGCCTCTGGTGGAATTAAACAGCAAGGGCGTTATCAGAACTGATGCAGATGGTCCTGGCTGGTGCAGGAAAGTGAACCTGAAGATCAATCCAGAGAGAACCTTCCTGATCAGCTTTCAGTGGGCCAACTCAAACCTGTATTCATTGGATAAGAAATGCTCAGCAAGAGAATTCGAATACTTAGGGATCATCCTAGACGACAAGCTCTCATGGAACTCACACTTATAAACAGAAAATAGTTAATCCAGGGAAAGCTACAAAAGGGGCAGTAGGAGTAAACTGGCTTCACTTCACTTAAGTACGCAAGCTTAAACTTCCTTTCCTATATATCTTTGTCAAAATGGAAGCCAAAATAGAATTTTAACACCGATGACTGGCGTCATCCTTACTCTCAAGGGCATACCAGCATCATCGCGATCCCTTTAATAACAATAAGGAGTAGTACCGACCTCCCAAAACCAAGCTTTGGGAAGTGGAAACAGTGGATCAACTGCGGAGGTCACATGCAGTTCCAACACACTCCGGAATGGTAGGAGAACTTCTTGGGGACCACGAACTTTGTAAGTAACTCCGCAGCTGTGTCGATTGTTAGCCTCTATTTTTGTAACTTTGCAATTTTGTTACTTTTATTTTCAACTCTCAAAGTTTGTTCAACTTTATACTCCGTAATTCAACAATTTGATTTTTTTTGCTTTTTGTAACGTTATAACTACATTTTTTGGAAATATGTATCAATGTATCCTTGTACTTTGATGTGACAGTTTTTCAATTTTGCAACTTTGTAGCCTTATCAACTTCTCACTATGTAAAGGCTTTGTAACTTTGTAACAAAGTAACTGAGAAACTTTGAGACATTGTAAATTGGTTAGTTTGCGCCTACTTCAGTGATAGTTGGAGCTGGTTGGCGTTCAGAGGAATCTAAGGTATTTGCTTTTTGAAAAACGATAAGGAATTTATCATCTACTTGTTGAACATTTTTAACTTTGTGGGGTTTGTAACGTTCAACTTTTGCAAGTTTGTTCCATTGTAACAACGTTTTTTCTCACGTTTTTCTCGTGATTATCTAATTCTCCTCATTTCTACTTTTGTAACTCTGCATCAATGTTACAGTTATTTTTGATATTTGTGAATTTGAACTTTATCACTTTTCAACTAAGTGAATTTTTAATATTGTAACTTTGTAACCTTTGAAATTGGCAATGTCGCAAGTGTGTACTGTTTTATTTCGTAGCTGTGTTCCTAGGCGACTATATAAATTTTCAATTTTATAACTTTGTAGTTTTGTAAATGTGCTCTCATGTAACTGTGTGAATTAGTTTTCTAACGTTGTAATCTGGAAACTTCGCAATATTGTTAATGTGTAAATGATTATTACGTAGCTGTGTAACCTTGCAACTATGTAACATTGTGGTTTTGTGAATATAACTCTGTAATCTTGAAACTTCCCACATAATGTAAATGTGTACATTTCCATCTTGTATCGGAGTAACCTTGCAACCATGTAACTTTGTAGTTTTGTAAATGTGCTCCTATGTAATTTTGTCAATTTTTGATTTATCTTTGTGATCTTGAAACTTTGCAATATTGTTAATCATTAATTCGTAGCTGTGTAACCTTGCAACTATGTAACTTTGTAGTTTTGTAAATGTGTTAAATTTCAATTTTGTCGCTCTGTTATGTAGAAACTTTCCAATATTGTGAAAGTGTAAATCAATATTCTGTAGCTGTGTAACTCTACAACCACTTTGTAAATGAGTCCCTATGTAACTGTGTGAAGTTTCAATCTTGTAACTTTGCAACTTTGGAGCTTTGCAATATTGTAAATGTGTAAAGTTTACTTTGTAGCTGTTTAAGCTAATCCAAACAATGCAACTTTGTAGATTTGTAAATGTGTTCCTTTGTAACTGTGTGAAGTTTCAATTTTGCAACTTTGTAACCTTGAAACTTCACAATATCATCAACGTGTTAGTTACTATTTCGTAGCTGTGTAACTTGGCAACTGTGTAACTTTGTAGTTTTGTAAATGTTCACCAATATAATTATGTAAAATTTAAATTTTGTAGCTTTGTAACGTAGAAAATTTCCAATATTGTAAAAGTGTAAATCGATATTCTGTAGCTGTGTAGCCCTACATACAAGTATAGCTTTGTAGTTTTGTAAATGTGTTCCTTTGTAACTGTGTTAAGTTTCAATCTTGTAACTTTGTCACTTTGAGGCTTTGCAATATTGTTAATGTGTAAAGTCTAGTTTGTAACTAAATAAAATAATCCAAACTATGCAACTTTGTAGATTTGTAAATGTGTTCCTATGTAAATGTGTGAATTTTTAATTTTGTAGCTGTGTGACCTTGCAACCAAGTAACTGTAGTTTTGTGAATTTGTTCCCATGTAATTATTTGGAATAATTTTCTAACTTTGTAATTTTGAAACTTTCCAATATTGTAAATATGTAAATCAATATTTTGTAGCAGTGCAACCTTGCAACTGAGTAGATCTGGGGGTAACTATGTGAATTTTTAATTCTGTAGTTTTGTAATGTTAAAACTTTTCAATATTGTCAATGTGTTACTAAACATTTTGAAGCTTTGTAACCTTGCAACAAAGTAACTTTGTTGTTTTGTAGCGGTGTTTCTATGTAACTATGTTGATGTTTAATTTTGTAGCTTTGTAATGTTGAAACTTTCCAATGTTGTAAATGTGTAAATCAATATTTTTTAGACATGTAACCTTGCAACTAAGTAACTTTGTAGTCTTGAAACTTTACAATATTGCAAATATGTAAATCATCATTTGGTAGCTGTCAAACCTTGCAACTATGTAACTTTGTAGTTTTGTATATATTTTTCTATGCAACTATGTAAATTAGTTTTGTAACTTTGTATCCTTGAAACTTTGCAATGATGTAGATGAGTACATTTTTTTAATTTGTAGCTGTGTAACTTTGTTCCTTTGTAACATTGTAGGTTTCACAATGTGTTTTCATGTAACTTTGTAATCTTGAAACCCGAATAATGTAAATGTTTACAGGGTGATTCATTTTCAGAGACAGGGTGCCAGTTCTCGTGAACTATTCATTGTAGAGGCTTACGGCAAAAAAAATTATTACTTAAACGGGCAAGAGAAAAACCTGGAAAATGTTTTCAAGTTTCTGAAATGGTCGCTAGGGGGCGTAACAATCAACATCATGTAGAAAATTAGGATTTCTATAGAATTTTGTCCTATGAAAATATATCGATGATATCATTTTCATATTTACTGACTATTTACCTACTGTTTTTGTCTAAAACGTTTTTTTCTTTCTATCAAAATAAAGAGGTGGGGGAAGTTCAACTGTTTTTTTAAACAATCGTAGATTCCTCCAGTTTCGCTTAACCGATTTAAACGGGCTTGGGCTCATATGAAAGAGCATGATCTGCACTTCAAAATAATTCTTCGATTTTGAATTTTTGACCTTCGCCGTTGCCGCTAGATGACGTTCACTGAAATGGTAGCGTATTTTTGAGTTTTGTCCAAAAAAATCAAATGTTATGGTATATTCATTTTTATATATTTAAGAGAAGGATACATCTTTTTGAAAAAAAAATTGAAAAAAAAAACAAAAAAAATAAAATAATTTTTTTTTTTTTTTTTTTTCAAATGTTTTAATAGAAAAATGTATCATCTCTCATAATATATAAAAATTAATATACCATTACATTTGATTTTTTTGGAAAAAACTCAAAACTATGCTACCATTTCAGTTGACGCCATCTAGCGGCGACGGCGAAGGTCAAAAATTCAAAACAAAAGAATTATTTTGAAGGGCAGATCATGCTCTTTCATATGAGCCCAAGCACGTTTAAATCGGTCAAGCGAAACTGGGGGAATCTCCGTTTGTTTGAAAAAACAGTTGGACTTCCCCCACCTCTTTATTTTGATAGATAGAAAAAAACGTTTTAGACAAAAACAGTAGGTAAATAGTCAGTAAATATGAAAATGCTATCATCGATATATTTTCATAGGACAAAATTCTATAGAAATCCTAATTTTCTACATGATGTTGATTGTTACGCCCCCTAGCGACCATTTCAGAAACTTGAAAATATTTTCCAGGTTTTTCTCTTGCCCGTTTTAGTAATTTTTTTGCCGCAAGCCTCTACGATAAATAGTTTACGAAAACTGTCACCCTGTCGCTGAAAATGCATCACCCTGTATATCATTATTTTGTAGCGATGTAACCTTGCAAAGCTACATTATGGTTTTGCAAATAATGTGCTCCTATGTGATTGTGTGAATTTTTGATTTTGTAGCTTTGTGAACTTGAAACTTTACAATATTGTAAATGAGTAAAGTTTTATTTTGTAGCTTTGTAAACCCAAATCTATGTTACTTTTTAGTTTTGTAAATGTGTTTCTAGGTAGCATGTAACTGTGAATTTTCACTTGTGTAACTTTGTAATCTTGAAACTTTACAATAATGTAAATTTGTAAATTATCATTTGGCGGCTGTGAGATCTTGTAACTTGGTAGTTTTGTAAATGTTCTTCTATGTAACTTTGTGAATTTTTAATTTTGTAGTTTTGTAATGTTGAAACTTTCCAATATTGACAATGTGTAAATCAACATTTTGTAGCTGTGTAGCCTTGCAACTAAGTACTTTGTTGTTTTGTATACGTGTTCTTATGTAACTATGTTAATGTTTGATTTTGTAGCTTTGTGATGTTGAAACGTTCCAATATTGTAAATGTGTATATCAATATTTTTTTAACATTTAACCTCGCAACCAAATATTGAAAAATAACAATATTGTAAATGTGTAAATCATTATTTGATAGCTGTGAAACCTTGCAACTGAGTAACTTTGTAGTTTTGTAAATGTGTTTCTATGCAACTATGTATGTGAATTAGTTTTGTAACCTTTGATCTTGAAACTTTGCAATAATGTAGATGAGCAAAATTTTTATTTTGTAGCTGTGTAACGTTGTCCCTATGTAACATTGTAGTTTTGTAAATGTGTTTCCATGTAACTTTGTAATCTTGAAACTTCCCAATAATGTAAATGTGTACATTTCCATTTTGTACCGGTGTAACCTTGCAACTGTGTAGCTTTGTGGTTTTGCTCCTATGATGTTGTGCCAATTTGTGATTTTTTAACTTTGTAAACTTGAAACTTTACAATATTGTAAATGAGTAAAGTTTTATATTGAGCTTTGTTAACTCAAAACTATGTCACTTTGTTGTTTTGTAAATGGTTTTCTAGGTAGCATGTGACTGTGAATTTACAATCTTGTAACTTTGTAATCTTGAAGCTTTGAAATATTGTGGATGTGTAAATTTTTGTTGTAGTTGTGTAACCTTACATAAAAGTAGTTTTGTAGTTTTGTTAATGCGTTTCTTTGTAACTAAGTGAATTTTCAATTTTCTAACATTGTAATATTGTGAATGTGTAAATTATTATTTTGTAGCTGTGTAAACTTGCAACTGAGTAACTTTGTAGTTTTGGTAATGTGCTCATATGTGTGAATTTTCAATTATTTAACTCTGTAATCTTGAAACTTTCCTATAATGTAGATGTGTTGATTTTTTTGTAGCTGTGTTAACTTGCAACTATGTAGCTTTCTGGTTTTGTAAATGTGTTCCCATTTAACTGTGTGAATTTTTAATTTTGTGACTACCTCTAATTTGATTGATGAACATTTTAATTCTGCACTTTTGAATATTTTTAGTTTTGCAACTGTGTAAATTTGTAGTTTCTCAACTTTGTATCTTTTGTAGATTTTTAAATTTGTAGGAAAGTATTTGAATTTGTTATTTCATTAGTTTGTAAATTAATTACTGGGTGAATTATCAAGTTTGAAATTTGTAACTTTGTAGGTACCTTTGTAACTGTCTGAATTTTTATTTTGTAACTTTGTAGCTGCGTTAATTTGAGTTTGGTAATTTTTCACTTTTGTAAAAATTTTGTATATTTTTTGTGACTGAGTGAACATTAAATTTTGTATCTTTTTCACATTTTAATTACGTAAGGTCTTTTTCAAAAATGTTGAAGTACTACCAGATGAGATTGAACAAATATTCAAGCAGACTCCAGACAAGCAATCAGTCAAAGGAATATCAATGGTTTTATTCAAAATGCGCGTATGATCTCCAAACCGCATTGTACCGTCTCCAAACGGCACACAATACACAAAGTCACATATCAAACTGTTCAGTATTCAAATAAGGTCTTTTGCAAATGCACAATAACGTGTGTAGCAACGAGTTACTGATTTATGTGATGTTGAATCTGCCCTACCGCCGGACGCGATGTCTGTGGAATAAGAAATCGGCCAGAAAGGCACATGCCATGCTTTTTGCATTATTTAGTATTTTTCCGACGTAACACGACCTCTGCGAATTGGTGCGGATGTTGAAGGAAGTTTGGGGAACCGGGGTGATTCACTACCATCATGGAATTCTGATCACCCATTAGGTATCACGTTTCAACCACAGTTGAAATTTCATGAAGTGGTACTGCACATATTTTCATTTCAATTTTGTTCATCATAAAATCTCACTCTGTTGGAACAACCTGTGCAATAGAAAAATTAAAACGTATTACATCACGTTAATAAATCCTGTTATTTGCAGATAGTAAACCTTAATAACTAATTTCTCTTCTAACAATAAAAATAAACGTTACAACTTCTTTAAGCATCCAGTTGTTTTCCAGCCATTAATTATGTTAATAACTACAATAAATAGTATCACCGTATTAAGCGCTAGTGTGTTTGTACCGACTCGAAGAATCGTCAATTAACATCAATTTTAATTATTTGTTGAAACACGGAAAGAATGTGAGAGGTGTGGATAATTTCACTGTGTACACAGTGAAAAAATTATTATTATCTTTCATACAGAATTCCATATTATATAAACGTTCACGTGAAAACAAAGACAATATTGCAGTAAAAAAAATCAAGTCTAGGATTTCGCATCCAGCACCAAATACAGCTAAATACCAAAAACAACAAACGGTGTTATCAGATGGCATAGGTAGCGAATCGAAAAAAATTGCGCTCCTACTACCGTTTATGTAAATCCGATAACAACCTTGTACATATTTGGTGCTTCTTGATCGAATTAGATATGCTAAAACCAATGCGAATAAACAAATCACTCACCAATCTATAGCATATCGTAAAGCGAAGGTCTTAAAACTGGTGCGTGTTATGAATTTGCAACTATTTGGATTGTACGTGAATTACTTATTTTCAAATTTGTATGGGAACCAGTGTCACAATAAATACAAGGTCGACGAAAAACAGACATTGTACTAGATTTTTTTTTTGAGGTTTTCCGATTATTTGATTTTTTTTATATGTTTATTTCACTTTCTATTGTCTGGAATGTTATGAAGTTGATTCTTTTGCTATAAAAATTACTTTTCCAGTTACAACTAATTTATTTACAGTCACTGCTTATGTACACTCACCAATTTATTTCACACCTACTGGGAATATGTTAATAATATTGGCATTATCGTAAAATTGGTTCCACAGGATTGTCGAATTCATCAATCAAACCAATCTGCAGAAATATGCATCGTTTATTTTTGAAAAGTAGACTAAAAATAACCGACAACATAGCTTGAATTTGAGAAACAATTTTAATAACTGACAACTAAATAATATCAAGTTTTAAAGCCCTATTCATCAAAGATTTTCTGAGGAAAATAAAACTTCTCAGCACACTCGTCAATAAAAAAAAGACTCACTGAGAACAAATGAGTAGGTTTTTGAGTTTTGCACTAAAACCACCTCTAGAAAAAACTTTGAGTGAATTTGAGCAATGCAGACATCCCGAGTAACTCCTCACAACTTCATAAACTTTTGGATATTTATTCAGCCATTTTTGTCAATAGTGGAACTCATTGAGGCAAATTCAGTACCGCACTAAAACTTTATTATAGAGGTAGCTTTGAGGAGTAGCTCATGAGATTCCAAACAATCTAGACTTCAGGAGTTACTCATCACAACTCCATAAACTTTTGAATAATTTTCATAAAAAAAAATACTCCGTAAGCTAGTCAATAGAGAAACCCATTTAGGTCAAACGAGGGAATTTGATAGTGTTCCAAAAGTGACATTATTCTGCAGCGTGTCATTGTTACTAATTCCACAGAAGAAATAGTAATATATTCCGGAATTACTGTTTTTTGGTATAATAACGGGGGCATTATCGGTAATTAATTATAGATCTTAAAAAGTTGTCAACATTCCTGCAAGCATGTTGTTTTAGTAACATATTCCTGCAGAAGAAAGATTAATTCCGGAATTAGTGTCTGTAGTTATGGTAATTTCAGTGGAGTTAGTTAGTGATTGGTTCTTATTGAAAGTTTACAATCATGGAAAATGGTGATAATTCCCTGATTTATCGTTTGAAAATAGATTTATATTTTGGCATTACTGTCTTCTATAGAATGAGGAATATTGGGAATTATCTGGTTTTATGAACGATAATGTCGGAATTACCACTTATTACTTATTGCTGGAATTGTAATTTTCACATACTTATTGATTCGACAAACAAGAAATCTTCGAAGTTACTGCCTTATATATCAATAATTCCAGTCATTTCGGAAGTAATATTATTATGTTCATTGAAGTAGAATTCAAACATAGAAATTTATTTCTCAATATATAGCCTTTTTCAACTAATTGCCAAGACTAATTATAAATAAAAGTATGAGTAATTCCTTAACTTAGAAGATATAGCAATTCCGGAATGACTTCCTATTATTTTGATAATTCCAGTGAAATTGGTATTATCGCAGACACTTTCTTAATTAGCTCTTATTTAAAGATTACATTCATGAAAACGGTGATAATTCCCTGATGTATCGGTCAAGACTTGGATTTTGGCACTATTGTCTTCTGTAGAATGAGAACTATTCGGAATTATCTTGTTTTGTGAACGATAATGTCAGAATTATCACTTATAGAGCCAAAATTGCTGATATTGTGCTTTTCACATAGTTATTAACTCGATAAACAAGAAATTTTCGAAATTACAGCCCTATGCGTAAATAATTTTTTTATCCCAGAAGTATATATTTATTGAGGTAGAGTTTAGTCATGGAAATTTAATTCTCAATAATATATCGTCTCTTCAAGTTATTGCCAGGACTGATTATAATTTAGAGTGACGGTAATTTCTTAACTTATTCCAGCATAAGAAATACCAATTCCGGAATTACTGTCTATACTTTTGTTAATTCCAGTGAAAGTAGTATTCTCGTAAAAACTTTATCAATAAGTTCTTATTGAGAGATTAAATTCATGGAAAATGGTGATAATGCCCTTATTTATCTTTTGAAAACGTATTTAGATCGTGGCATTACCAACTGTCTTTTGTAGAATGAGAAATATTGGGAATTATGATTTTTTTTTTAAAACCAAAATTGTGATTCTCACTTTGTTATGGACTCGATAAACATAACATTTCTGCTGAGGAGATATTTATTCGAAATTACTTCAATAATCCCACTAATTCCGGAAGTAATATCAATATGTGTTCATCAAGGTAGAATGCAGTGATAGAAATTTAATGCTTAATTGTCACGACTAATTATTATAAATTAGAGTAACGGTAATTTTTTAACTTATTGCAGCAGAAAGAATATCAATTCCGAAATTACTGTCTGTTGTTATGATAATTCCAGTTCATTAGTATTTTCGTAGATATTTTCTTAATTAGTTCTTATGAAGAGATTAGATTCATGGAAAATGGTGATAATTCCCTGATTTATCGTTTGAAAATGGATTTACATTTTGGCATTACTGTCTTTTGTAGAATGTATATATATATTGGGAATTATTTTGTTTTATGAACGATAATGTCGGAATTATCACATATTATTCTTTTATAAAGTTAAAATTGCTGAAATTGTGATTTTCACATGGTTAGGTATCAAACCAGAAATTCCTGCTTAGGAGATATGATCATTGATTTAAATAACTAGCCCTATGCGGTAATAATTCCAGTAATATTGATAATTTGTTTAATGAGGTAGAATGTAGTAATGGAATCATTAGAAATGGTGATAATTCCTTGGTTATTATCTTTTTCTCCTTGTTGGAATTATAACCTCTATGCTGTCGTTAAAATGCCGCAATATTTATTGTTGTTTGCGGAATGCATATTCAAGGAAATAATTTCATCTTTGGTAATTCTGATGGGGAATCCGTTATCACCATATTTACATAGAATTAGTATAGGTAAGCAAGAAATTCCTGGAGTGGATATTATTGTATTCCGAAATTACTGGTTTTTCAAACAAGGTATAAAATCGATATGATTTTTTAAAGCATAACATAACATAATGAAATTATTCATTATTGTCCTGTGAAGCAGGAATTACTGAAAATGTATTCCGCTATCAGTTCTGTATGGAATTATTATTTTTATTGTAATTTATCTACTAATTCCAGTGATAAATACAGATCCATCATATTTACATGGAAATCACATCAATACACTTTTGAAATTACTTTATTAAAAACACCACTCGACATTCCTCAATACAAAAAATTCATTGAGGTCATATGAGGAGGTTTTCGAATTGCGCACTCAAATAATTATATCAAAGAAGGTTTGTGGAGTAACTCATGTTAATTTTAATAATGCAGGAGCTACTCCTCACATCTCCATAAAGTTTTGAATGAGTTCCAAATAAAAAACACTTCCGTACACTTATCAATAAAAAAACTCATTGAGGTCAAATGAGGAGGTTTTCTAGTGGCGCACTCAAATTATATCAAAGAAGAAGGTTTGGGGAGTAACTCATGTTAATTTTAATGATGCAGACCTCCGGAGCTACTCCTCACATCTCTATGAAGTTTTGAATGAGTTCCAAATAAAAAACACTTCCGTACACTTATCAATAAAAAAACTCATTGGGGTCATATGAGGAGGTTCTCGAATTGCGCACTCAAATTATATCAAAGAAGAAGGTTTGGAGAGTAACTTATGTTAATTTTAATAATGCAGGAGCTACTCCCCACATCTCCATAAAGTTTTGAATGAGTTCCAAATAAAAAACACTTCCTTACACTTATCAATAAAAAAACTCATTGGGGTCATATGAGGAGGTTCTCGAATTGCGCACTCAAATTATATCAAAGAAGAAGGTTTGGGGACTAACTCATGTTAATTTTAATGATGCAGACCTCCGGAGCTACTCCTCACACCTCCATGAAGTTTTAAATGAGTTCCAAATAAAAAATACTTCCGTACACTTATCAATAAAAAAAACTCATTGAGGTCATATGAGGAGGTTCTCGAATTGCGCACTTAAATTATATCAAAGAAGAAGGTTTGGGGAGTAACTTATGTTAATTTTAATAATGCAGGAGCTACTCCTCACATCTCCATAAAGTTTTAAATGAGTTCCAAATAAAAAACACTTCCGTACACTTATCAATAAAAAAAACTCATTGAGGTCATATGAGGAGGTTCTCGAATTGCGCACTCAAATTATATCAAAGAAGAAGGTTTGGGGAGTAACTCATGTTAATTTTAATGATGCAGACCTCCGGAGCTACTCCTCACATCTCCATGAAGTTTTGAATGAGTTCCAAATAAAAAACACTTCCGTACACTTATCAATAAAAAAACTCATTGAGGTCATATGAGGAGGTTCTCGAATTGCGCACTCAAATTATATCAAAGAAGAAGGTTTGGGGAGTAACTTATGTTAATTTTAATAATGCAGGAGCTACTCCTCACATCTCCATGAAGTTTTGAATGAGTTCCAAATAAAAAACACTTCCGTACACTTATCAATAAAAAAACTCATTAAGGTCATATGAGAAGGTTCTCGAATTGCGCACTCAAATTATATCAAAGAAGAAGGTTTGGGGAGTAACTCATGTTAATTTTAATGATGCAGACCTCCGGAGCTACTCCTCACATCTCCATGAAGTTTTGAATGAGTTCCAAATAAAAAACACTTCCGTACACTTATCAATAAAAAAACTCATTGAGGTCATATGAGGAGGTTCTCGAATTGCGCACTTAAATTATATCAAAGAAGAAGGTTTGGGGAGTAACTTATGTTAATTTTAATAATGCAGGAGCTACTCCTCACATCTCCATAAAGTTTTAAATGAGTTCCAAATAAAAAACACTTCCGTACACTTATCAATAAAAAAAACTCATTGAGGTCATATGAGGAGGTTCTCGAATTGCGCACTCAAATTATATCAAAGAAGAAGGTTTGGGGAGTAACTCATGTTAATTTTAATGATGCAGACCTCCGGAGCTACTCCTCACATCTCCATGAAGTTTTGAATGAGTTCCAAATAAAAAACACTTCCGTACACTTATCAATAAAAAAACTCATTGAGGTCATATGAGGAGGTTCTCGAATTGCGCACTCAAATTATATCAAAGAAGAAGGTTTGGGGAGTAACTTATGTTAATTTTAATAATGCAGGAGCTACTCCTCACATCTCCATGAAGTTTTGAATGAGTTCCAAATAAAAAACACTTCCGTACACTTATCAATAAAAAAACTCATTAAGGTCATATGAGAAGGTTCTCGAATTGCGCACTCAAATTATATCAAAGAAGAAGGTTTGGGGAGTAACTTATGTTAATTTTAATAATGCAGGAGCTACTCCTCACATCTCCATGAAGTTTTGAATGAGTTCAAAATAAAAAACACTTCCGTACACTTATCAATAAAAAAACTCATTGGGGTCATATGAGGAGGTTCTCGAATTGCGCACTCAAATTATATCAAAGAAGAAGGTTTGGAGAGTAACTTATGTTAATTTTAATAATGCAGGAGCTACTCCCCACATCTCCATAAAGTTTTGAATGAGTTCCAAATAAAAAACACTTCCTTACACTTATCAATAAA
The DNA here is from genome assembly GCA_958502075.1 of Orchestes rusci. Lineage (NCBI taxonomy): Eukaryota > Metazoa > Arthropoda > Insecta > Coleoptera > Curculionidae > Orchestes > Orchestes rusci. The sequence goes on from OY293306.1 coordinate 46,487,605, forward strand.
AAAAACTCATTTGGGTCATATGAGGAGGTTCTCGAATTGCGCACTCAAATTATATCAAAGAAGAAGGTTTGGGGACTAACTCATGTTAATTTTAATGATGCAGACCTCCGGAGCTACTCCTCACATCTCCATGAAGTTTTGAATGAGTTCCAAATAAAAAACACTTCCGTACACTTATCAATAAAAAAACTCATTGGGGTCATATGAGGAGGTTCTCGAATTGCGCACTCAAATTATATCAAAGAAGAAGGTTTGGGGAGTAACTCATGGTAATTTTAATGATGCAGACCTCCGGAGCTACTCCTCACACCTCCATGAAGTTTTAAATGAGTTCCAAATAAAAAATACTTCCGTACACTTATCAATAAAAAAAACTCATTGAGGTCATATGAGGAGGTTCTCGAATTGCGCACTCAAATTATATCAAAGAAGAAGGTTTGGGGAGTAACTTATGTTAATTTTAATAATGCAGGAGCTACTCCTCACATCTCCATAAAGTTTTAAATGAGTTCCAAATAAAAAACACTTCCGTACACTTATCAATAAAAAAAACTCATTGAGGTCATATGAGGAGGTTCTCGAATTGCGCACTCAAATTATATCAAAGAAGAAGGTTTGGGGAGTAACTCATGTTAATTTTAATGATGCAGACCTCCGGAGCTACTCCTCACATCTCCATGAAGTTTTGAATGAGTTCCAAATAAAAAACACTTCCGTACACTTATCAATAAAAAAACTCATTGAGGTCATATGAGGAGGTTCTCGAATTGCGCACTCAAATTATATCAAAGAAGAAGGTTTGGGGAGTAACTTATGTTAATTTCAATAATGCAGGAGCTACTCCTCACATCTCCATGAAGTTTTGAATGAGTTCCAAATAAAAAACACTTCCGTACACTTATCAATAAAAAAACTCATTGAGGTCATATGAGAAGGTTCTCGAATTGCGCACTCAAATTATATCAAAGAAGAAGGTTTGGGGAGTAACTTATGTTAATTTTAATAATGCAGGAGCTACTCCTCACATCTCCATGAAGTTTTGAATGAGTTCAAAATAAAAAACACTTCCGTACACTTATCAATAAAAAAACTCATCAAGGTCATATGAGAAGGTTCTCGAATTGCGCACTCAAATTATATCAAAGAAGAAGGTTTGGGGAGTAACTTATGTTAATTTTGATAATGCAGGAGCTACTCCTCACATCTCCATGAAGTTTTGAATGAGTTCCAAATAAAAAACACTTCCGTACACTTATCAATAAAAAAACTCATTAAGGTCATATGAGAAGGTTCTCGAATTGCGCACTCAAATTATATCAAAGAAGAAGGTTTGGGGAGTAACTTATGTTAATTTTAATAATGCAGGAGCTACTCCTCACATCTCCATGAAGTTTTGAATGAGTTCCAAATAAAAAACACTTCCGTACACTTATCAATAAAAAAACTCATTGAGGTCATATGAGGAGGTTCTCGAATTGCGCACTCAAATTATATCAAAGAAGAAGGTTTGGGGAGTAACTTATGTTAATTTTAATAATGCAGGAGCTACTCCTCACATCTCCATGAAGTTTTGAATGAGTTCCAAATAAAAAACACTTCCGTACACTTATCAATAAAAAAACTCATTAAGGTCATATGAGGAGGTTCTCGAATTGCGCACTCAAATTATATCAAAGAAGAAGGTTTGGGGAGTAACTTATGTTAATTTTAATAATGCAGGAGCTACTCCTCACATCTCCATGAAGTTTTGGATGAGTTCCAAATAAAAAACACTTCCGTACACTTATCAATAAAAAAACTCATTAAGGTCATATGAGGAGGTTCTCGAATTGCGCACTCAAATTATATCAAAGAAGAAGGTTTGGGGAGTAACTCATGTTAATTTTAATGATGCAGACCTCCGGAGCTACTCCTCACATCTCCATGAAGTTTTGAATGAGTTCCAAATAAAAAACACTTCCGTACACTTATCAATAAAAAAACTCATTAAAGGTCATATGAGGAGGTTCTCGAATTGCGCACTCAAATTATATCAAAGAAGAAGGTTTGGGGAGTAACTCATGTTAATTTTAATGATGCAGACCTCCGGAACTACTCCTCACATCTCCATGAAGTTTTGAATGAGTTCCAAATAAAAAACACTTCCGTACACTTATCAATAAAAAAACTCATTGAGGTCATATGAGGAGGTTCTCGAATTGCGCACTCAAATTATATCAAAGGAGAAGGTTTGGGGAGTAACTCATGTTAATTTTAATGATGCAGACCTCCGGAGCTACTCCTCACATCTCCATGAAGTTTTGAATGAGTTCCAAATAAAAAACACTTCCGTACACTTATCAATAAAAAAACTCATTGAGGTCATATGAGGAGGTTCTCGAATTGCGCACTCAAATTATATCAAAGAAGAAGGTTTGGGAAGTAACTTATGTTAATTTTAATAATGCAGGAGCTACTCCTCACATCTCCATGAAGTTTTGAATGAGTTCCAAATAAAAAACACTTCCGTACACTTATCAATAAAAAAACTCATTAAGGTCATATGAGGAGGTTCTCGAATTGCGCACTCAAATTATATCAAAGGAGAAGGTTTGGGGAGTAACTCATGTTAATTTTAATGATGCAGACCTCCGGAGCTACTCCTCACATCTCCATGAAGTTTTGAATGAGTTCCAAATAAAAAACACTTCCGTACACTTATCAATAAAAAAACTCATTGGGGTCATATGAGGAGGTTCTCGAATTGCGCACTCAAATTATATCAAAGAAGAAGGTTTGGAGAGTAACTTATGTGAATTTTAATAATGCAGGAGCTACTCCTCACATCTCCATGAAGTTTTGAATGAGTTCCAAATAAAAAACACTTCCGTACACTTATCAATAAAAAAACTCATTGAGGTCATATGAGGAGGTTCTCGAATTGCGCACTCAAATTATATCAAAGAAGAAGGTTTGGGGAGTAACTTATGTTAATTTTAATAATGCAGGAGCTACTCCTCACATCTCCATGAAGTTTTGAATGAGTTCCAAATAAAAAACACTCCCGTACACTTATCAATAAAAAAACTCATTAAGGTCATATGAGGAGGTTCTCGAATTGCGCACTCAAATTATATCAAAGGAGAAGGTTTGGGGAGTAACTCATGTTAATTTTAATGATGCAGACCTCCGGAGCTACTCCTCACATCTCCATGAAGTTTTGAATGAGTTCCAAATAAAAAACACTTCCGTACACTTATCAATAAAAAAACTCGTTTAGGTCATATGAGGAGGTTCTCGAATTGCGCACCCAAATTATATAAAAAAAGAAGGTTTGGGGAGTAACTTATGTTAATTTTAATAATGCAGGAGCTACTCCTCACATCTCCATGAAGTTTTGAATGAGTTCCAAATAAAAAACACTTCCGTACACTTATCAATAAAAAAACTCATTCAGGTCATATGAGGAGGTTCTCGAATTGCGCACTTAAATTATATCAAAGAAGAAGGTTTGGGGAGTAACTTATGTTAGTTTTAATAATGCAGGAGCTACTCCTCACATCTCCATGAAGTTTTGAATGAGTTTCAAATAAAAAACACTTCCGTACACTTATCAATAAAAAAACTCATTGAGGTCATATGAGGAGGTTTTCGAATTGCGCACCAAATTATATCAAAAAAGAAGGTTTGGGGAGTAACTTATGTTAATTTTAATAATGCAGGAGCTACTCCTCACATCTCCATGAAGTTTTGAATGAGTTCCAAATAAAAAATACTTCCGTACACTTATCAATAAAAAAACTCATTGAGGTCAAATGAGGAGGTTTTCGAGTGGCGCACTCAAATTATATCAAAGAAGAAGGTTTGGGGAGTAACTCATGTTAATTTTAATGATGCAGAGCTCCGGAGCTACTCCTCACATCTCCATGAAGTTTTGAATGAGTTCCAAATAAAAAACACTTCCGTACACTTATCAATAAAAAAACTCATCGAGGTCATATGAGGAGGTTCTCGAATTGCGCCCTCAAATTATATCAAAGAAGAAGGTTTGGGGAGTAACTTATGTTAATTTTAATAATGCAGGATCTACTCCTCACATCTCCATAAAGTTTTGGGTGAGTTCCAAATAAAAAACACTTCCGTACACTTATCAATAAAAAAACTCATTGAGGTCAAATGAGGAGGTTTTAGAGTGGCGCACTTCAACCACCCCTTGTATATTATATATACAGTGAAGTACATAATAGTTTGATACAAGCATGTGCCACTTTCTTGAATCTCCCCAACAATAAATTAGTCCCGGCCATCAATAGTTAATCATCATTTCAAAACAAACCCATCGGAAAAATAGTCACCAATAAAGGCTAGGCACCTTACTCAACAAACAAAAGAACATCAGTTCACGCAAAATCCTATTACACATGTTTATTACCGACTTGGAAGATATATGTTCGCGATTCTTGCACCCATGTGCCATAAAGCATAATTATTTTAAAGAAGACACTGCCAAAGGCCACTTTTCTACGTCGGGCTATCACGTAATAGCGTGTGTATTATACAGAATGTGATATTGTGTGTCCCACATATTACAAATAATTAATTGTTACCGGGGTATGTTTATATTTGACCCGATCAGATGCGTGTGAACTTTTTTCCTTTTGTAAATGGCTTCATTGAATTGGATTTTGTGAAGGATTTTGGCCTCAATTATCTTATCCCTGCAGGTTCTCTCCTTATAAACAAAAAATACATCATAAGAATATGTTTTCATTTTGTTCTGCAAAAACGGGTATCTATGCAAAATTCAACTGTTTTAATATAACAGTAAGATACCTTAGAATGTATGAGAATTATCCCGGATGCGAAAAATATACCAAAATCACCCACCAAGCATTTTTCAAAAGAAATTGTATTTGATTTTTTGTTACTGAAAAAAGTCATCAGCATCACCCTTTATGACTTTCTATAACCTCTTTGCTTATGATTTTTGAAAACTGGAAATAAATCAAAAGTACCCATCACGACTTTTTGAAAAAACTCCAAGATAACATGTTTATAATTAAGTGGAAAAAATCACCAAAATCTTGCATTAAGACTTTTTGATGATACTGGAAGAAAAAGACTTACCATTCTTGACCTCTCACTACTGGAAAAAACTACAAGAATTACCTTGTCAAGACTTTTTGAAGAAAATTAGAGATGACTTGTTGATAACTGAGTGGAAAATATCACCAAAATCACCCTTCAAGACAGTTTGAGAAAACAGGACGAAAAAATGTCAACATTTTTGGCTTCTCACTACTGAAAAAAAAACAAAAATTACCAACGACTTATTTAATTGAAGATAACTTGATTATTATTGAGTGGAAAAAAAACGCAAGGATCACCCATCAAAACTTTTTGAGCAGATTAAAAGAAAAATCCCACCATGTGGCTTCTGACTACTGGGAAAAAAAGCCAAAATCACCCACCAAGACTTATTGAAGAAACTCGAGGATAACTTGTTCATTATTCAGTGGAAAAAATCAGCAAAATCACTCATCAAGACATCTTGAGGTGACCGAAAGAAAAAATCTATCATTTAGCTTATCACTATTGTAAAAAACTCCCGAATCACTCACGAAGACTTTTTGAAGTAATTCGAAGCAAGCTTATTCGTAACGGAATGAAAAAAATCACCAAAATCACCCACCATGACTTCCTGGACAAATTTGAACCTTTTCCACCTAGAAATCAGTTATGCAGTAAAAAGTGGATGTTCAATTGATAAGCAAATTGGTCAGCAATAGATTCTTATTTTTCACCCCAAAAAACCACCACGTTCCAATTTTCATGGAAATCACCCATAATCATGAAAATAATAATTAAAAATCGAAATCTATGGGGTGGCGCCCGAGTTGTTGGAGAATATTATTTCCCAACCATATTAAACCTACACAAAAAAATCATCAAAAAAAGTTAAAGCTGTTTAAACGTTCTAAAACGTTTCCAAAAAACAAGGAAACATTCACTTTGATTTCCGTTCAACACCGGGAAAAAACTCAAAAGTAAAAAAACATAACCAAAAAGAGTTAAAACTATTAAAACTTTTTTTAAAGTGTAAAAACAGTCCTGTTGACAAGAAAGACAAAAAAATTGATGAACAGTATTTGAAGAGGTGAATTAAAACCCTTCAAATGATGGAAAAGGCATAAAAAATGAACAAATTATCCAAAAAACCAGGAAAAAGGCATTTCAATGCCAGTTAAAAAGCAAAAAAACCAAATACCAAAATCACTCACTAGGACTTTTTAAAGAAAATTGAAGTTGACTTGTGTATAACTGAGCATGGAAAAAATCACCAAAATCATCCATTCCAGACTGTTTGAGTAGACTGGAAAAAAACTTTTACCATTTTTGGCTTCTCACTACTGGAAAAAAATACAAAATTCATCGCCACTTTTTGAAGAAAATTGAAGATAATTTGCCTATACTTTGGTGGAAAAAATCACTAAAATCACCCAACAAGACTTCTCGTGAGGACTGAGAAAATCTTATGATGTGGTTTCTGACTACGAAGGAAAAATATCAAAATCACCCACCAAGACTTTTTGAAGAAATTTGAAGATAGCTTTTTTATGATTGACTGGAAAAAATCACCAAAATCATTCATCAAGGGATATTGGAAGGAAAAACTTTATCACTCTTGGCTTCCCATCACTGGAAAACAGTACCAAAAAATAATTGACTGAAAAAATGACCAAAACCACCCATTAATACTTTTTGGGAGAGTTGAATAATAATAATAATAATAATATAGTTTATTAGCAAAAAAAAGCTATACAAAATCAACTATAATATGATAGGTAAGAGTGAGAAGAAAAAATCTTCCAATATTTGGCTTCTCACTACTAAAAAAAAAACAAAATCGTCCACCAAGAATTTTTGAAGAAAAACGGGGATAATTTGTTTGCATTTGACTGAGAAAAAACGTCAAAATCACACACCAAGAATTAAATTTCAGATAACTTGTCTGCACTTGAGTGAGAAAAATACCAGAATCACCCACCAAGACTTTTTGGCGGAACAGTTGAAAAATATATCACTATTAGACCTCTCACAACTAGAAAAAAAAACCAACATGATAATTTCTTTGCATTTTTTCAAGATAAAATCACCAAAATCACCCAACAAGACTTTTTGAAGTAACTTGAAGAAAACTTGTCTGCAATTGACTGGGACGAATCACCAAAACTACCCACCAATAATTTTTGAAGAAACTTGAAGATAACTTTTTTGCATTTGAGTTGGTAAAATCACCCATCAAGACTTCCTGACGAAAAAGGAAGAAAAAATGGTATTTTTGATCTTTCAATACTAAAAAAGAATAACAAAATCACCCACCAAGACTTGTTCACGGAAGAGGAAGACACATTCTTATTTTTGATCTTTCAATCCAAAAAAAAGTACCAAAATCACCCATAAAGACGTTATAAAGTGCATTGAAGAGAATTTGTTTGGATTTGACTAGAAAAAAAAACAACAAAATCACCCACCAAGACTTTTTGAAGTAAACTGATTTGTAACGGGATGAAAAAATGCCAAAATCACTTATCACGACTTCTTGAAGGAACTATTTGACTGGAAAAAAAATCCAAAATCACCCATCATGACTTCCTGCACAAATTTGAAAAAATCACATCAACTTTCTTCTCCTAAAAAGCAAGGGATTTTTTTTTTCTTATCAGAATGGCTTCACTTGCAGTTATGCAGAAAAAAGTAGTTGTTCAATTGATAAGCAAAGGGGTCAGCAGGTGGCCCCACCTATCAGGTTTACCAAAATAGACATTAGATTCTTATTTTTCACCCCAAAAAAACCTCATTTACCAATTTTTAACAAAATCATTCATAATAATGAAAAAAATAATTCAAATCCAAAATCTATGGGGTGGCGCCCGAGTTGTTGAAAAACACTATTCTTCAACTATATTAAACCCATACAAAAAGAGTTAGAGCTGTTACGATTTACAAAAAACAAGGAAAAATTCACTTTAGTTTCTGTTAAAACCTGAGAAAAAACTCAAAAGTAATGAAAACCCTGTACAAAAACTCCACCAAAAAGAGTTAATACTATTAAAACTTTTTACAAAGTGTAAAAACGGTCCTATTGAGAAAAAAAGACAAATGAATAGTATCTAGAAGGGATCATAACACCCTTCAAATGATGGAAAACGCTTAAAGAATGAACAAAATTTCCAAAAACAAGAGAAAAGGCACTTTAATGTCCATTAGAAAGCAAAAAAAAATTTGAAAAGAGATGAAAAACCTATACAAAAAAATTACTAAAAAAAAGTTAAAACTGTTTAAACGTTTTAAAAAGTGTAAAAAAGTCTTGTTGGAAAGAAAAGATGGAATGCATTCAAAAAGGTGAATTAATACCCTTCAAATGATGTAAAAAACAATAAAAAGCCACTTCAATGCTCGTTAAATCGCAAAAAAAAATTAAAAAAGGATGAAAAACCTCTATAAAAAATCACCAAAATAGATAAAGCTCCAAAAAAAGGTGTAGAAATACTTCCGCTGGAAAGATAAGGCAAAAAGATGGATGAAATGTATTTGAAAAGATGAGTAAAACATCTATAAACAATGACGTATGACAAACAGTGTTACAAATTCGAAGATGAATAATAGACTTTTCCCATTAAATGTGTGAAACGTAAAGAGTTAGACAAAGTTGAGGGCCCATAAAACATCATAATACAAAAGCAAGCAATAATGAATACATCCAAGCTTGCAGATGTCGCAAAAAACGTTCGCATTTCGCCACAGCAATCTCCATATAACGCGTAAGATCGAGATAGTAAAACATAAATTCCAATTTATATTCATCTATTTGGATGCGCTTGGGGCTACCAGTTTAGTGCCTCTGTGGCGAGAGATGCTCCTTGTAAATTATGACCTGTCTGTCAATGCTAGTTCGTCTAGCTTTTTCACTTGTGCCATTAAATTTACTGTCTTCATTCTTGTTAGCCTGGGAATGGGGATAAAAAGAAAAATCAATCAAGCCTACTTAATTGCTATATTGTTTTATGATGGAAAAATTTCTGCTTTAATAATGCTGGTGGTCTTCGGGCGGAGGTTTTACTGATGTAGCTAACACAAAAAATACTGCAACTATTTCCGATGACAAGCTGTTGTTCAAAATTTCAATCACTCAACTCAAGCCGCTCGATCGGGGTACTGCCAGGTTCTCAAGAAAGCAAGATTTCCAAATCACTAATTTCTCTCAGAACAGAGCCTCAATCTGTCTTTTTCCTTGTTTTTTGGAATTTGTATTGGATTTGTATGCCTTTTCCATCGTTGGATGGGTTTATATTCACCCTTTCAACCAAGTTCCATCCCTTTCTTTTTATTTCTTTCCAACAGACTGTTTTTACACTTTTTGGGGCGTTTTAACTCTTTTCTGTGTTGTTTTTGTTCAAGTTTTCAATCTCTTTTTAATCAAAATTAAAGTTTTTCCTTATTTTTTTGGAAGTTTTTATGCTTTTTTCATCGTTTAAAAACTTTTTATTCTCCTTTCTAAATACTTTTCATAACTTTTTGTGTTTTTTCATCCCAACAGGTTTTTTTGTTGTTTTAACAATTCCAACTCTTTTTGATAATTTTTTTATAGAGGTCTTTCTTCTCTTTTCAGTATTTTTTCGAGTTTTGAAGGGTATCAAAGTGGCTTTTTTTGGAAATTTTATTGATTTTGTATGTCTTTTTCATCGTTGGGTGAGTTTCTGTCCTTTGGTCTCATTTTATTTCCAACAGACTGTTTTTACAATTTTTGGGACGTTTTAACAGTCTTAACTCTTTTTGGTGATTTTTTTTGTATAGGTTTTTAGTCCTTTTTTAGTTTTTTCCGCTTTTTAATGAACATCAAAGTGGGTTTTTCCTTGTTTTTTGGAATTTTTTATGCGTTTTACATCGTTTGAAGGCTTTTTATTCACCTTTTTATTATTTTTTCATTATTTTTTTGTATTTTCTCTCCAACGGAATTGTTTTTACATTTTTTAGAACGTTTTCACAGTTTTAACTCTGTTTAATGATTTTTTTGTATATGTTTCTCATCTCTCTATCTCTTTTAATATTTTTTCACGGACATTGAAGTGGCTTTTACCTTTTTTTGGAAATCTTATTCATTTTGTATGCCTTTTCCATGGTTTGCAGGGTTTTTATCAACCTTTTTTGCCTTTAATTTCCAACAGTATTGTTTTTATACTTTTAAGATGATTTTTTTGTGTAGATCTTTCATCTCTTTCTAGTACTTTTTTTTTCGATTTTTAACGGGCATTACTCTTTGTTTTTTAGAAATTGTATTCATTTTTATAAGTTTTTCATCGTTTGTCGAGTTTATACTCACTTTTTTAAATTCATTTTTTCAGTTTGTATCAATCAATTTTTAGGTGTGTCCATTCAATTTCTCAGCCCAAGTGGCTCAGAAATTTTAGTTTCACTGGAAAATACAAAAAATATTGAAGATTTCAGAGGTTGTAGAAGATTTCAAAGTACAAAATTATCTAAAAAATGAATAAAACCTAAAAAATTTTGCAAAAAGTGATTAAAGATTAAAGAAAAACATCAAAATTAAAGTGATGAAGAGAAAAACAGTTGAAAGATTGTTTTTACAGATTTTGTTCATTTTTTCTGAATATAACACACAAAATATATCAAATTCGAGAATAGAAAAACAAAAGGAATTATAGAAGGGTCAAATATAGGATTTATAACACATGCAAGGAAAAATAAAAAAATATATGATAATGCTCAAAAAGAGGAAGAGGACAAGAACAAATAAAGAACACAAAATGATTATAAAATTAGGTGCAATTTTTCATTGTTTTATGAATTTATACGCTAAATGAAGGTAAAAAACAGAATAAAAGTAGAAAATGGAGATAAAAACAAATAATGATTACAGAATAATATTGTTTAAGAAAGGCAAAAATGAAAATGGATATAATAATAAATTGAGTAATGGTTCTTTGGAAAATGAGAAATGAAGAGAAATATGAAAGGAGGAAGCAAATTATATAAAAACAAATAAAACCTCTTAGAGGAAAAAATTGATGGAAAATTGAACAAATAATGACAAGAGAAAAATTGCATAGGACAAATAGAACAAACAACGATCAAGACTTGATAGAAAGTAAAATGAAAAAAAACTACAAAGAAGTTGAAAAATATGAATAGAATCAAGCAGAGAAAAAAATATAAAAGTTTAAAAATTACTGGATACCTTGGAAAAGTTAACAAAACAGACAACAAAAAAGAATAAATTGAAGTGAAGTAATCACAAAATAATAGTTTTATTGTTTTCCTAATTTTCGTTGTTCTAAACTTGTATTGAATTTTATTTTTTTTTTTTGTAATTTTTATTCTGGTACTTGATATTGATATCAAGTGTCTAGTTTTCATTTGGCAAAAAGATTAATATCCATCATCACAAAATTTGAAAAGGAACAAATTACATAATAATATGAAAAAAAAAGTCAATAAATTAAAAGAATTATTATAAAACATGACTTCTCAATTAGTTTTTTTAACAGTTTTCCAAGTCACCATAACATACCATGTGTGATCTAAGACCATAAAGACATGCATCTCATTAGCCCATCCGATAATTTATCTCCCAAAATAAATAATTATCGGAATTTTTCAAAACTCCATATGTTAATTTAATCGTTACAACAACGCCCAGATATTGGCACCTGACAATATATGGTTCCTGTTAATAGATTGACAATTTAGATGCGGATCTAAATGTCTTTCTAATGGCTGGATGCTTTTTGGGTGAATTGGTTTGCTATCGGTTTAATTGCTTTCAGTAGCTATGGGAAACAGATCAAAGATGATGGTGTTGCAGTTGAATGACTAAATTATTTCTATAAGCTCAAAGATCATTTTTAATGGGATTTCGACATCTTCAATATTTGATGATCCCACGATGTGCAATTCGAGGATGTGTGTCCATATGTTCTAATATTTGTTTTTGAAAATTCAGATCAGTGTAACAAAGCCTTTGTTGATATAGTGATATCGCAGAATGTTTAATATTTTAATTTTTTTTAGTCGCTTCGTACAGGATTTTATATGGTTTTGTTTAAACCTGTTGATGGTACGATAGAAACTCAAAATATGTTGAAAGTTTCACTGTAAAATCTTCAAAACCAGTGGATTTGTGAATCTTCTCAAATTAATGATCGTTCAAAATTTCATGACCAAGGGATGATTTTTTTTCGCCCTGTATAAAGCATTATTGAGTTTTCTTTGAAATCTTTAGATTTAGTTTCAATAGAAGTCTATTGACAAATGAAGGAATAACAATTATATAATATATATAATAACAGCTGAATTGACAGTTTGGCTGAAATTGACAGTTCACGAAACTGCCGGAAAATTGTGGTGTGAAAAAAATTCACAGCGTGACAGTACAACAGAGTGTCATTTGGATGTATTTTTTGACAGTTGTTCTAAAAATAGGCAGATAAAAATAACATTTTGAAAAAAAAATGGCAGTTCAACAAGAAAATTGACAGTTTCACGAAAAACTGCCGGAACATTTTGTGAATAAAATTGACATCTCCCTGAAAATGACAGTGCAAAGAAAATTGACAACGTGATAGCCTATCGGAGTGACAGTTGAATCCATTTTTTGACAGTTATTTGAAAAATAGACAGATAAATAATAACAACTTGAAAGTTAATGGGCAATTCGATAAAAATCTGTCAGTTTGACAAAAATTGTCAGAACTTTCTGTATATAAAATTAACAGTATTTCTGAAAATGACAGTCTTAAGAAAATGTACAGCGTGACAGCCTAACAAAGTGAGAGTTGAATTCATTTTTTAACAGTTGTTCGCAAAGAAATGGGCAGTTTGACAGAAAATTGACAGAAACTGCTGCAAGGTTTTCTAAATAAAATTGACAGTTCCTGAAAATGACAGTGTTGAGAAAATTGACAGCGTGACGGCCTATCAAAGTGACAGTTGAATCTATTTTTTAACAGTTGTTTGAAAAATAGGCTGATAAAATAGCAATTTGAAAGAAAATGGAAAGTTTGGCTGAAAATTGTCAGTTAACGAAACTGCCGGAACTTTTTCTACATAAATTTGACAGTTTCCTCAAAGTTTCCTTGATAACTATAGTGTAAAGAAACTTGACAGCGTGACAGCCAAAGAAACTGACAGTTTAATGCATTTTTTAACAGTTGTTTGAAAAATGGGCAGATAAAAATAGCAATTTGAAAGAAAATGGGCAGTTTGACAGAAACCGCTTCAAGGTTTCCTAAATAAAATTGATAGTTTCCTGAAAATGACAGTGCAAAGAAAATTGACAACGTGATAGCGTATCAGAGTGGCAGTTGAATTTTTTTTGACAGGCTGATAAAAATAACAATTTGAAAGAAAATGGGCAGTTTGACCGAAAATTGACAGTTCACGAAACTGCCGGACAATTGTAGTGTAAAAAAATTCACAGCGTGACAGTACAACAGAGTGACATTTGGATCTATTTTTTGACAGTTGTTCAAAAAATAGGCTGATAAAAATAACATTTTGAAAAAATGGCAGTTCAACAGAAAATTGACAGTTTCACAAGAAACTGCCAAAACATTTTGTGAATAAAATTGACATCTTCCTGAAAATGACAGTGCAAAGAAAATTGACAACGTGATAGCCTATCGGAGTGACAGTTGAATTCATTTTTTGACAGATATTTGAAAAATGGACAGATAAATAATAACAACTTGAAAGTTAATGAGCAATTCGATAAAAATCTGTCAGTTTGACAAAAATTGACAGAACTTTCTGTAAATAAAATTAACAGTATTTCTGAAAACGACAGTCTTGAGAAAATTGACAACATGACAGCTTGACAAAGTGAGAGTTGAATTCATTTTTTAACAGTTGTTCAAAAAGAAATGGGCAGTTTGACAGAAAATTGACAGAAACTGCTGCAAGGTTTTCTAAATAAAATTGACAGTTCCTGAAAATGACAGTGTTGAGAAAATTGACAGCGTGACGGCCTTACAAAGTGACAGTTGAATCTATTTTCTGACAGTTCTTTGAAAAATAGGGAGATAAACTAACAATTTGAAAGAAAATGTGTAGTTGAACAAAAGACTGCCGGAAGTTTTTCTAAATAAAATAGGCGGTTTTCCTGAAAATGAGAGTGTTGAGAAAATTGACACCCTGACAGCCTGATGAGAAAATTGACACCGCGAGAGCCTAATTAGATTTGAAAGAAACTGTCAAAACTTTTCTGAAATAAAATTCAAGGTTTATCTAAAAAACGCTGGGTGCTGAAGAATTGAAAGAGACAGTTGAATCCATATGTTATGGTGGACTGAGCAAATAATAATTGAAAAATGATAATTTAAAAGAGAATAGGCAGTTTGACAAAAAATTGACAGTTCCCGGAAGATTGCCGCAACATTCATTTGACAGGCAGTTTGACAAAAAAAAACTGTTTGACAGTAAATCTCAACTTTTGCCCAATAAAATTAAAAGTCTGGAAAACGGCAGAGCTGAGAAAATTGACAGTCTCATGAAGTTACTGTTAAATATATCTTTTGACAGTTGTTTTCTTGGCAGATTGTACTATAAAGAGACTCAAGATATTGAAGTTTCGAGTGAAAGTTTTACTTCTGTCTTCTTAACCTGTGTAGTTGTAAATTTTCCCAAATTGTCTTAGATTTCAATTCTAAGGGGTTTTTTTTGTCACCCTGTACAAAGCTTCATCGAGTTTTCTTTTCAGGCGTTAATGGTTCAATGAAAACTCAACATACTGAAGAATATTGTATGAAAGTTTCACTTTTAAATCTCCAAAACTAGTGGAATTATGTTTTATTCACTGGATCTTAAACATTTTCATCACCCTGTATGTTCTGCGATATATAAATATATAATTCTCAACAACGTAAAGAGTACAAATCTGACAATAAAAAAATATATAACAGAGGAAATGATAATATTGAAATAAAGATACACGACAAACTCTATTGAACTAGAAAATGCATTGAAAAAATCACAAAACTTTGTTTTTAATTTGAAAAATCAATTAAAAAAAATATAAATAAATAAAATAAAGTAAATACAATACAGTATAAAGAACATAATGAACAAAGATGAAAAAATGCTTAAACATGAAAAATAAAAAGCAAATATTGAAAAAATCATCAAAAAAATGATACAATAAACAGAAAACAAAATCATTCAAAACATTCTCTTGAGTTTGAATATGATTGTGTTCAAAATTGACGAGATTTTTTTTCGTCACAACTCCTGCAACTATGATCAGCCACTTTTCACCAAATGTGATTTAGCAAAACCTAACAATGGTTCATAATCATAATTTCCCAGTATTAACAGCACCGACCCTGCTAATCTTGAGCATATCAGCGAGCAGGATTGCAGGTGCAATAAAGCACTATTATCGCGGGTACTACAAATAATCTGTCAAATCATTATGCGAAATCAATCCGAACAAATCGAATCACAATGTTGCCAATAATTATTCGGAATCGATCCTGCCGCAGCCGTGGCACACAACCCGCAGGCGACTAATTTACATCTGGAAGGTGATGACAGGCAGATTGGAACACGACTGTTGTTTCGATCAGGGACGACTCGTACAAAACTGAATCATCCCTCTTTTATGTCCGGTAAAAGACGCATTACATCATCGGATTATAATATATAATTTGAACTTTTTTAGTTGTAGCATGGTTTGCTGGTGCCATCTCATGGTAAGAATGTGATTTGACAAGAAGACTACTTGTACTTTAATAAGTCATTTCCCGGTCTAGTGACGTCAATTACTATTAATTGTATTGATTTTTTTTTAAAATCTTTTCATGGAGTTCTGTCTCCACCACTGGGTGGGTATTGAAAAACCCACCTGGTGCATCGGATGTGGGCGAACAGACCTGAACCTATATTACTGGCAGATCTGATCTAATTGCTTTTGAACACGCTTTAAACACTTTGTAGCCGCGCTCAAGGCGACCCGCCTTTTTATGGCGGAGCTAAAGTGAAACGTTTTTTCCAAAAGCTCATCTTGATTTACAAAAAAAAATTGTTCGTATTTCCCAATAGTTTCCACATTGAACGACCTTAAAGATGATATCTGACAATTAATATGAAATCAATACCTATCAAAGATCCTTTCGCAAAGGCGTTTGTGCAACGATTAACAAGTGATTATGATTGTGTTTACGGTTATGATGATTTTTGATTGATTGCACAAATCTTTTGATTGAATGTGTTTGTTGGGTACTTTTTCGATTGTGACAACTGACAAGGTTGATTTCTCAAGCTGGCTGTCAATAGGTTTTTCAAAATAATTAATTGAACTGATGTTGATCCAATATCTTCACTCAGATTTCTATTCACTGTGATTTTTAATTTTTTTAAACACCTCATGTTTTACAGTTTTTTCTGTTATTACATTATTTTGATTTCTCTAGGAAGTCTATTTGGTCTTTATACGATTATTGTTTCTCTTTATGATTTTCAATTTTCTCTAAATGTAGTTCATTCACTTTACTGTGATTTGTTTTTTTCATTTAGCCAAATTTGTCTTTAAAATTTTTGGACGATACTTTATCCGTTTTTTCAGTGATTTTGTTGGTATTTTTTAAAAAATCTGTTTCTGTTTTTGTATGTGTGTGTTCTTAACTTACTTTCATGAGTTTTTATTTTTTCAATGAATTTAGTCTGTTACAATTTTTCAATATCAATAGGTCAATCATCAATCATTTTTTCTAGTAAATCTTTTTATATCAATTATTCAATCAATGTATTCATAATCTTTTTTGTAAATTTCACTCTCCATTTTATCAATCCTGTCAATTTTATTCTCCGCGCGATTTTTTTGTTTTGGATTATATTTATTTTCTAATTTCCAATTCTTAAATTAATTTTTTTTGTAACTTTGTATTCTTGAGGATTTTTGCATTGTTTGTTTTATCCTCACCATCTAGTCTATTTAAGAATTTCACTCGGCGTTCATTTTCCATTTTATTCTTGAAGAGTGAATAATTGTATCCATTTACGTCGACTTTTTGTCAATATTTTGGCTTCCAATAATTCTTATACTTCTTAACAGTCAGATCAACTAAAGATGTCATTTAATCTCAAAAACGCATTTTTTCAGAAAAATGAGAATTAAAAGGTGAATAATGGACATAATCTAGTGAAAAAACCACTCAGCTATTTTTATTAGTTTGGGAGATATAAATGTTTGAATTAAGTTGATAGGTATTAAAGCTCGTTTACTCTTACAACCATGATGTCTCAAATATCTCAAAAATGGATTTTTTTAGAAAAATCAAAATTAGTGAGTGAATGATGGTCACTTTTTGACATAATCTACTGAAAAACCATTCAGTCATCTCAACAAGTTTGAGAGATATGAATTTTTGAATGAAGCTGAAAGGTATTAAGGCTAGTCTACTCTTACAGTCATGACGTCAGTCAATCTCAAATATCTCATCAACAGATTTTTTTTGAAAAATGAAAATTATTAGGTGAGTAATGGACCCTTTTTGACATAATCTAGTGAAAAAACCACTCAGCTATCTCAACTAGTTGGGGAGATGTGAATTTTTGAATTTAGCTAGTAGGTATCAAAGCTACTTCACTCTTACAGTCATGACGTCAGTCAATCTCAAATATCTCATCAACAGATTTTTTTTGGAAAATGAAAATAATTAGGTGAGTAATGGACCCTTTTTGACATAATCTAGTGAAAAAACCACTCAGCCATCTCAACTAGTTAGGGAGATGTGAATTTTTGAATTAAGCTAGTAGGTATCAAAGCTACTTCACTCTTACAGTCATGACGTCAGTCAATCTCAAATATCTCATCAACAGATTTTTTTTGGAAAATGAAAATTATTAGGTGAGTAATGGACCCTTTTTGACATAATCTAGTGCAAAAACCACTCAGCTTTCTCAACTAGTTAGGGTGATGTGAATTTTTGAATTTAGCTAGTAGGTATCAAAGCTACTCCACTCTTACAGTCATGGCACATCAATCTCAAATATCTCATGAACAGATTTTTTTTGGAAAATGAAAATTATTAGGTGAGTGGACCCTTTTTGACATAATCTAGTGAAAAAACCACTCAGCTATCTCAACTAGTTAGGGAGATATGAATTTTTGAATTTAGCTACTGGGTAGTGAGTCTAGTTTACTCTCACAGTCATGACGTCAGTAGATCTCAAATATTTCGAAAACAGATCTTTGTGGAAAAGTGGAAATTAGTAGGTGGGAGATGAATACTTTTTGACATAATCTAGTGAAAAAAACACACAGTTATCTCAACTAGTTTGGGAGATATGGATTTTTGAATCTAGCTAGTGGGTATCAAAGCTACTCCACTCTTACAGTCATGACGTCAGTCAATCTCAAATATCTCATCAACAGATTTTTTTTGGAAAATGAAAATTATTAGGTGAATAATGGACCCTTTTTGTCATAATCTAGTGAAAAAACCACTCAGCTACCTCAACTAGTTGGGGAGATGTGAATTTTTGAATTTAGCTAGTAGGTATCAAAGCTACTTCACTCTTACAGTCATGACGTCAGTCAATCTCAAATATCTCATCAACAGTTTTTTTTTGGAAAATGAAAATTATTAGGTGAATAATGGACCCTTTTTGTCATAATCTAGTGAAAAAACCACTCAGCTACCTCAACTAGTTGGGGAGATGTGAATTTTTGAATTTAGCTAGTAGGTATCAAAGCTACTTCACTCTTACAGTCATGACGTCAGTCAATCTCAAATATCTCATCAACAGTTTTTTTTTGGAAAATGAAAATTATTAGGTGAATAATGGACCCTTTTTGTCATAATCTAGTGAAAAAACCACTCAGCTACCTCAACTAGTTGGGGAGATGTGAATTTTTGAATTTAGCTAGTAGGTATCAAAGCTACTTCACTCTTACAGTCATGACGTCAGTCAATCTCAAATATCTCATCAACAGATTTTTTTTGGAAAATGAAAATTATTAGGTGAGTAATGGACCCTTTTTGACATGATCTAGTGAAAAAACCACTCAGCTATCTCAACTAGTTACGGAGATGTGAATTTTTGAATTTAGCTAGTGGGTATCTAAGCTACTTCACTCTTACAGTCATGACGTCAGTCAATCTCAAATATCTCATCAACAGATTTTTTTTGGAAAATGAAAATTATCAGGTGAGTAATGGACCCTTTTTGACATCATCCAGTGAAAAAACCCCTCAGCTATCTCAACTAGTAAGGGAGATGTGAATTTTTGAATTTAGCTAGTAGGTATCAAAGCTACTCCACTCTTACAGTCATGACGTCAGTCAATCTCAAATATCTCATCAACAGATTTTTTTTGGAAAATGAAAATTATTAGGTGAGTAATGGACACTTTTTGACATAATCTTGTGAAAAAACCACTCAGCTATCTCAACTAGTTAGGGAGATATGAATTTTTGAATTTAGCTACTGGGTAGTGAGTCTAGTTTACTCTCACAGTCATGACGTCAGTAGATCTCAAATATTTCGAAAACAGATCTTTGTGGAAAAGTGGAAATTAGTAGGTGAGAGATAAATACTTTTTGACATAATCTAGTGAAAAAAACACACGGCTATCTCAACTAGTTTGGGAGATATGGATTTTTGAATTTTGCTAGTGGGTATCAAAGCTACTTCACTCTTACAGCCATGACGTCAGTCAATCTCAAATATCTCCATAACCGATTTTTTTTCAAAGTTGAGAATCAGACTGTGAACAATGGACACTTTTTGACATAATCTAGTAGAAACACCATTCAGCTATCTCGACTAGTTTGAGAGATATATGAATTTTGTTGTGTCTTAGTCAAGAATTTATTTGAACATTTCAAGAGATTTTGTTTCTGATAACCCCCAAAGCCTATTTCCGCCATATGGCAATAGTCATCAATACATCAACAATAATTACACCGAACCACGATGCGGCGTGAAAAAACGAAGCAAAACGGTAAAGTTCCATCTTCATAAAGATATACACGGCGGACCTTCTGAAGAACCCGAGAGTGCTAATAAGAAGAATAATGTCGGCGGTGAAGATCAAAGCCGGATGGCAAGACCGAAGTGTACACTAAAACTGTGAACTGATATATTTTATTGCGCTCGGTAAATAGAACGGGCACAACACAAGGAACGGGTTAGAACAATGAGACCTTTTAATTAGTATGGACCGAGTGTTTGTGTGTGGTTCATTAAGGTTCGTTTTTTTTTCGGTTAATATACATGTGAAATCTGTTGATGGCTTCTAGGAAGACTATACTGCGTTTCAAACAGTATTGGTTCTACTTGTTGCTGGGCAGCTCTGCTAGAAGAATCCTAGGTTAGAATCTGGGATCTTCCTGAGTCGTGGATCAGTCTCTGTTTGTTGTTCCAGGAATCCTCCAAAAAGATCAACATGAAGAAAATCAAGTCCGCAGGTTGATGAACAAAGAAGCAAAGTTTCCTCGAGTGGTTATAGCATAGGAATTATCAAATCATTAAAATACAAAGAAAGGTCTGAAAAAGTCTTTAAAAATGTTGAATATCTACACGGAAGCAATAAAACCAGCCCTGGATACTTTTATGACGTCCATTTTACGTCCCAATATACCGCTAGCCTAGAAAATGAGCCATTCTTGAGAAGCAAGTCTCTCATACTGTCTATTTAGCACCTATAACCTTTCGGCAATAACTTATCATACAATGTCGAATAAATTTAGGAAGCATGTAGAACAAGGTTGTAAAATCCACACTTTGTGATGGAAATACACTTATTGATACAAACAATCTATATTATTCATAGAACGAGAACAAGAAAATGCAACTCTTTGTATTGTTGAATACAAAACGTAATTTCCTTGTTCCTTATTATGGTGTAACTAATGCAAAGGATTGGAGAAGAAATTCAGATGTGTGCGGAAGAGTTGCACTACAAACACGTTATGGTACTTGAATTGTAAAGCCATAAAAGATGCTGAATTATGGATAATCTTCATCAATGTCTTCATTTCGCAGTTTTTTTGTCTATGTGATCGTCGAAGTCTTTCATAGATCAACAGTCACTGAGACAAGTAACCCAGACTATCTGTCCACAAGCGCAAAGCAGCAATGGTGCACAAAAAATGTACAATACCCATACCGCCCATCGATAGCCCGAAAAAAATCTCAATTAAAATCTGAACTTATCTGGCACATCGATCTCACGCAGAAAATAGTTCAAATAATTGTTTCACTTAGCAGAATGGCCCATAAAATGTTAATTTAATTTTAATATAAAGTTAATTGCGGCCGCGGTCACGACTGAGTAACGCCCAGTATATTCGGACCGACGGAACAATGCAGCCATATTGACCAAACCGTTTTGTTTGTGTGTGAAATACTCTATGATTAGATTTAATGGTTCGGTCGAGGACACCGAGGAAGTCCGTACCTGAATAGTTCCAACTTTTTTCCGATTTTCAGATTATCGTAATTAGGGATTTGAAACGTTCAGGTCATGCGTGGGAATTTATTCTCTTTTGTTTGCCTAATATTATTATTATTCTATTTTTTTTATTTTCAACTTCATCAGTCAGTTTTTTTTTTAATTAAATATCTCTAATTAACTTCTTGTTAATCTAATAAGCGACATTTGTTTTTTCCTAATTGGTGTTGAAATTTGTACTGTTTTTTTATGTTAAACTTTTTTATTTTTTTTGTATTCTTTATTTAGCATAAATATCTTTGTCATGGAGTCTAATTTTTTTATTGTTTGATCTAGTTTTCATTTATTTTTTCGGTAGTTGAATACTGTCTTTTGTTTTTAGCAAAAATTTTACAAATTAATTGGAACGTTCTAGATTTTTTCGATTGTTCGGTTCAAAATTCCTTTTTTTTTTTCTTTTTATTAGATTTTGTTTTCTTAATATTATTTATGTTCCTCATTTTATTACTCAAATCTCTTATACAAGTCTATGCGACAGTTGATATAAGTTTTATTTTTTTGTGTGGCTTTTTCCTCTCGTCTACATTAGTTGATATGTTCTACACTATTTTTTTTTGTTATTTTTAACCTCAACCAATGGAACTAGTTAATCAAATTTGAAGTTAAAAATGCTTTTTTATTTATGTTGTTGTTTTCATATGTCAAAAATTTGTGATTTTTTTTCAAGCTCTCCTTTATATTATTTTTTTCGATGAGATGTTTGCCCTTCTTCTTTTGTCAATTTTTTATTTCTACGAAATATGTTTTATGTTTGATTAGTCTTACCCAGTTTTTTATTTGTTATTTATTTTTATTTTTAGTGTTGAAATTTATACTGTTTCTTGTTCATTGAAAATGTTCTACCTACACGTTAATTTGAGCGATTATGTCTTTTAGACCTCACTCTTATACACTTTTTGTTTTTTTTATTTTTGTCGATGGATATTTTTTGTTTTCACAAAATTTCTTTTTTCACTCATTTTATTACATACTCACATTTATCGCTGATTTGATCCGCGACATTTGATTAGTTAGAATTTGTTTTATTTTCTGTTGTGTTTGAATCTATTGTTTCTTTATTCTTCTGTCCAGATTAGGATTTTTATTGTTGTTTTCATATTTGAAAATCTTATGAATTTTTTTCAGGTTAATTTCTTTTATAATTTTCCTTTATTGTTTTGCATTTGTCTCTGATATTTTCTTTTGTGTTGAGATGTATGTTCTTGTCAATTTTTCATCATTAAGTAGACTTTATCCAACACTATTTTTTTTTTTTTTGGAAATTTGTGATCCTTTCCATGTCGTTCTGTAAAATATTTTTCCTTTTTGCCTTCTAACCCCTTATTGTTAGTTGATGTTTAGCGTTTTTTTTCTCTGTTTCTTAGTCTTTTTAGAAAAATTTGGCGTTTTTTTAGCAAATTTTTTTTAAGTGATATAGTGCCAATTAATTTAATCGATGTACACTAATTTTATTTTGATTTTCGGGATTTCATATTTGAGATAAGTTTCCTCTAATATTTTTCTTAGGTATTTTCATGTTGTTCTCAAACTTTTTTTTTTAATCGAAAAATATAAATAAGATCATCAAAAAAGTGCTGAATCCATGTTCAAGTTTCTGGCTTTGAAAAATTAAAAAAAAAAACAATACACAATTCAGTGAAGAAGTGCAAACAAAAGAACAAACTGATCTCAAACAAAATAATATAAATCTAAAATAATGCAAATAACGGCCTAATGATGCTCAAACACTCTTAAAGGTAAAACATATTTTTGAAACCTGCGACCAATGCTGTTAATGGTTTTGTATACTTTATCGATTCTTCTATAAACACGAAGAGTTCGGAGAAGAACCAAAAGAATACGGTCTGCTATCACTGACATTCCGTTGATGGTTTTGTATATTTTGTGGATTTTGTTGAAAACATCAAGAAGTCGGAGTAAAACCAAAAGAATACGGTCTGCTGTCATTGAGATTTCGTCGATGATTTTGTATATTTCATCGACTTTGTTAAAAACACAGAGAGTTCGGAAGAGAACCAAAAGAATATGGTCTACTGTCTCTGAGATTGCATCGATGGTTTTGTGAAGCCAAAAGAATACGGTCTGCTGTCAATGAGATTTCGTTGATGCTTTGATGCCAATTTTG
The DNA here is from genome assembly GCA_958502075.1 of Orchestes rusci. NCBI lineage: Eukaryota > Metazoa > Arthropoda > Insecta > Coleoptera > Curculionidae > Orchestes > Orchestes rusci. Next base: position 46,511,247 of record OY293306.1, read on the forward strand.
TTAAAAAATACAAATAGTTCAGAGTAGAACTTCCAGCAACAGTGATATAGTACTAACGCTGTAAATACATAAGATACCAATAAAATTATATATACGAAATATACCTATGAATGATAAATCAAAGGATTCAAACAAACTTTAAAAATCAGCAAAAAATAGAAGAAATGTATTACATTGGGTAATCAATTCCAGCCATAAATTGAATTAGACTTAACAGTACCATAACCCATTAATACCTGCCATAGAAACCCAATACTTCCCCATAGCAATCGCCTAATGGCGCCAACCCCAACCTTGAACCATATAAAATAAATTTCCATACACATAAACAGAGCAATTTATAATTGTATGGCGATCGCACTAAAAAGGAATGCAAATCTACCATTTGTAATTAATACTGGCACACATCAAATGGTCTTGAATGGGTAATTAATTTATTAATAATATGGTTCAGATTCGATTACGTTAGTGTAATTAATTTAATTTTTTAAGGTTTATGATTTATGCGGCATTGATGCTAGGATTTTTCTTCTTTTGACTTTGTTTGGTTGGAAAAATGAATTGAAATACTAAAAACAGTCGAAGAATGATAAATCGTAGTTGCGCAACTAAATCATGCTACTCCCCACTGTTTCCATTGGAGAAATAGCCAGACATCTATATTAGTCTTGCATAATGATAATAATATAGTTCAAAATAATTTATGTTCTCAAAATCGATCTGCCACAAACTAGCTCAAGGCGTGCAGTTTGTATTTCACCTGACCACATGCGTGGCTGAAATTGTGAAAAATCGTCGGTTTCTTGGTTAGTCAAGCGTTGAGCTCCCATTTCTTCTGCTCGTTGATGCTGATTTATTGAACTGGCAATATGCTTGGAAAAATATCGGAAACACCCTGATAAAGCATGATTACAACGAAACAAGCAGGTTAGTGATGTAAATGACCGAACGGATCACTGAACGGATATCTTCAAGCTCCGCCCACTTATCGAACGGTTGGACCACTCAGTGAATCGTCAAATAGAGAAAAGTGATTCAGTGAACGAACGGATCATATTTTATCGGACTTAGTGCGACAGTTTTATCACCAATGACTTGTGGGAGTTCAACATGGACCAAATCAATGAGGAGGAGATTCCAGGAAAATTTTTCAAACTGGCGAAGGACTCACCAAGGAAGGCAAATCACCCAATCCCAGAATCTTCTCCACCAACAACGGAGTTTAGACGGTCATGATGGTCATTGGCCACTCACTTCCGTCTATCCTGACCACGAGGCTTAAATCATCGAGGACAACAGACGATTCCTAGACCATCATATCCCTTCAAGGTCCTGGAATGACCAAGTACTAACCACTGAGTAGTCCCAAAACTCCAGGAAAGCTCCCGGGGCTGACGGGATCTCCCAACACCATCAAGAACCAGGATCATCGAAGCCTTCCTAGACCTTCAACATTTCCCATCCAGCGGAAGGAGGCCAAGATCATCGTCCAAGACACCATTGATCAGCATTCAAATCGAGGACCACATGGAAGCCCTCCTAGTAAACTTCTTCCACAAAACAGCCAGGGCAGCTTTCGGCCCACCTCACCACCTCCCAGGAGACGACCTCTAAGATACCATCGTTCCCTTCTCATCCCGAAAGAGCTACCAACCGTCAGAACCCAGGACATTGTTATAAGTATGGAAGGATGCTGAGGGAAGCGGATTCCAATCGTCATATCCCAGCTAGCTTTCAAATGGGGTCAACAGAGAAACATGCCTTCTCCTCCACTGATGAATTTTCTCCAAAACCAAAATGTACCAAGTAAGAAATCCTTCCTCCACATTGCCACGTTTAACTACCACAGACAAGAAAACGGAACTTATTTAGTTCTAAGACCACAACATTGACATCCATTGTCGATATCGTTATGACTAGACCAACACTAGTTTTATTCAACTAGCTAAGTAACTAACAAAAATGGCTGATAAACAAATCGATGATTCCTTCACAGTACAACCTTCCCAATCAGGACAAAATGCGTATCAATTCAGTGAGAAATATAATAAATTGATGTTAAATACCGCTAAGTGATCACTAAGCGTTTACACAAATGAGTGCAATAATAATGTGCCGGTTGTGTGTTGAGTGTGACAGTGAAACGTAAGTGAATGAAACACAAAATTACACTTATGAAGGTCGTGATGTCTCTCAACGATAAAATGGAAAGGACTCACCAAATAAAGGCTGTTTCGGTTCTGTCAGCAAGTCCAGGGTGCTTTAATGTATGCTCCAATTGTCCAAAGTTTAAAAGGGGTTAGACTAGCACAATTGGGCCTACCCTTGGAGTACTGAAGAGTTCAGAGACAGCATTGTCCAAATTTGGCGGTTCAAGCTTGAGGACTTTGAAATCAGCATGATTTTGCTCTGATACAGTAACTATGACCAAAAAAATGTCACAAAGAGGCCAAAACCATCAACCCTTTTTCCACTTTGATCACGCCGCCGGATGATTCTTTTCATTAACACTTCAAGCTGAAGAAAGAACGCGAGCACTACCTGTGTGTTTGGTAAACAGCGGCACATTCACACCCATAAAATACCACAAAGGCCGACCACAACCTGTGGCTGGTAGTCTTGTCAATATTGGAGAATGCAAAAATCGTTGCCGCAACCGCTGTCAAAACTGAAGATGAGAATCGATGATATAAATGGATTAAGTTGATTGCAGGTGATCACGTGCTGGGTTTATGGGCATACGTGATTTAATTTTGATACAACAACACGAATTATTTCGACTTAACCTTCCAAGTACACTTATCGAGGTAAACACGGTAGGGTGTGCATCAAGCCGCTATTTGTTGATAACAAATTTTTCAAATTGTCGCTAGTTAAGGTTGAGGTTTTATTCTAACAATGTAGTTACTCCAAAAGTTACTGGAACTGTGGGGGAAGTTTCATAAGTCGATCTCTAAAGCTGGGAGGTTCAGCCAATCTTTTTATATTGGTGCAGACAATGTTAACTCCAACAACAGGTCATTACTCCTAAACTCCTCACAAGAGAAAGTTGAAGATTTTACAGGAGCTACTCCAAATGTTACCAGAACTGAGGGGGAAGTTTCATAACTCGATCTTCAAAGCTGGGGAGGTTCAGCCAATCTTTCTATATTGGTGCAGACAATGATAACTTCAACTACAGGCCATCACCTCAACTCTCTAATAGATAAAGTTGAAAATTTCACAGGAGTCACTCCAAATGTTACTAGAAGTGTGAGGGAAGTTTCAAAACTCGATCTCTAAAGCTGGGGAGGTTCAGCCAATCTTTCTATATTGGTGCAGACAATGGTACAGACCATTACTTCAAACACGTCGCAAGAGAAACTTGAAAATTTCACAGGAGCTACTTCAAATGTTACTAGAACTGTGGAGAAAGTTTTAAAACTCGATTTCTAGAGCTGGGACGGTTCTACCAATCTTTCTTTATTGGTGCAGACAATGATAACTTCAACTACAGGTCATTACTCTCAAACTCCTCACAAGAGAAAGTTGAAAATTTTACAGGAGCTACTCCAAATGTTACTAGAAGTGTGAGAGAAGTTTCAAAACTTGATCTCTAAAGCTGGGGAGGTTCAGCCAATCTTTCTATTTTGGTGCAGACAATGATTTCTTCAACTACAGGCCATCACTCCTGAATTCTCCATGAGAGAAAGTTTAAAATTTCACAGGAGTCATTCCAAATGTTACTAGAAGTGTAAGGGAAGTCTAAAAACTCGATCACTAAAGCTGGGGAGGTTCAGCCAATTCTTCTATACTGGTGCAGGCAACTCAAACTTCAACTACAGGTCATAATTCCCGAACTCCTCACAAGAAAAAGTCAAGAATTGTACAGGAGTTACCAAAAGAGTGAGGGAAGTTTCAAAACTTGATCTCTGGAGCTGGGGAAGTTTAGACAATTTTTCTATATTGGTGCAAACAAAGTGAACTTCAACTACAGGTCATAACTCCCAAACTCCTTACAAGACAAAGTTGAAAATTTGACAGGAGTTACTCCAAATGTTACCAGGAGTGTGAGGGAAGTTTCAAAACGCGATCTCCAGAGCTGGGAAAGTTCTGCCAATTTTTCTATATTGGTGCAGACAATGGTAACTTCAACTACAGGCCATTACTTCCAAACTTCTCACAAGAGAAACTTGAAAATTTCACAGGTGCTACTCCAAATGTTACTAGAAGTGTAAGGGAAGTTTCAAAACTTGATCTCTAAAGCTGGGGAAGTTCAGCCAATTTTTCTTTATTGGTGCAGACAATGGTAACTTCAACTACAGACCATTACTTCCAAACTCGTCACAATAGAATCTTGAAAATTTCACAGGAGTTATTGATGCAGACAAAGGGAACTTCAACTACAGGTCATAACCCCGAAACACCTTATAGGAGGAAGTTGAAAGTTTCACAAAAGTTACACCAAATGTTACCAGAAGTGTGAGAGAAGTTTCAAAACTCGATCTCTGGAGCTGGGGAAGTTTAGACATTTTTTCTATATTGGTGCAAACAAAGTAAACTTCAACTACAAGTCATAACTCTCAAACTCCTCACAAGACAAAGTTGAAAATTTGACAGGAGTTACTCCAAATGTTACCAGGAGTGTGAGGGAAGTTTCAAAACGCGATCTCCAGAGCTGGGAAAGTTCTGCCAATTTTTCTATATTGGTGCAGACAATGGTAACTTCAACTACAGGCCATTACTTCCAAAATTCTCACAAGAGAAACTTGAAAATTTCACAGGAGCAACTCCAAATGTTACTAGAAGTGTAAGGGAAGTTTCAAAACTTGATCTCTAAAGCTGGGGAGGTTCAGCCAATTTTTCTTTATTGGTGCAGACAATGGTAACTTCAACTACAGACCATTACTTCCAAACTCGTCACAATAGAATCTTGAAAATTTCACAGGAGTTATTGATGCAGACAAAGGGAACTTCAACTACAGGTCATAACCCCGAAACACCTTATAGGAGGAAGTTGAAAGTTTCACAAAAGTTACACCAAATGTTACCAGAAGTGTGAGAGAAGTTTCAAAACTCGATCTCTGGAGCTGGGGAAGTTTAGACAATTTTTCTATATTGGTGCAAACAAAGTGAACTTCAACTACAGGTCATGACTCTCAAACTTCTCACAAGACAAAGTTGAAAATTTGACAGGAGTTACTCCGAATGTTACCAGGAGTGTGAGGGAAGTTTCAAAACGCGATCTCCAGAGCTGGGAAAGTTCTGCCAATTTTTCTATATTGGTGCCGACAATGGTAACTTCAACTACAGGCCATTACTTCCAAACTTCTCACAAGAGAAACTTGAAAATTTCACAGGAGCTACTCCAAATGTTACTAGAAGTGTAAGGGAAGTTTCAAAACTTGATCTCTAAAGCTGGGGAGGTTCAGCCAATTTTTCTTTATTGGTGCAGACAATGGTAACTTCAACTACAGACCATTACTTCCAAACTCGTCACAATAGAATCTTGAAAATTTCACAGGAGTTATTGATGCAGACAAAGGGAACTTCAACTACAGGTCATAACCCCGAAACACCTTATAGGAGGAAGTTGAAAGTTTCACAAAAGTTACAACAAATGTTACCAGAAGTGTGAGAGAAGTTTCAAAACTCGATCTCCAGAGCTGAGGAAGTTTAGCAATTTTTTCTATATTGGTGCAGACAACTCAAACTTCAACTACAGGTCATAATTTTCGAACTCCTCACAAGAGAAAGTCAAGAATTTCACAGGAGTTACCAAAATAGTAAGGGAAGTTTCAAAACTCGATTTCCAGAGCTAGAGAAGTTCTGCCAAATTTTCTATATCGGTGCAGACAACTTCAACTACAGGTCATAGCTCCCAAACTCCTCACAAGAGAAACTTGAGAGTTTCACAGGAGTTATTCCAAAGGTTATCAGAAGTGTGGAGTTTCAAATTTCGATCTCCAAATCTGGGGAAGTTCAGTCAATTTTTCTATTATGGTGCAGACAATGTAAACTTCAACTAAAGGTCATAACTCCCAAACTCCTCACAAGAAAAAGTTGAAAGTTCCACAGGAGAAACTCCAAATGTGTTTCCACATCGTTTCATCAACTATTTTTTTTGTTACCTTGAAAATATCAAGTTGATTTCACACCCTTGAAGCTTCATATCGAGGTAAACACGGTAGGATGTGCATAGTGCCACCCTGCAAAAATTGCTGATAATAAAATCAGTATCGTTATCAGTTGTATGTATGTTTTAACAATGTTAGTTAAACATACATTAAAGGAGCCAACATAACATCAATTCCCTTTTACGCTCGGACTAGTGAGCAGGAATGTGTTTAATTCTGTTTTATGTGCCTGCTTGCTCAGGTTTTATTACGCCATTAATCATACTGTGTTATCGATGGTTTCTCTCATAGGTTTTTGTGCATTTTTGATTTTTAGTCAATGTCGGGAATTTATTGACGATTGAAACCGTCATCTGGCGATATGGACGAGTGGAAAGTCCTTTCAAATGTTAATTATCCCCAATATCTTATATTGATTTGATCCGAATTTATATAAACGTTATGTTAATAAGTTCGATAAAATATCGTGCTACTGAACTATAACACTGCCGCTTGATTTTCGTTTTAGGAAAAATACAGTCGTTATTGCGTTTAATCTCCAAATTGGCGTAGAAACGATCTAATTATGTTGATATTAATGGAAGGGGAGGCGTTGAAATAAGAATCCATTAAAATTAAGGAGATCAATGAGTCTGGAGTGATTTTTTTAATGAGGTGCTTGGTATGTAAATGGTGGTTGCCACTTTGAGACCAATCTTGTTGGTTGTAAAGTTCAAAGATTTATGGGAACGGTGTTGGAGAGTTAAAACATCCATTCAGTTTAAATTTTAAATCTTATTTATCTTTGTTTTGAATCTTATAACCAGCAAACAGAAGAAGAATTATCCTAGCAAAAAAATCTTTATTTACTAAATTAAAGACAAATAGCAAATTTGGGGTCGATGATGATGACATTCTTAGGGACGAAACGTCAGGAGGTATAATTTGGAGGAAGGAAAGAGATGTCAACTTGAAATTTGGCACAAGCGATGGTAATGCATGCGGTGATGGTGATTGGTTATGCAATGAACACCGTTGAGCTATGAAAAAATCAACTTTGTTCAAAAAGTTATGGATTTTTCAAAAGTTTGAGTTAGTTTGTGCTATTTTGGGTTAATTGAAGTTAGTTTGGATTAGCTCCGGTTAATTTATTCATGTTTTGGGTTAGCTTGGAAAAGCTTCAGCCATTGGCAATCAAAAACTTATCCGAACTAAATCGAGCTACGCCAAAAACATGAAAAAAATCATAGTTTGGGTTAATTTAGGTTGGTTTGAATTAATCTGAGTGAGTTTTAGTCAATTTCAACTCAGAACTTACCCAAGCTAAGTGTAAATTGATTTGGGTTCGTTTGCTTTGGATTAACTTGTGTTTGTTTTGGGTTTTTATTTCCTAATTTTTGGTACGTTTATGTTAGATTGGTTAGTTAATTTCAACTCAAATTAACCAAAACCAACTCAAAACTTATTCAAACTAACCCAAACTAAAACCAAAAGTTGATTAATGTGGGTAAGTTGGAGGTGTTTTGGGTTATTATGAAATGTTTTGGCTTAATTTGGTTTAGCTTGGGTTAGTTTGCATTTCTTGAGGTTAGTTTTGAGTTTTTTTTAATGGATTTTGGTCAGTTGGATAGGCTTGGGTTAGCTGGTTCTCGGGACGTTTCTGTTGGTTTGGATTGGTTTTGTGTTAGTTTGGATCAATTTACGTTAGATTGGATCAGCTTTGGTTAGTTCGAGTGATTTTTAGGTTAGCTTGAGTGCATTATAATATATTCCATCACAACTTCACTAAAACTAACCTAAAAGAACTCAAAACTAATTCCAACTAACCCGAACTTGTACTAAAACTTAGTCAATTTGGGTTAGTGTGCGTTGTTTTGGGTTATTTTGCATCGCTTTGGATTGGTTTGAGTTAGTTTTAGCCTTGGTTCGTGTTTTCTAGTTTGGATTAGTTTTGTGTAAGACTGGGCTTGGGTTCAGATTAGATCGAGTTAATTTGACCAAGCTCTGGTTCATCGTGGGTGAGTTCAATTTTAACTCAAATTAACCAGAACGTACCAAAACTAACTAGAACTTGGTTGATTTAATCATAACTAACTAACCTCAACTGAACCAATTTAGCTTCAAATAGGTAAAAATCATTCATTTCTCACAAAGAGACCTTATTCATGAATAATGAGATAATGAGTAACAAAGTCCAGGTCTTGAATATTCACTTGGACTTATTTGAGACGTGGACTTTGTCCTTTATTCTTCGATATAACTAAATAACTTCAGCTAACTCAAAACTAAACCAGATTAACCTAAACCAATACAAACTCACATAAACTAACCTAAAAACAAAGCAAATCAATCCAAACTAACATGAGACTATCTGGAGCTAATCCAAGCTTAAAACTACACAAACTAACCCAAATTAACCAAGACGTACCCAAGCTATCTAAAACTTGATAAGTTTGCGTGGTTTTGGGTTAGTTTTGAGTTTTTTTGAAACTATTTGAGTTAGCTTGGATTAGCTGGGTGTTAGTCTGGGTTGGTTTGCTTTGTTTTACGTTAGTTTGGATTAGTTTGGTTTCATTCAGTTTAGTTTTGAGTTAGCTGTAGTTAGTTCAATATATGGGGGGATTAGGAAGAAAGTCCATGTCTCAAATAGGTCTCACATAAATATCTGAGACCTGAACGTTGTCCTTTATTATCCCATTTATTGATGAGATATGGATTATTTTTATCTATTTGAAGTTAGTTTGGTTCAGTTCAGGTTAGTTTGGGTTAGTTTAACCAAATTCCAAGTTAGCTTTGGTGAGTTTGAGCTAATTTCAACTCAAATTAACCAAAACCAACTCAAAACTAATTCAAACTAACCCGAACCAGAACCAAAACTTGATTAATGTGGGTTAGTTGGAGTTGTTTTGGGTTATTATGAAACGCTTTGGCTTAATTTGGTTCAGCTTGGGTTAGTTTGCTTTGTTTTAGGTTGGTTTCGAGTTTTTTTTATCGATTTTGACGTGACTGTTGGTTTGGATTAGTTTTGTGTTAGTGTCACGTTAGTTTTGTGTTAGCTTGAGTAAATTATGGAATATTCCATCCCAATTTCACTAAAACTAGCCTTCTACTAACTAATTCCAACTAACCCGAACTTGAACCAAAACTTGGTCAGTTGGGGATTTTGGGTTAGTGTGCGTTGTTTTGGGTTATTTTGAATCGATTTGAATTTGCTTGAGTTAGTTTTAGCCGTGGATCGTGTTTTCTAGTTTGGGCTTGGGTTTAAATAAGCATAACTAACTAACCTCAACTAAACCAAACTATTTTCAAATAGGTTAAAAGTCATATACAGGGTTTTTCACTTAAAACGCACGTCAATATCTCGGAAACGAATAGGAATATTTGATTTCTGTAAAAAGTAGTCAATGTATGGGGTCGAGTAGTTATTTTTCACAGTTAAAAAAATTCGACGCCTACCAAGAGTAAAGCGTCGCGACGCATCGAAAATATTAATCGATTGCAGGGACTTTGAAATTACGCGCATGCTAAAGTACATGTTATTTATAAACTTTTTTGTTATTCAGTTGAACTCATTTATTCTACTCAGTTTTGAGATATACAGTGTGTCCAAGATAAGGATGTCTATCATGGGGATCTTGGAAACCGTGAGAGATAGAAGGTCGGTTAAATGGAGACAAAGTTGCGTATTTTGATGCTGAACAAAATGCCGTTTTAAAAGACAAGAAAATTCCGAAGTCCGAAATTATCCAAAAAAACCGAAATTTTTCAAAATTGTATTCATTTTTTTCTGACCACATTTGAAGAGATATTTTGAAATGAATGGAACTTCTTCATTGCCACTTTTTGTCCTTTACAAGATAGCGTTATCAAATTGAAGAACCGACGTTTCGTCTATGAGCAGCCATCATCAACTTTGTTTTTTTAAATACGGTCCTGGATTTTTTATTACTTATTTTGAGAGCCTCTTATGTTCCCAAACCAACAAGATCTCGAAAACGAAGCTTCAAATTATACAAACTAACAAAGCTTTTCTTATCATTTTTTCATTTTATTTCATTGACTGTCAAATTTTCATAAAATTTGAAACACCATGTATTTTTTGAAAAAAAAATCATTAGTCTTTTGAAAATCATGTATCTATCACAATAAAAATGTACGAACCCCTCACATGATTTAACTTAATCAAAAGATAAAAACCACAAATAGATATTTTGAGATCCAAAGCAATCACATTAAACCTTCTCACACACACAGTTACAAAACTCATCCGACAATCAAATATCGCAACATTTGGGCGGAGCTTTGACCAAATCAACAAAAATCATCATCATGCCGTGAAATCCTCGTACATTTGATCAGGGAGTGGACGATCCTCTATGGTTTAGCAAATTTCTATTGGTTCTTTGGTCGCATCTCTCGATTTTATAGCCTAGACATATTGTTGATAATTGCTGCTCGCGGCTAAACTGAATAATTGTGGTTATACTGCTTTCTGTTGGCCTGCAAAACATCTAGATGCATTGTTGCACATTTTCAAATGCATTACTTTACTAATTAACTTTCTGAGTACTGCAGATACATAATTACAAAGTCGATGGGATGTACTGGGCAAAGGTTCATCGAGTAAATGGGTTTGGTTTTTTGGTTGCTGCCGCTATTTTAAAAGTTATTAAAAAATAATAAATACTTATTGTCGAAAAAAAAAACAGTTCCTGAATCACTTCAATCGCTCAATTACGCCGTCGAAGAATAAGGGGCGGAGTTTCAAAGTATCAAATAAGCTACTAAATATTTCAAATTTGTCAGGCTCATGGCGAGTTTGTTTGTTTGTTTCCCACATTTTTTGACCATCTCCTCAGCTGAGTTGTGAGCCTTTAATACGCTCCCTAGTATAGTCGGCAAGTGGGTGGAGCTTGGATCAGTTCAGTTTTCCATCCGTCCACACAAACAAGCTCTTTTTTATGCTAGGTGCGGCAAAACAACACATCCGTTGAGGTGGGGATGGGAGCCTGGAATTCGGTACGTTTGTGTTAATATTAGAATAACTTTGGGGTAAGCTTGGGTAAGTTTTGGCAAATTCCAACTGAAACTAACCCAAGCTTACTCAAAACGAATTCAAAGTCACATGAACTAAAACCAAAAATTGGTTGATTTGGATCAGTTTTGAATTTTTCGGGATGGTTTGGATTAGCTTGTTTTAGTTTGGGTTAGTTTAGGTTAATGTTTTCGGTTTGTTCATGTTGGTTTTTGGCTCACTTTAGGCTAGTTTTTGAATAACTTTCAGGTTATCTCAGGTGATTTCTAGTCAATGCAAACCCAAGCTAACTCAAAATTAATCCAAACTTACCCAAACTAAAATCAAAATTTGTGTAATTTGGGTTGTTCAGACTTGGTTTTGAGTCATTTTGAATCGTTTTGTGTTAGTTTTGGATTAACTTGGGTTAGTATGTCCCAGTTTTCCTCACATTTATGTTAATTTGGATTTGTTTTCTGTTAGTTTGGCTCAATTTAGGTTAGTTTGAGTATCTTCCGGGGTTATCTATAGTTCTAGTCAATTCCAACCAAAACCAACTCAAGCTAACTCAAAATTAATTCGAAGTAACCCAAACTAGAACCAAAAGTTGGGTTATTTCGGTTAATTTGGGTTGTCTAGGCTTGGTTTTGAGTTATTTTGAGCTAGTTTGGACTAGCTTGTGTTAGTTTTGGACTAGCTTGGATTAGTATTGCCCAGTTTTTGTTATGTTTATGTTAGTTTGAGTAATTTGCGTTGTCTAGGCTTGGTTTTGAGTTATTTTGAGCTAGTTTGGACTAGCTTGTGTTAGTTTTGGACTAGCTTGGGTTAGTATTGCCCAGTTTTTGTTATGTTTATGTTAGTTTGGGTTAGTTTTGTGTTAGTTTGTCCCAATTAAGGATAGTTTAAGTAATTTGCGTTGTCTAGGCTTGCTTTTGAATTATTTTGAGCTAGTTTGGACTAGCTTGTGTTAGTTTTGGACTAGCTTGGGTTAGTATTGCCCAGTTTTTGTTATGTTTATGTTAGTTTGAGTTAGTTTTGTGTTAGTTTGTCCCAATTAAGGATAGTTTAAGTAATTTGCGTTGTCTAGGCTTGCTTTTGAATTATTTTGAGCTAGTTTGGACTAGCTTGTGTTAGTTTTGGACTAGCTTGGGTTAGTATTGCCCAGTTTTTGTTATGTTTATGTTAGTTTGGGTTGGTTTTTGTGTTAGTTTGTCCCAATTAAGGATAGTTTAAGTAATTTGCGTTGTCTAGGCTCGGTTTTGAGTTATTTTGAGCTAGTTTGGACTAGCTTGTGTTAGTTTTGGACTAGCTTGGGTTAGTATTGCCCAGTTTTTGTTATGTTTATGTTAGTTTGGGTTGGTTTTTGTGTTAGTTTGTCCCAATTAAGGATAGTTTGAGTAATTTGCGTTGTCTAGGCTTGGTTTTGAGTTATTTTGAGCTAGTTTGGACTAGCTTGTGTTAGTTTTGGACTAGCTTGGGTTAGTATTGCCCAGTTTTTGTTATGTTTATGTTAGTTTGGGTTAGTTTTGTGTTAGTTTGTCCCAATTTAGGATAGTTTGAGTATCTTCCGGGTTATCTTGGGTGAGTTCTAGTCAATTCCAACCAAAACCAACTCAAGCCAACTCAAAATTAATTCGAACTAACCCAAACTAGAACCAAAAGTTGGGTCATTTCGGTTAATTTGCGTTATCTAGGCTTAGTTTTGAGTTATTTTGGGTTAGTTCGGATCAGCTTGTGTTCATTTTGGATAAGCTTGGGTTAGTGTTTCACAGTTTCGGTTATGTTTATGTAAGTTTGGGTTAGTTTTGTGTTAGTTTGTCCCAATTTAGGATAGTTTGAGTATCTTCCGGGTTATCTTGGGTGAGTTCTAGTCAATTCCAACCAAAATCAACTCAAGCTAACTCAAAATTAATTCGAACTAACCCGAACCAGAACCAAAAGTTAGGTAATTTCGGTTAATTTGCGTTGTCTAGACTTAGTTTTGAGTTATTTTGAGTTAGTTTGGACTAGCTTGTGTTAGTTTTGGATTAGCTTGTGTTAGTATCTCCCAGTTTTCTTTACATTTATGCTAATTTGGATTTGTTTGTTTTGTATTAGTTTTGCTCAAACTGGGTTGGTTTGGGTAGCTTCTGGGCTATCTGGGGTGAGTTCTAGTCAAATCCAACCAAAACTAACCCAAGCCAACCCAAAATCAATTCAAACTAATCTGACCTTGAACCAAAATTTGGGTTGTGGGTCGATTTGCGTTGTTTAGACTTAGTTTTCAGTTATTTTGCATAGATTTGGGTTTGTTTGGACTAGTTTTGTGTGAGTTTGAATCAATTTGGGTTAGTTTGGATTAGCTTGGATTAGTTTGAGTAATTTCTGAGTTAGCTTGGAAAAGTTCTATAGTCAATTTTAACCAAAAAAACCCAAGTTAACTCGGAACTTGAAGCCAACTCATATCAACTTGGACAATTTGGGTGGGTTTTCGTTTTTTTGTGTTAGTTTTGGATTAGTCTGGATTATCATTTTCTAGTTTTTGGTACGTTCATGTTAGTTTTGATCAGTTTTGGGTTAGTTTGGATAAGCTCGAGGTATTTTGAGTTAATTCTGGGTTAATTCGTCATTTTTGCAAAATTACACTTTCCGTCCTGTCGCACGATGTATATATACTTTTCGAAAAGTGTTTTTGACTATCTCGTGATAATGGGGGCATAAGTTTGGAATTATTAACGGTTTAGCCGTCCAAGAATGGGGCGGGGTTTGGATATATGCCCCCACGTTCATTGAAATATATCCGACTTTTTTTCTAGCGATTCTTCTCCATGCACGTTTTCTGGTTTTAATGAACATGATTTTATCAATTCAACTTTTGCGGATTCCCGAAATGATTGACGGTCCAGCCTGCCGAAAAGAGGGCGGAGTTTAAAGATATCCGTCCAGTTGCCCGTACGGCCATTCAAATATAGTTACTGCAGTTTTTCTTCTTCTTTTGTCGGAAACTACGAAAAATTCTCAGAAATAAAAAAAAAACAATTTCACCATGTGGATATAAAATAATATTCATTGAAAAATGTATTTTGGAATTCAATATTTTGCGTCAATAGTGATCATTATGCAAGTATTACACAATTCATCGCCTCATAAACAATTACCCAAGCGGAAAACCCATGAACACAAGATTTTCTCCATTAAAGAAAAACCCATGCTCACGAAAAGAATCACCATAAGCGCATATGCGGCCGAGAAAGGCGGCTCAGATTTTTGCGTGACCCTGTAAACTCTCGACTTGATCTTTAACATCGGCTTTAATAAATCCTCTTGTAAAACAATAGTTGTGAGTTATTTGCGGGCTTTTTAGAGCCATAACGAATTCCAAACATAAATCAATGTAATCAGAATCGTCGCATCTAATAATTTTATCCAAAACGCATCTTTTCTCAAGCTGGATTTTCTGTTGCTGGAAACACGCCCTACTTTACGAGGGATTGTTTCAAAGATTTTCGATTTAATGATACAAAAATCCCAATCGTATATTCGCAGCTCATCCAACAATTTACAATTTTAATTAGAAATAACCGTCACATTGGAGCCCTCGAAAAAATCGTAATTTGCGAAAAACGACCGGTCCAAGAATAGAAGAAATGCGATAATTTACACAAAATGTCTTTGTAAGGTTGGAAACGGTCTGAAATGTGCAATAAGTTTGACTAAACGCCCGTTTGCTGCTCGATGTGTGCGCTATGGTATTAGTAATGGGGCTATAACCATTGATCATGGGGTTATGGGACGTTATACAGGGCATTAGCGCTTTTATGCTCTTAATGGTTTATTTGGGATGTTATGGGTATACGGGCGGAACGGGTTGCGATTCGAATTTGCATCGATGCCATGAACCACTCGAAATATGGTTATCGTGTTCGCCATTAAATTTAAACGGATTTTGAGCCAATTTCTGTAACATTTACTTTTATTTTTATTCATTTTTTTTTAATTCTTCATTCAATAAATTAATTGATTTAATCCTTCTTTTTAATGAGATTTCATCAACTTTTTAATTGGCATAACTACTTTATTATTTATGTTATAATTTTTACCCCTATTAAATGCATTTTTTCATTTATCTTTTTTTTCATTACCCTGATATACTTTGTTTCATTTTGAAAACCTATTTTTTATAAGTACTTGTTTTACACTTCATTTATTTTTCTTTTTGAGATAATTTCCTCACTAATGTTTTTATATTAATTGTTTTTATTTTTTCAAATATGCAATTTTGTTTTTTTTTGTTTACTTTATTTTAATAATTCACTTTGAGGTAGATTTTTTTTTTAAATAACTACATTACATTGCTTTTCTTTTTTTATCAATCAAATAATTGTTCTTTTTATTTCTCTTTATTGCTGAAGTTTCACTTATCATAATGTTAACTATTGTATAGTGATTTCTCATTATTCTTTTTCTATAGGGGACAGTTGTTGTTTCCTTTTAATTTATTCTTCGCAACAATTTTTTTTTTCATCACCTACTTTGATCTTTGTGCTTTTCTTGATTTGTTTCTCCTTAAATCTTCCTGATTGGCGTCTTTTTTCATTGAATTGTGATGCCGGTTAATTAATATTTATTTGGTTCTTTTATTAGATTTTGACTTTTACTATATTCATTAACTTTTTCGTTTTTTTAATGATCATTTCTTTGATTATCTTATTCTTTTTCTTCTCTTAAGTTGATGCTTTTTTATTTTTGTAGTGATTTTTTGTATTGAATATGTGTTCTTAATGGGTTTTTTCAGCATATTTTCTTGCTCTTTCAATTCTCCTTTGTCATAAGACGTTTTTGACTCAACATCCATTTTTTTTATTTATGTTGAAGACCTTTGATTTTTTTGTAAACTTTTGATTTTTTTTTTACTTTTATCAGGTTCATTGATCAGTTTATTCGTTTGTTTAGCCTCCTTTTAGTTTGCAATTTTCCAGACTTCAACTCTTGTTACTTTCTTTGAGGTTTATGTTTTTTTATAATATGATTGTTTTATAATCTCTTTTATTGTTTTGAGATTTATTTTGTTTATGTTTAGACTTTATACTGTCAGGTACGTTTAGAAACGTTATTATGTTGTTCTTCTTCATTTATCGGGGATTTTTCATCTATTTTTTTAATAGATGATATTTTGTTTTTTTTCTGTTTTTGTATGTATTTCTTCTATATTCTTTCTGATGAATCCCCATTTCTTTTTTATCAATCTCATCCTATTATATTTCTTTTTACGGGATAATGTTCTCAGTCTGTCTTATTCTCCTCAATACTGTTTTTTATGTGGTTTTGAGATTTATAAATGTTTTGCTTTTTTTTTATGACGGTTTATCATTGATAAGATCTTTTACTTTTATTACATCCTTCAATTATGTCTTTGATTTCATCACTTTTTAATTTTTTTCAAGTTGATCTTTTTTAATTTGCAATGATTCTTTGTCTTCAATTGTTTTTCTTCAAGTTTAATGAGTTTTGTTGGTATGTTTTTCATAGTTTCATTGAAATTGTTATGCTTCTGGTAAGTTAACAAATTCTTTTCTTTTCTTGTTTCGTTTTTAATACTGCTTTTTCATTTCAAGTTTTTCACTGAACAAACTTTTTTATAGTTCAGGTTGATTTAAAAGATCTTTTTCATTGTTTTTTTTGTAATTTTTAAGGAATTTTCTTCTTCTTCCATGATATCCAATAATCTGTATTTTTTTTTGGTTTCATCAGCATCATATTTGTTCAATAATTTTACCCTCTTGCCATTTGTTGTTTTAATTGTTTTGATGAATTTTGTTCGCATTTTTAATATTAACTCATTGCCTACTAGAATTGTTGTGCTTTTGGTAATTTATTAAATCAATTTTCTTCCTTTTTCATTCGAAGGGATTCACTCAACAATCTGTTCTTTTATAGTCTGGGTTAGTTTGAGTTAGTTCAATATCACCTTCTTATTGTCTTTTTTTATAACTTTTTAAAAAGATTTTTTTACATGTGATAAATCTATCAATTTTTTTTTGTTTCATCAGCCTTCTTTTTGTTTGCCAATTTCAGATACTTTTACTTTTAATTCTTCAAAGCCTATGCTTTTTTTTTTAATTTAAAGTGATTCTCATACTTGAATTTGAATTTTTATAACATTTTCAAATCATTCAATTTTTTGTTAAAATTTTAGTGCTTTTGGCAGAAGCACTTCCTTTTCTTTGAGTCTCCTTCTTCAATTCTTCCTTCTCAAACTAACCCAAACTAACCCAAACTCACTCCAACTAACCCAACATGACTCGAAATAATGTAGTTACCAGTCGGAACTAACCCAACTTGATTTAAAATAAAGTGTTAACATACCCAAATCCACCCATTCTCATCTAAACTAGCCCAAAATCATTCAAAATAATGAGTTATTAACCAGAACTAACCCAACTTGACTTAAAATAATGGGTTTACTCACCCAAGCCCACCCATACTCACCCAAACTAACCCAACTTGACTCAAAATAATAAATAGATAACAAAATAATAAACACACAATCAGTAGAAATTTGGGTTGGTTTGATGTGACTGAAAATGAAGAAGTTCTGATATGGAAAGAAAATACAGAATAAAATCTAGGAAATGAGAGTGAATTAAAAAAAAGGAAGAAAACTAGTTAGAAAAAAGGATGAACGAAAAAGAAAAAAGAGATGAATGAATGAAAATGAAAAAGAGAGAAGAGAAATTTCAACTGCACATAAAAAGTTATCTGATGGCTTAATCCAATTCAATAGCGTGGATTGTTTTTAATAATTGTTTAGAGAAGATGAAACAATATTTCCTGCTCATCATCACTCTTCATCATCTCTTCGTTCTCACCCGATACGTAACATAATAATCCCAAATCACTTAAAATCAACTTGCATCTCCTATTCCGATGATAAATGCCCCTTCACGCTAGTATATAATTCAGGCCAGATAAAGTTCGAATTAAAATCATCATCGCTAATTTCTTCATCACAAATGATGCTCATCGTGGAACGTCTGCTCACATAAATAATGGTGTGTTTTGTATCGAATAAACCTAAAGTCATTAACGGTTAGAAGGAATTCAAATGAAGAAATAAAAGCCTTAACAATCCAATCGCTTTTAAATAAATTACATTGATTACCACTATATCTTGGCACTTCTATATTTCCTGGTTGTCGTTTTTTGCCGGGCATTGATGAAGAGATTTGAATTTTATAGGCGTTTGGTGTTCCATTAGGTTCAAATAGGACATCAATTTGTTTCACTGCCTATTTATTGTGTTCGACATCTCATTCAGCTTTAGTGTCGCTTGAGGTCTGCCCTCCAACCAGATCTCACTACCACAAACTTCCACATTCAATGACAATAAGTCAATGTCGTATTAGTGGGGTTAAAAAATTCGTCCGTGACCACGGACTGAATGCTACACTTTAATTAGACACGAGGATCTTATTTTAGTCTTATTATGTGCTCGATCACTCTGTCACAAACGTATATTCCGGTGGAATCAGCTATTATATGCAAATAAATGTGCTGTTCAAAAGCAACCGTACGGCCCTGCACGCACGCTCGACTCGCAATTGAATCGTTTAGAGTGGAAAATTTGGTTTATCGTCTAGTTTGTAGGAGTTAGGACAGTCACATAAGCGAGCAACCCCGTAATTGTTGAATGTAAATCGCAACTTCGTTACAGGATGTAGCAGTATTGTCTTGACAGAATTTCAATGGCAATTGTGGGAAACAGCAGAAATTGAAAGTAAACCAGCAAATGCAAAACAATGTAAACAGCAGCAGTAAAAAATAAATCTTCACTGAACAATGCTTCGATAGATAATTTCAATCACGTCCCCGTTCAAACGCATCCTTGGTTTGATTTAAGCTAGACCTTCTTCTGAAAAAAGAATTTGACGTCTAGTTAACGTCAATTAGATTGTCGAATCACGTGCGCTATTTTCTTAATACATTTTAAATAAATGTAGCGCCAGTACAATAGACTGTGGTACTGTGGTGAATGTCAAATAGATCGAATTTTATACATCCTGTCTGTTATTGGTATAAGTGAGGTTGTGGTTGGGTATTTGCAATTCTAATGGTTGAGGTTTTTTAACAGGAGAGCCAAAGATGATCAAGATTAAAAGCCAAAACGTCGGGAAAATTGAGTTCCTTCATCGCTGAAGTGGAAAGATCTATGTTGGAAACGAGTTTGGACAGTCACATAGGCAAGTAACCTGATTTTTGGAGTTTTGTAAAAGCTGTACTTATTCAAAACACATGTGACAAAGATATTCATTGAAAAATAATTGAAGGTGATAACATTATCTTTAATTTGTGCAATCGCTGATTCAGTTATCTCAAAAAACAACATCATTATACGTATTTGAATTTTGATAACAATGAAACGCGGAATTTAGACATACCTACACTATTTCAGCTGTATCTTCAGAACCAACAGTTTGTCAAAAATCTTCATATGCGAAGCAATTAATGACAGTGAAATTATCTTCAGTTTGCACCATTGCAGACTCAATTATCTCTAAAAACGATAGTCATCTGATAACGTGCATAAAAATGTAAGAATATAACTTTCAATCAGTTTGAAAGTGTCAACGTATAAGTGGGTTATATCAACTTCAAATTGGCCAATAAACACATTATAATTCATTGTTGATTCTGAACCAGAGTCTGGAAAATGTATCAGTTCTAGTCTCAATTATGATTTTCATGTCGTCCAGTTTAAAATTCAAAAAAGTGTTTTTTATCAGTTACCAATTCTTCCGAAGATGGTCAAGATTGAGAGCTAAAACGTCGGGAAAATCAATTTCCTTCATCAATGAAGTGGAAAAATCTATTTTGAATGTTTATAATATTGGAGTTGGGACAGTCACATAAGCGAATAACCTGATTTTTGATTTTTGAAGTCTGAAAAATGTATGGGAATTTTGGGTCAGTTTAGTTTGCGAGAATTGATTCTGCGCATGTTTGACTTTATAGGCATGCGCGTGCCGCTAACTTGTGCTGTTTGGTAACACTCCGCGCAAGCGTAACAGATGTCGTTTTCAAACAGTTATGATACAAAATAAAATGCTTTTTTCTGTATGTATGTAATTTTCAAATTAATGCGTTGAAAAGTGTCAACGTATACGTGGGTGTGATATCAACTTCACATTTGGCCAATATAGATATAATTCATTGCTGATTTTTATCCAGAGTCTGGAATCAATTCTAGTCTCATTTATAATTTTCATGT
Source organism: Orchestes rusci (assembly GCA_958502075.1). Taxonomy (NCBI): domain Eukaryota; kingdom Metazoa; phylum Arthropoda; class Insecta; order Coleoptera; family Curculionidae; genus Orchestes; species Orchestes rusci. The sequence continues at coordinate 46,531,603 of OY293306.1, forward strand.
CATCCTGTTTAAAATTCAACAAATGTGTTTATTAGTCACCAATTATTCCGAAGATGGTCAAGATTGGGAGCTGAAACGTCGGGAAAATCAATTTTTCTCATCAATGAAGTGGAAATATCCATTTTGATAATGTATAATATTGGAGTTGGAACAGTCACATAAGCGAGTAACCCGATTTTTGATTTTTGAAGTCTGAAAAATGTACGGGAATTTTGGGTCAGTTCAGTTTGCGAGAATTGATTCTGCGCATGTTTTACTTTATAGGCATGCGCGTGCTGCTAACTTGTGCTGTTTGGTAACACTCTGCGCAAGCGTAACTGATAACGTTTTCAAACAGTTATGATACAAAATAAAATGCAATTTTCTGTATCTATGTAATTTTCAAAATAATGCGTTGAAAAGTGTCAACGGATACGTGGGTGTGATATCAACTTCACATTTGGCCAATATACATATAATTCATTGTTGATTTTTATCCAGAGTCTGGAATCAATTCTAGTCTCATTTATAATTTTCATGTCATCTTGTTTAAAATTCAACAAAAGTGTTTATTAGTCACCAATTATTCCGAAGATGGTCAAGATTGGGAGCTGAAACGTCGGGAAAATCAATTTTCTTCATCAATGAAGTGGAAATATCCATTTTGATAATGTATAATATTGGAGTTGGAACAGTCACATAAGCGAGTAACCCGATTTTTGATTTTTGAAGTCTGAAAAATGTATGGGAATTTTGGGTCAGTTCAGTTTGCGAGAATTGATTCTGCGCATGTTTTACTTTATAGGCATGCGCGTGCTGCTAACTTGTGCTGTCTGGTAACACTCTGCGCAAGCGTAACTGATAACGTTTTCAAACAGTTATGATACAAAATAAAATGCAATTTTCTGTATCTATGTAATTTTCAAAATAATGCGTTGAAAAGTGTCAACGGATACGTGGGTGTGATATCAACTTCACATTTGGCCAATATACATATAATTCATTGTTGATTTTTATCCAGAGTCTGGAATCAATTCTAGTCTCATTTATAATTTTCATGTCATCCTGTTTAAAATTCAACAAAAGTGTTTATTAGTCACCAATTATCCCAAAGATGGTCAAGATTGAGAGCTGAAACGTCGGGAAAATCAATTTTCTTCATCAATGAAGTGGAAAGATCCATTTTGATAATGTATAATATTGGAGTTGGGACACTCACATAAGCGAGTAACCCGATTTTTGATTTTTGAAGTCTGAAAAATGTATGGGAATTTTGGGTCAGTTCAGTTTGCGAGAATTGATTCTTCGCATGTTTGACTTTATGGGCATGCACGTGCTGCTAACTTGTGCTGTTTGGTAACATTCTGCGCAAGCGTAACGATTGTCATTTTCAAACAGTTATGATACAAAATGAAATGCTTTTTTCTGTATGTATGTAATTTTCAAAATAATGCGTTAAAAAGTGTCAACGTATACGTGAGTGTGATATCAACTTCACATTTGGCCAATATACATATTCATTGTTGATTTTTATCCAGAGTCTGGAATCAATTCTAGTCTCATTTATTATTTTCAGGTCATCTTGTTCAAAATTCAACAAATGTGTTTATTAGTCACCAATTATTCCGAAGATGGTCAAGATTGGGAGCTGAAACGTCGGGAAAATCAATTTTCTTCATCAATGAAGTGGAAATATCCATTTTGATAATGTATAATATTGGAGTTGGAACAGTCACATAAGCGAGTAACCCGATTTTTGATTTTTGAAGTCTGAAAAATGTATGGGAATTTTGGGTCAGTTCAGTTTGCGAGAATTGATTCTGCGCATGTTTTACTTTATAGGCATGCGCGTGCTGCTAACTTGTGCTGTCTGGTAACACTCTGCGCAAGCGTAACTGATAACGTTTTCAAACAGTTATGATACAAAATAAAATGCTATTTTCTGTATCTATGTAATTTTCAAAATAATGCGTTGAAAAGTGTCAACGGATACGTGGGTGTGATATCAACTTCACATTTGGCCAATATACATATAATTCATTGTTGATTTTTATCCAGAGTCTGGAATCAATTCTAGTCTCATTTATAATTTTCATGTCATCCTGTTTAAAATTCAACAAAAGTGTTTATTAGTCACCAATTATCCCGAAGATGGTCAAGATTGAGAGCTGAAACGTCGGGAAAATCAATTTTCTTCATCAATGAAGTGGAAAGATCCATTTTGATAATGTATAATATTGGAGTTGGGACACTCACATAAGCGAGTAACCCGATTTTTGATTTTTGAAGTCTGAAAAATGTATGGGAATTTTGGGTCAGTTCAGTTTGCGAGAATTGATTCTTCGCATGTTTGACTTTATGGGCATGCACGTGCTGCTAACTTGTGCTGTTTGGTAACATTCTGCGCAAGCGTAACGATTGTCATTTTCAAACAGTTATGATACAAAATGAAATGCTTTTTTCTGTATGTATGTAATTTTCAAAATAATGCGTTAAAAAGTGTCAACGTATACGTGGGTGTGATATCAACTTCACATTTGGCCAATATACATATTCATTGTTGATTTTTATCCAGAGACTGGAATCAATTCTAGTCTCATTTATTATTTTCAGGTCATCTTGTTCAAAATTCAACAAAAGTGTTTATAAGTCACCAATACTCCCGAAGATGGCCAAGATTGGGAGCTGAAACGTCGGGAAAATCAATTTCCTTCATCAATGAAGTGGAAAAATACATTTTGATGATGTATAATATTGGAGTTGGAACAGTCACATAAGCGAATAACCCGATTTTTGATTTTTAAAGTCTGAAAAATGTATGGGAATATTGGGTCAGTTTGGTTTGCGAAAATTGATTTTGCGCATGTTAGAATTTAAGGGCATGCGCGTGCTTTTTGGTAACATTCTGAGCAAGCGTAACTATTGTCGTTTTTAAACAGTTATGATACAAAATAAAATGCTTTTTTCTGTAAATATTTAATAAAATTTAAGTATGTTATGTTCAAAATAATGCGTTGAAAAGTGTTAACGTATATGTGGGTGTGATATCAACTTCAAATTTGGCCAATTCACATTAACTCATTGTTGAATTGGAACCAGAGCCTGGAAAATGTATCAATTTTAGTGTCATTTATAATTCTCATGACGTTCAGTTCAAAATTCAACAAGTGTTTATTAGTCACCAATACTCCCGAAGATGGTCAAGATTGAGAGCTAAAACGTCGAAAAAATCAAGTTTCTTCATCACTGAAGTATTAAAATCTATTTTGAATGTCTATAACATTGAAGTTGGAACAGTCACATAGGCAAGTAACCCGATTTTTGATTTTTGTGGTCTGAAAAATGTATCAATTCTAATAAATGCACATATCATTAATCATCAATTCCATGCGAAGCGAACGTCCGATGGGCATTGTTTGCTGGGCATTTTCGAATTACCATCGAAGCAATGCATTCTTGTCACTGCACTCAATGTCTCACGCCAAACCGAATGAATAACTGCTCCTCTTGTCACTTTAGCAAAGCGCACTTCCATCACACGTGTTATTACTCTTGAGGACATTTTTCTGCTCGAACGCACAATAGTCCATTTATTACGTCATAGACGGGCGCAAGTCGGTAGTACTTAAGTCTGGACGGTGGACGGGCAACAATGGGATTTGTAGCCGACAATTACGCGAAATGTCATTTTGGTTGATGTGGTTTTGAGGTTGTCTAAACTAGAAGTCATTAGAAATGCACAACACGTTTTTAAAAAAAAAAAAACATTTAATGAGAAGTTTTCTTATCCTGACTCCTGATGTCTATTAAAAACGTCGTTTTACACAAAAATCAAATCAAGATGATGATAATTTTCACGTTGTATCTTCAATTTCTCCTTGTTTGTTAACAAACTTATAATGATGATGTATATGCTAATATCAAGAAACATTAGTTACCATCCGACAACAGAAAACGATCCAAAAAATTAATTTGAATAAAAAAGCGATCGCATGTAATTTAGTTCAGTTCAGTGTAACACAATGGATATTAATATTAATGGTCGAGATGAAATTGATATATCGATATCGGCCAGTTATTAATATGTAACATTTCTTCATGACAGGTTGTTTTTTTTTGTTGTTGTTGCAAGAATGTTAACTAATAGCTTGTTGACATTAATTCGGATGATAGACTTTAAGCATGCTACGTGTAAATATCAATGATACGATAAAACATTTTGTTATCGGATGTTTTAATGATAAAACATGCAAAACTCCCATAAAAAAACTTTCAGCGATTGTAATCTTCAAAGAAACAGATGTTCTTCGGAAGAATGTGCTTATTAACAGCTGCAAAAATCATTATTAGGTTATCAACTTGAAATTTATTTCAATCAAGAAAATTATAATTTTGGTAATTACACTAAGTATTCCAAAATTAAAAATGTAGGAATTGAAGAATCAAGGTTGAATCCTTGATTCTTCAATCCCCCAAAAGAAAAATTTGAAAAAAACTAGGAATTGAGCAACAAAGATATCATGGAAAAACAATCAATCAAGAAATTAATTAGTTGAGGAAATGTAAAACCAGAAACTTTTGGAATCAATAATTTGAGGAGTTAGAGAACTGATTATGGAATCCTGGAATTAAGGAATAAATCAATCAAGGAATTCACTATCTAACTATCAGAAAATAAATAAATCGAGACATTTAAGAATTGAATAATTCCAAAATCAAAAATTTGTGGTATTCGGGAATTGAAAAAGTAAAAAATCTAGAAATAGAAGAATTGAGGAACTTGGTAATGAAAAAATGGAGAATTTAAGGAATTAAGCAATCATGAAATTGAATAATGAAGGAATTACTCAGTCAAGGGTTTTCGTAGATACTCAAGCTATTGAGTTAGTTATATAATTGAAATTAAATTCCTTGATTCCCTTAGTTTTTGTTTTTCGTTATCGATTAATTTAAGCTTCCTCAATTTCTAAACTCTTTAATTCCGTAATTACTTATTGTGCTGATCTCTAATTCCTTGATTTCCTAATCAACTACTTTGTTTCTCTATTACCCCATTCTTCCAATTGTTTATCGATTTAGTTATCTAATTATGTGCAAATTCGAAAATGCAAGAATTATGGATTTTGGCAATTTGATAGTTTGGAAACTTAATTTTTCAAAAATTCAAAAACTTAAGAAGCTGAGAATATTTTGAAAACCTAATTTTTGTCAATGAAGCTTTGGAATCTGATTATTGATAAATTTAAATATTCTTGAATGTGGGAATTTGATGAATTTGCAACTTTCAAATTTTAGAATTTTGAAATGTCAAACTATAAAGATGGGTATAGTAAAAATCCACAAATTCAGTACCTAAAGTATTGAGGAATCACGGAATAGATAAATCAACAAATCAAGGAATCACAGAATTGAGGAATTGGATAATTAACAATTTGAAAACTGACTTGCTGCCTTATTAAGGAATTATTGAATTGAGGAACTCAGGATATGAGTGATCAAAGTATCAAAAAAAAGATAAATTAAGGAATTGAAGAACTACAGAATTCTAGAATCAAAAATTTGATGTTTATGGGAATGAAGGAACTGAGAAATGAAAACACTTAGAAATAAGAAAATAAGGAATGAACTAATTCTGGAATTATTCAATAAAAAAAAAATAATTTGGTAATTAAATTTTTGAGGGATGAATACATCAAGTAATTCAAGAACTAAAATATTCCCAAATCAAAAATTTGAGGTATGAGGTAATTAATGACGTGAACAATCAAGGAATTGCAGAATTAAGGATGTAAGAAAAAAAAATTTGAAGAAACGAGGAATTAAGCAACCAAGAAATCAAAAAAAATCAATCAATCAAGAAATAAATCAATTAAGGAAATGATAAACCAAAAAATTTTGGAATGAATAATTTGGTGAGTCAGGGAATACAGGAATTAATGAAACAGAGAATTAAGGATGAGAGAACTGATAAGCGAATCATGGAATTGAGGAATAAATCAACCAAGGAATTCATGATCTAACTATCGGTGACTAAATAAATTGAGAAATTTAAGAATTAAATAATTTAAAAGATTGGGTTATTAATCAAGTAAAAAATCTATGCTTAAAAGAATGGAGAATTCAAGGAATTAAGTAACCATGGAATTGAATAATGGAGGAATTACTCAATGAAGGGATTCCGTAGGTACTCAGGCTATTGATATAATTGAAACTATAGTCCACATTTCCTTGATTCTTTTTTTTTCTCAATTCCTTGTGTCTTTATGTTTCCTTATCGCTAAATTTTGGTTTCCTTAATTTATTGACTCTTTAATTCCGTATTTACACAATTTCTCAATCTTCAATGCCTTAGGAAATTGAGGATTATATAAATTTACAGATTAGTAAATTTAAAAACTGATTAATGAGGAAAAAAATTATTATTAAGAAGTTGAGAAATTGAAAAACTTACAAATTCAGAAAGTGACTTGGTAATTGAGAAATTATTCAATCAGGGAATTTAGGATTTGAGTTATAAAGTTTTTGAGGGAGCTGAAGAACTAACTAATTCTAAAATCAAATATTTGAGGTCTCGGAGAATGAACTAGTTGAAGAAGCGAAGAAGTGAGTAATGAAGAAACTAGAAATTGAAAACATTGAGAAACTGAGGAATTAAGTAATTCAGGAATTATTTAATCAGGAAATTCATAATTCAAGTTTTTGAATTATTAGGTACTTACTCAAGTTATCAAGGAATAAATTGATTAATTAATTAAAGAACTAGACAATATCGAAATCGACAATTTGAAAAAATTAGGAATTGAAGTATTGGGAAATCAAGGAATTCATGATCTAACTATTGAAGATCAAATAAATTAAGACATTTAAGAGCTGAATGAATTGATAAAGTGAAGATTTGAGAAATTAAACAATGAATGGATCAAAAAATGAAACAATTGAGAAATCATGGAATTAATGATTGAGCAACCAAGGAAACTAGTCATCAAGGAATTACTGAATCAAGAAAGTTATTTATTGAGGAATAAATTAATCAAGAAATTGAAGAACCACAAATTTCTGACATCAACAATTTGAAGATTCAAGAACAACAAAGACAAGGAATTATGTAATCAAGAAATTCTGTACTCGAGTTATTTAGTTATCAAGGAATAAATTCATTAAGGAACTGAATAACTAGAAAATTCTAAAATCAAAAATTTGAGGAATTAGGTAATCAAGGAATTATTCAATCAAAGAATTCATGATCTCACTATTGAGAAATCGAAGAACTGAAGGAATTAATTAAGTGAGGAATTGATCAACGAATCAACCAAGTAATAAGACCATTGAGAAAGCAAAGAATTAGTAATTGAACAACCAAGGAATCAAGTAATCACTCAATCAAGGAATTCTGTACTTAAGTTAAGGAATAAATTGATCAAGAAATTGAATAACTAGAAAATTCTGAAATAAAAATGTTTGAGGAATCAAGGATTGAAGAAATTCATGAAGCAGAGAATTGAAGAGTAAGAGAATGACAGAAATATCTAGGAAATCAAGGAATTGGGTAATCAAGGAATTATTCAACCAATGAACTCATGATCTTACTATAGAGGAATACAAATTAAGAAATCGAATCAAAGCAATCAATGATCTAAAAACGAATAAATAAGTCAAGAAATCCAAGAGCAAAAGGACTTGATGGAGTGAAAAATTGAACAATGAATGAACCAAGTAATGAAGAATGGTGCATGTTCAAGTGAAAAATAAAAGATAAAAAACATTTTTGAAAAATATTTATCGCTATGGAATTGTGCAATTCCTTCAACAAATTTTTCTTGAGTTAATTTTTGTCACCATTTTGCTCTCAACATACTGTAAAATACAATAAAAACTCTATCAATCCTTAAAAGAAACTATTTTTTTCTCTCAAAACGCTACCATTTAGTACGTGACAACTGCAATTTCCCAATTGCACAAACCCAGTGTGCCAATGTCAAACCAAGTGGCATTTCTTGCACTGATAATCAGCGAAAAAGAACAATACACATACATTTTAAGCAATTAGGTAAGGGTCACCCCTGGGAAATCATGTACCCGTGAACTCCTTTGTAAATGATTCAATTAAAATGAAATTGAAACGACCAGTGACGGAGACTGAATTTTCCGTCATTGATTTTTTTCATTGAAATTCACGAAATGGGCATCGTACGCTGATGAATTGTGAAGTAAATGGCCGAAAATGTAAGACTGCCACTGGTAGTACCGGCCAGACAAAGTGTATTGTTTTCACTTTTAATTCAGTTCCCACATTTAATTCGCTGACATTGAGCTAGATAAATAGATTATACAGTCGCGTGCGTATGCGAATTATAGACCAAGAGCGGACGTGTGAGGAAACTGCACTTTTGTCAAGATTGTTTGGATTATATCATTTTATTTAGTAGTTAGTTTGTTCACCAATACTCTTTTTATTTTTTGTTGCTTTTTTAATTTTTCTGTGTTGATTCAATTTTAATTTAGTTCTATTTAGAATTCTTTTTTTTGTTTCTTTATTATTCTATCAACATCATAATTATCATTATTTTTGTATTCCAAATTGTTTATTTTGTATTTTGACGAGGTATACAAATTTGTAGGAAATTTTGTAGCACCCCGTGAAGAGAAAGCAAAAAAAAACTAAAAATTAGAAAATTAAATAAAATCGCATTTTATAGATACAATGGCAAAATTAGTAAAATGTAAAAATACGAATAAATAAAAATATGTAATATTATTTCACAGATTTTTCAATTTTATTCTTTTTAGGTTCTTCATTTTATATTTTTCTTGGCTTTATTTCTTCTTAATGTCTTGTGCGTCCTGTGTTTTTATATATTTTTTTTTTAATTCCCTTGTCAATAATTTTTTTCGTAGGGAATATTGTATGAGTTTTGTTTTTCCTACTTTTTTTTATTCTCATTTCCAAAATTTCACATTTTTTTTCGTTGGAAGTGTATCGTTTGTTTTTTCTTTAAGTTTAAATTGATGTTTGACGTTTTGTTTTCTTTTAGGAAAATAGTTTGCAAAACATCAAAAATAATATAAATCAACATAAAAACTTCACAGTTAAAAAATGTAACAGTGAATGATCATTGAATATAAGAAAAGAAGAAAGCAGAAACAACTAACAAATGATGATAAAAATAGATAAAATATCGCATAAGTTTAAAAAAGAAAAAAAAGAAAAATACATTTTACAATGTAATTCATAAATTACACGAAAAAATGCAGAGATGGAAGACTGAAGTAAATAAAGTTAAATGAGAACAAAAGAAGAAAAGTCTCCAGTTAACCTACATGAAGAATAATACAAAATTAATTAAGCACGTCACAAAAAATAGAGACATGAAAAAAAAACTATAAAGCAATAACGATGATATTTTTTTTTTAGATATGTTCAGTTTTCGTATTTTTTATTTTATATTTTTTCGGGCTTTATTGTTAGTTGTGTTTTATGTGTCTTATGTAGAAGGTTTGTCTTCGATTAACTACATTATTTTGAATCTTATTTCCAGTATTTAACATTTTTTTAATTTTCTTAGTTTCTTCAATATATTCTTTGGAAGAATATCTTTCATCTCCTACTTTTTTTTCAATTGATGATTACCGTTTCACTTTCCTTCATTCAATAATAATATCATGTACAAACTAAAAAATATTAATAGATGATAATTGTGTAGCAAGCTGCTATACAAAAATTTTATAAATTAAGTGAACAAAAGTCACTTGAACTTGAGAAAATATCATGAAAAGTATAGAATAATCATCAACAACAAAAACTAACAATGCCCTTAAAAGTGCAAAAACAAGATAAAGGTTTTTGAAAAGTTACTAAAACATTTTAAAAAGATAAACAAAAATTACCAAAAATACGTAAAAGCTGGTGAGAGAAAGACAGGATGAAGTCTTCCTACATATACAAAAATCCTTTAAAAGTAATAAAAAAAAATTTTAAAGAGAAATCAAAAGCTTTTAAGAGGAAGAATGAAGTGGTAAGAGAGAAAACAGAAAGCCAAAAAAAACTAATAATTAGAAAATTAAATAAAATCGCATTTTATAGACACAACGGCTAATTAAGAGTAATGAAAAAAATACGATTAAATACAAAAAATGTAATGTTATTTCACAGATTTTTCAATTTTCTTCTTTTAAGGTTCTTCATTTTATATTGTTCCTGGCTTTATTTTTACTCTTGAGCGTCCTGTGTTTTTATATTGATTCTCTTTTATCCCCTTGTCAATAATTTTTTCGTAGGGAATATTGTATGAGTTTTGTTTTTTCTACTTTTTTTATTCTCATTTCCAAAATTTCATATTTGTTTTGTTGGAAGTGTATCATTTTTTTTTCTTTAAGTTTAAATTGATGTCTGACGATTTGTTTTCTTTTAGGAAAATATTTTTGCAAACCATCAAAAATAAAATTAATCAACATAAAAACTTCACAGTTAAAAAATGTAACAGTGAATGATAATTAAATATAAGAAAATAAGAAAGCAGAAACAACTAACAAATGATGATAAAAATAGATAAAATAAGTTTTATAAAAAAAATTTATCAGAAAAATACATTTTACAATGTAATTGAGAAACAAATTACACGATTACACGAAAAAATACAAAGATGGAAAATTGAAGTAAATAAAGTTAAATAAGAAGAAATGAAGTTTAGAATAATTATCAACAAGAAAAACTAACAATGCCCTAAAAAGTGCAAAAACAAGATAAAGGTTTTTGAGAAGTTACTAAAACATTTTGAGAAGATAAACAAAAATCACCAAAAATACTTAAAAACCTGTGAGAGAAAGACAGGATGAAGCCTTCCTAAATACACAAAAATCTTTTAAAAGTAATAAAAAAACTTTTAAAGTGAAATTAAAAGCTTTTAAGAGGAAAAATGAAGTGGTAAAAGAGAAAAATAAAACAACCACAAATTTGAGCATAAACATGTTACAGTTTAAACATCTAAATTGGATTTGGAAAATGAATACTAGAAAAGAAAAAAGCAGAAATCACTAGCAAATGTTGATACAGAATGAGAAAAAGTTCCAATAATAGATATATTTTATAAATATAAGTAGAAAAATTGTGTCAAATGAAAATATTAAAATCACAACAAGCATAATAAATCAAATCAAAGTTTAAAAAGTCAAAAAGAGGAGATGATTTTGCATTAAAAACTTTCACCACCTTTGGTGAACCACACCATCAATTAAACGCCATAATAGCCAGACGTTGTCAATCATATCATAATTAATTTTAATTACTACAAAATTAATTAATCAATAGTTTGAACCTATTGCATACATTCGCATACAGTCGGCTAAATCAAAGAGAGAAATCCTCATCTGCGTCTAACGGGTACAACAAGTGACCACCCCATTGGAAAGTGTATTTATTTAACCATTAAAGTGGGTATTATGTGAAATAGATACCGACAGTATTTTGGGGTTTGTTCAGTACTTGGACTGTTCAAGCTAGTGGAATAAATTAAGCTTTGAAGTGTGGCTTAAAGGTGGCAGATCTGCCACAATTGTGGTTAATGGTGTATGGAATTCTTTCAGCTGAAAGTATAAGAAAGACTTCCACTCCCACAATGCAATTGTTTTGAAAAAAAATTAAATCCCTAAAATAAACAAGAGCACAGCAATGAAATTTTATATTTTAATGATTCAGAAACCAAAACTCTATTTATAAAATCACAATCCCATCAAGATCATAATTAAAAATATCGCTTAGTCAACGTACTTAGCCTCACTGAATAAATTTACATATTTTTTTATTATTTGAATCAATGTTTCAAGTCGATAATCGATCGATATTGAACCATCTCTAATAATGTGGGTGGAAATAACATGTTAATAAAGAAGAAAATAAATTGTTTCCTGATCTATCAGTGACTAATCGTATATTGGTCAATTTGTTTATGCTCTAGATATTTTTGACTTCACGGTACGTTTGATTCAAAGGTTAAGAACACTATTGGTATATTTCCTGTGTACAGATGGTATCGTTCTAATTCATAGTCAAGAACTTTGATTAATTTAATCAGGAGTTGAGACGGTCGAGTAGGCAAGTAACCCGGAATATCAATATTAATAACATAATAAAATAACAATAAATGAAATAAGTGTAAACATCACCAGTCACATGTTCAAGGATTTATTTTTTAAGGTCATAGCTCGTCTCTGAAAAGGACATAAATCAAACTATCAAAACGTGGTGACTATATTCAAATTCAATTCACGATTTTTCACTCTGTTCCAATATATCAACGATAGCTTAATAACTTCAAGTGATATTATTCAGTGATGAAAGATAAAATCTTGGAAATTGTCTTCATATGTCACTATATTATCTTTAATAATAATACAACAAAATGCGCTCGAATTTAGTCCAAATTTCAAAAGGAATCTTGACATTGTCAAAAATCACCATACAGATTTGAAAAAATTCAAAACATAACATTTGAAGAGCAGAAAACTATCTTCAATTTCAGCCACGCCCCAACATTCGCTTGAATTTAGTCAAAATTCTAGAGGGAATTTCGACATTCTTCAATTATTTTGAAAATATCTTAAAAACTACCTTACAGACCCAAAAACTTCAGAAGACAACATTTGAAGAATAGAAAATTATCTTCAATTTCAGTCACTTTACACTCAATTATCTTCAATAATAACGCCACAACATTCGCTTGAATTTAGTCAAAATTCTAGAGGGAATTTCGACATTCTTCAACTATTTTGAAAATATCTTAAAAACTACCATACAGACCCAAAAACTTCATAAGTTAACATTTGAAGAATAGAAAATTATCTTCAATTTCAGCCACTTTACACTCAATTATCTTCAATAATAACGCCACAACATTCGCTTGAATTTAGTCTAAATTCTAGAGGGAATTTCGACATTCTTCAACTATTTTGAAAATATCTTAAAAACTACCTTACAGACCCAAAAACTTCAGAAGACAACATTTGAAGAATAGAAAATTATCTTCAATTTCAGCTACTTTACACTCAATTATCTTCAATAATAATGCTTCAATCAAGTCAAAATTCTAAGGGAATTTCGACATTCTTCAACTATTTTGAAAATATCATAAAAAATACCATACAGACTCAAAAACCTCAGAAGACAATATTTGAAGAATAGAAAATTATATTCAATTTCAGCCACTTTACACTCAATTATCTTTAATAATAACGCCACAACATTCGCTTGAATTTAGTCAAAATTCTAGAGGGAATTTCGACATTCTTCAACTATTTTGAAAATATCTTAAAAACTACCATACAGACCCAGAAACTTCTAAAGACAACATTTGTATAATACAAAATTATCTTTAATTCCAGTCAGTTTACACCCAATTATCTTTAATAATAACGGCACGACATTTGCTTGAATTTAATCAAAATTCTAGAGGAAATTCCGACATTCTTCAACAGTTTTGAAAATATCATAAAAAGTACCATACAGACTCAACAACATCAGAAGACAACATTTGAAGAATAGAGAATTATCTTCAATTTAAGCCACTTTACACCCAATTATCTTCAATAATTACGCCACAACATTCGCTTGAATTTAGTCAAAATTCTAGAGGGAATTTCGACATTCTTCAACTATTTTGGAAATATCTTAAAAACTACCTTACAGTCCCAAAAACTTCAGAAGACAACATTTGAAGAAAAGAAAATTATCTTCAATTTCAGCCACTTCACACTCAATTATCTCCAATAATAACGCCACAACATTCGCTTGAATTTAGTCAAAATTCTAGAGGGAATCTCGACATTCTTCAACTATTTTTAAAATATCATAAAAAATACCATACAGACTCAAAAACTTCAGAAGACAACATTTGAAGAATAGAAAATTATCTTCAATTTCAGCCAGTTTACACTCAATTATCTTTAATAATAACGCGACGACATGTGCTTGAATTTAGTCAAAATGATAGAGGGAATTTCGACATTCTTCAACTATTTCGAAAATATCATAAAAAATACCATACAGACTCAAAAACTTCAAAAGACAACATTTGAAGAGTGGACAATTATCTTCAATTTCAGCCAGTTTACACTCAATTATCTTTAATAATAACGCCACAAAATGCGCTTTGATTTTGTCAAAATTTCACAGGGATGTTTCCAATATTGTGTCCATAAATCATCCAAATTAAAAAAAATTAAAATATGATAGTTGAAGAGGAGAAAATTATCTATAATTCCAGCCATCACACACTGAATTATATAAATAATGCCATAACATGCTCCGTTATATCGGTCTGAGAGTGAAATAAAAATGCAGACACGATAAGAAACATTTATAATAATCAATCATCACATTTTAATGTTAACGACTATTTAATTAATGGAGGCGGATATGCAAATATTACACAACTTTTCCATAAAATTATATTGATAATCGATTAATATCAAAGTGGTTAGTTTTGCACGAATACGTAAGTCTATATATGTAGATAAATCTTATCAAATTAATTTCGATTCCTATCATGAAAAAATAATAAAATTTCAAAAAATTTACGACTATTGTCCATGTGATAAACACGCAAAACGCATTGTTAACACGCAATAAATTTACATAAAACTGCCGCTTTTCCCGGATATTAATTTCTAATAAATCACTTTTTTTCTCTCACTTTGAACTTTGTTGATCCGCGATTCGATCCGGGTCAACTTACTGGAAATGTGGTGAATGTTTTGATTTATGGTTGCAATAGTTTACATAATCAAAGGAACGTTAAAAACACTAAAAACACGTTGATTGAATATAAATAAAGTGCACAAAACATAAAATATCTAATAAATTCAATATTTACTTTTTCCATTAGACCGTTATACCGGCTGTGTGGCCCAACAAAAGTGCAATAAAATTTAAATTCGACATTTTATTGCACGTGATCAGACAGGATTATAAAACCAACGATAAAAAGAAACTATTTTTTAACCATTCAACAATCGAATAGTAGTCTCGTTTTTTCATCTTATCGGCCCTTTTGGGTTTATTAGGGGTGATTATTGGACGTGTTAAAGGATTTTTACAGTATTTTATTATTCATTCACAGACATAAAACAACTATGACCCAGTTCTTCACGGTAAAGGATCTTGAAAAGTCCGATAATTTGTTTTCATTTTCAAGCCTAAGGAAGCATGAATCCTGTCGAGGACTATGTAATACCGTAAAAAGTAAACAATTGTTTTGTCTGTTTTTGCGGCACAGCTGATTCATTGTTGCGCTCGATTAAAATAGTTTTGGAAAAGGTGTCGCGTTTTGAAATGGTTCAAATTGTGAATGGGACCATGTGAAATTATTTCATCTAATTCGGTTTTGACATTGTTACGGATTTGAATTAGTTTTTTACTAGTTTTATCGTTGTTTAATACTTTTGCCTTTGAGTTATTATGATTTTTTTCACCTTTTTTCAGATTGGTTTCTCACAAAATTGATTTTAATGATCGTCGGATATAAAAATAGTTGATCAGTTAAAAAAACAATATTAATTCAGAATTATTTTTTGATTAAAAATATTCCTGGTTCCACCTTTCCTTTTTTCGTTTTATTTATTTTTTTTTTGTTTTTTTCCCATTTTTTTCACACTTTACTTCTTATGTGTAATTTTTTGTCACCCTTTAGTTGATTTTACCTCTTGTATATCAAGAGATAATTTATCAGCAGCAGAAATACATCAAATAAAACCAAGAAAAATATAGAATAATAAAGCAACAAGAAGCCCTAAAACGTTGAATGAAAAAACTACTAAAGAAACAAAAACATTATATTTTTAAAACAGCTGAAAAAAAACAAAAAACAGACAAGTATCAAACATAGAGAATATTACCAGGAAAATAAGAGAAAAACATCCGCTATTGTCAAGCAAAGAAAATTAAAATGTCTTCAAAACACTTGAAAGCTTTCGTAAATCTCAAAACATTTTCAACAGCCAAAAACTACAGAGTTTTGAATTTTTGAAAATTGTCCTGTTTTTTAAAAGCCTCAAAAAGTCCCGTATTAGCTTTTGGAAAACTGTTGGTCCAGTTGCAAATATACAGGGTGTTTTTTGAATGTTTCCTGAGGATAGTGCTTCGGTTTCCAAAATCCGCCAAAAATAACTAAATTATGAATTTTTGAAAATGTTTATATTCTTTAAACTGAGAAATTCAAGTTGACACCTTTATATATAAAGCAATTTTTCAAAAAGTCAATAGCTTCTTTCAACCTTGAAAATCGTTCTCAAAATAATAATAATAATCGTTTATTTAGCAAATGCTATAAAATTTACAAATTTCAATAATCATCAATCCAAAAAAATGCTATGTTGAAGAGTAGTAAAAAAGTTTTTATATAAACAAAAAAAAAACAATAAACGCAAATAAACATAAACAGGTGTACACTATTTTAAAACTGCTAGGAGGTGTTTTTTAAAGCTAGAAATATCATCACAATTTTTAATATCACTTGACAGTTTATTATAATCTATAAATCCTTTGAAAAATAAACTGTTTTTCGTTTTACTAAGTCGAGTAGTATCCACATAAAAGTCCCTGACACTACGCGTATTATACTCATGTATTTCACTGACTAGCTTTATTTCTCTATTAAGGTAATAATAATAATAATAATAATAATATTCGTTTATTTAGCATCAAGCTATATACAAAAACTGTGTAGAAATAGTTTGTTGTACAAAAATATAATATATTTATAAAATAAATTGAATAGACCATATAGTTATTAAAACATTATACATATAAAAAAAAGGGACTTATCACTGAAAATCACGATAACATGGAGGCAGGTAGAAGGGCGAACTACAAATTGTTTATCACATAATTTCGGAGCAGTCTTTTGAATTGGGGCAATTGATCACAGTGTTTCAATTCATTTGGTAGGTAATTGAAGTCATATAGGCCTTTGAACAGGATAGAACCAGAAGCCTGTTTCGTACTACATTTGTTTTCCAAAATAAAATCATTTTTATTTCTTGTTTCATATTGGTGTACATCACTGAACAATTTGACTCTATCACAGACATAAGATGGTACCAGACCATTTTTGATCTTAAAGATAAATACAAAAACACTATAATTAACTCTTTGTTTCACAGATAATATATCTAGAACATTCAACATAGATTTCACAGGAGTATAACGACTACATCTTAGAATACATCGCATTGCCCTGTTCTGAATAATTTGCAATTCATTTAGAACATGTTTAGGCATATTGTAGAACAAACTGTTACAGTACTCAAGATGAGGGGAAGCAATACTATTATACAATAAAATTCTTGTCTGTGGTGACAAATGTTTTCCTGCTCTTATTATAAAATTGACCTTTTTAGAAAACTTACGAGTTATGTAGTTCGCATGAGTACGGAAAGACAGATTGCAATCCAAAATTACACCCAAATATTTTATCTCATTAACATGATCTAACTTACAATTGGAGATACATACATTGAGTGCGCTTAAATCAAGGCGTGATAACAAATGTTTCTTGGCAAACAGACAAACCTTTGATTTACCGACATTTATACTCAGACTATTTACACATAACCATGTATAGATTGCATCCAAATCACTATTCATCTGAGTTTGAATTTTCTCCAAATCCTTCCCAACAACGTAAAGCATCGTATCATCTGCGAACATTTTGATTTTTGACTGGTGCACCACATTAACAATGTCGTTAATATATATTAGAAACAAGAGTGGTCCTAAAACTGTTCCTTGGGGTACTCCATTCCTTACTGGTAAGGTTCTAGATGTTGATTGCTTGAATCTCACAACCTGAGTTCGATTGTTCAGGTAAGATTGGAACCATGACAGAACTTCATTCCTTAAACCGATCTTCTCCAATTTTTGAACTAGTACTTTTCTACTGATGGTTTCGAAGGCTCGTCTAAAATCTAGAAATACTGCCATTATATAATTGCCTCCATCAATTTGTTTCACGAATTCGTCACATATATCAACCATCACAGTCTCACAGGAATGACCTTTTCGGAAACCGGACTGGTTACCAACCAAAATAGAGTTTTCATTACAAAATTCCTGCAGTTGTTCTTTCACAGCACTTTCCAGAATCTTCTCATATACAGGTACACTATTAATCGGTCTAAATTCTTCGCATTTGTTGGTATTTGGTACTTTCGGTACAGGCGTCACCGTTGAACACTTCCAAGTTTGAGGAAATATTCCAGAAGACAGAGAAGCATTCACAGTATCTAACATCCTGTTCCCAGCCACCCTGAAAACGTCTTTGATAATGTTTGTAGAAATTCCCGATTCACCACCACCCACTGTTTTTAATTCGCGTACATAACGTTTTAGCTCTTCCATAGATAACTTTTTGAATTTGCAAAATGTATTTGAGGCGCTCTTTACTGTTTGGAGAACATTTAGACTGGACGTTGAAGAGTTATGTATACTGGATACGATGACTTCCACACTGTCGATAAAAAACTGGTTAAATTTATTAGCTATATCAAGTTCTTCTATCACGGGTTTGTCATCAAAGATAATTTCATCCGAGATGGTATTGCTTTTGTCCGGTAATAGTTTTTTCAAGTTCTTCCACAATTCCTGAGAATTCGATCTATGATTGTCGATTACTTGATTGAAATAACTATCCTTCCCAATTTTGATTCTGTTGACAATATCATTTCTAAGCCTTTTGTACTGGTTCCAAACTGCATCATTTTTTTCTCTCACTGATCTTACATACAATTTGTCTCTTTCTTCCATCATTAATTTGATTTCTTCAGTAATCCACTTTTTGTCCATATACTTCAGCTCCACTTTAAAGGTCATCTTTGGGCATAATTGGTCTAGAACGTTTGAAACACTACCAATAAATGAGTCCGCTAACACATTCACATCAACAGACGAACTGTCCCAAGAAATGTTCATTATTTGATTTTGAAGACAGCTAGCATCATATCCTCTCATACTTCTTTTGTATATAGTTTGGATTTTTGGACGAATTTTATCAGTGATGTTGATGGATATTATATTATGATCGCTTATCCTGGGTGTAGAGTGCACTCTGTGTGGAAGGTGTTTGTTATTGGTTACAACATAGTCTATCAAAGTTTGGCTTGTATCTGTCACCCTTGTTGGCTCATGCACAATCTGATGAAATCCACTTCGATATACGGCATCCATTAATTTCTCACCATAAAAAGACGGCTTCAACAAATCATAATTAAAGTCACCAACAATAACATTGGTTCCCTCAAAATCACACACTTCATCAAGAAAATCAGTGAAATAGTCCACAAACAAGGCATTATCCGCTTTCGGGGGATGATATATGACAGTACATGAGTATTTATTGAGTGAAACACATACTTCAACAGTAAGCACCCATACAAAATTACTACATTTAGTACTTTTCAGTTTGTACTTACAACCCTCCTTAATCAAGGCCATCACACCACCTGTCCTCCTGTTAGTAGTGGTACACTGCTCAATGCGATATCCTTCGACATGTAGTTCACTCAAATACACCTCAGACGTTACATGAGTTTCAGATAGTAACACAATTACAGGTTTCCAATCGTTCAAAAGCACTTCAATTCCGTCCTTGTTATTCATAAAACCTTGACAATTAAAGTAAACAATTGAAGAGTTTATACTAGTTAAAGTGTCTAATTGCTATTTGATAAAACGATTTTTCTGGTTTTCCTCAATACGCTTGAAGGTATCACATTTTAAAATGTCCCAAGTAGTATGTTTAGTATTTAAACTTAACCCATATCGCTGATTTGACACAGTACAGTTTATACACTTGGTGAGTTCATTTACACAGTCCTTTAGTTCATGTTCTTCTGCACATTTAGGGCAACTCTTTTTTTCACGACAGTCTTTTTTGAAATGTCCATATCTACAACAGTTATGGCATCGAACTACTCCATATTCTGGAAATACTCTACATCGGCTCCACCCAATATTCATTTTCTCTTTTTGAATGAAACTGTTGAATGTGTCGTTATCCACTTCAAAAATGATATTGAATCTTCTATTCAGGACATTAGTTCTGCGTAGTATATGTAGTTTGAAATTCTCATTGTTGTGATCTAGTGCATTTTGTTTAATGATCTTATTTGTTATCTCTTCATTATTGTTGGTAAACTCGTTTTCCTCTATCCCAACGACCTTAACTCTTCGATCTAGTATCTTCGGCATATCCACTTTATAATTTCCCCCCATCTTTTTCTGAATCTCCTTTTGTAAATTGCTTATGTCCTTCTCATTGTCACAGGTCAAAATCAATCCCCCACCCTTGGTAGGCCTACCCATCGATATCCCAGTTTCCATTTCACAAGGACTTACATTTTTCCTAAGATCTTCCTTAATTTTCTTTATATCATTTGGTTCAGGTCCTGTTTGTTTCACCACCAACACTTTATTTTTAGCTTTGGCCACAGATGCATATGAATTGGGCAGTTGCATTTGATCAGGTACTCCTTTTGATAGTGACTTATTTTCGTTTCTTAATTCAGTGATTTCCTTTTTCAGAATTTCATTTTCATTCATTAAAAGATCAACCTTTTTATTAAGTTCATCTGTATTTTTAATCAGAATATCCATCTTTGCGATAATCATGTCTATGTCACTTTGCTCAATATTGACTTCATCGCGACTTCTTTTTCGGGCTCTTTCGGGTTTATTCAAGATAGTTTTGGAATCAGTACTCTTAAGTTCACACGTTTTACATCTCCATGTAGCCGCCCTCCTCAAATGGAATCCCCTCAAATCAATATTAACACATTTTCCGTGAAAATAATTGTTACAAAGTGTACATGCAACTACGGACTTTGGATCATCAATCAAGAGCTCACAAATCGAACACTTTCCATCATCATTTGATTCAGCTTCATTACCTTCCATTTCTTAAAATACGGTCCTGGTTCACTGCACTACAAACAAATCCTTTATCTATTTCTTATCAGCTTGGCAATTCCGATATAATAAACAAATATGAGTTTTGCAGGTTTTTAGCACTGATGCAATTAATTTAACAGACTCAAATCATCACAACGTCACTAGGATGACTTAATGAAGGTCCTTTGAAAAAATCACAGACTAAAACTGACTTTGAACCACTTAAATCCGCAATAACTATGGAGCAGACTAAAACTCGACCATCCAACCTCGAGCGCCGGACTGATCAGGTAGTAAACCCATTTTCATTTTAAATATTACTATGAATGTTCTATACATAACAACTTGTTTCACATTCAGTAACTGTAATGTAGTTAACATTAACTTGCTAGGTGTATATATGTTACATTTCAAAAGCTAAAAATCATCTAGAAAAGTGCGTAAAATCCTTATAAATTATTGTGTCTTTGAAAAAGCCTTTGTCGCCTCTAAAAGACGTTCTAAAAGATGTTAAAAATCATCTAAAAAGCCTGGGATATTGGGAATGATCTGTAAAGCCATTAAACCATAAAAAAGCCTTTGAAACTCATAAAAACTATCGTTATCTGCCCCTTTTAAAGACGTTCTAAACAATGTTAAAAATTATCCAAAAAGCCTTTATTCAATAAAATAGTGTCTTTAAAACCTTCAAAAAGCCCATTTTTTCCTTGAAAAACTTTATGAAGGAAGTTCGAAATCATTTGAAAAGCCTTAAAAATAATAAAAAATTTCTTCAAAACCGTTAAAACCATCGTAAGCTTTCAAAGTCTCTAAAAAATAAAAAATCATCTGAAAAGTCTTTGAACCATAAAAAAATAACAAGAAGCTGGAGAATACAAGGTATAAAAATTATTAAATAAAAAAGAGCTTTAAAATAATAGTATAAAAATTTATTTGTCATAATACTAGTAATCATAAATGTTAAAATATAAAATAATAGTATGAAAATGAAAACAATACACTTAGAAAGGAGGTTCAGAACAAGTGATAGACCGTAAAAAAATTGTCAGCCTTTTAAAAAATGAAAAAACAAAAATGTTTTTAAAACTTAGAAAAAATATAACGTCATTTTAAATATTTTTCTCATAATTCTATAGATTTTAACCTTCTTTAAACAGTTTAATAAGAACTTCTCCATCTCAGTTAAAAAATTAAAAATGGTGAAATTCTCTAAATAGTCTAAAAAAATAAAAATGATTTCCTATGAATGGGTTTTAAAAAAGTTGAAAAAATCCTGCACAGATCATAAGAAATTGAAAATTAATTGGCAAACAAAGTCTAGAACAATAACAACTGATATTGATAAAAACTCAATATCAAACCTACAGTATAAGTAAGTGATGTGGATCACAACAATCAACATATGTAGGAATTCAATAATTTTTCAAAACACTGCACATAGAAAAAGATTATTATTATAAAAAATAAAAAACAAGTGGAAGGTGTAAGAAAATAATATTGTAACACAGAAACGAATAAGAAGTTTTATAAAAATAAATTAGAACAACAAAAAGCTCATAAAAAAAATTCGAAGGAAGAAAATATTAGAATGACAGACAGACTCAAAACAAAGAAAAAAATCACTCCATTCTCATTAATACATTTCCCAAGTGTCGAAAAAAAACGAGCTATAAAGCGAAATCATTAGGAAATTACACATCAGGTAGCCGTGGTTTTGAAGATCATTACGTCAAATTGTTACTACTGTGCGGTACGTCTTCACAAAGGACTCACGGAAGTCACAGATTAGATCGTCTTTTTGTAGACCACCCAAAATTTCACGCTAATAACATTATCAAGAGATGTGGCCTGTAATTTGCTCGGGCTATTGGGAAATTGGTTCAAAGAGGTGATGATATTGAGGTTGGAAAGATGGGAAAATTGAGGGGTTTGAGCTGGCGCAGTCACCAAAGACCCTCAAAATTATTGTTTTTTAATCTTCACTTTGTATCTTATTTACAATCGTACTTTTCACATTCATTTATTTATTGTTATTATTATTAAACAAAGTTACCCAAAATGTTATTTTTTTTTATTTATCAAAATCTGTAGTTTGGTTTTTGAAAAATTCATCAGCTCACTTCTCATTGTACTCATTTCATTGTAAGTAATGTTTTTTCTTGTCTCTCTCTTCTTTTCACTTCGTGTAAAATTTTGTTTATTTCAATTCATTTTGATTATTCTTAATTTTTTTTTTGTTCTTGCTTTGTGCTTTTTTTAATTCACATTCTCCTATCTTTTTGATTTTCGGATTCATAATCCTTTCAATGAAACCTTTTTCAAAGAAACTTGGATGGCGATCATAAATCAACAAGAAAAGGAGGAACTCTCAAACTTTTTTGATAACTTTTAAATTTATATTTTTTAGGTTGAACATCATTTTTAAATAAAAATTATGGTAGATATTATCCTCTTTGACGAGTAATCAAAAATCAACTGAAAAGAGGAAGATTAAAATTTTAGAAAAGCAATCCTGAAACTTTTCTGAATAACCCATACCATCACCATTGGATTCCCGAATGTATTTTTTTTTTAATCAAGCATAATTTCACCAAGAAACTCGAGAGAAACATTTTCCTCTGTTGAGGGCTATCAAAAATCAACTAGAAGAGGTTAAAGGTTGAAAATTTGAGGGAACAATTTTTAAACTGTCCTTAATAATATCTTTTCGATTTTTGAATTAACCATCATCTCCGTGAAAGACTATTTCTAAAAAAAACATGTTCCCCTTTGAAGGGCGATCAAAACTGAACTAGAAGAGGTAGAATGTAAAAAATTTGAGAAAACAATCTTGAAACTTTTCTCAATAACTTAGACCATTCGCATTTCCGATTTTTGAATTTGTAATTTTCTTCGTCAAACATTATTTTTGAGAAAATAAATAAAAATAAACATGTCCCTCTTTGGAGGGCGATTATTAATGAGCTAGAAGAGGTGGAAGGTTGAAAATTAGAGAAAACGCTATTGATCCTTTTCCTTATATCTCTTACCATTAGTATTTTATTATCTTTCCAATTTTTGAGTTTATAATTTTCTTCGTCAATCATTATTCTTGAGGAAAATTTAAACAAAAATCCTAAGAGTTAGCGATGTCCTGAAAAGTGAAAAATATTACAAACACCTTCCTAAAACGTATTTAAAAGTGAAACAAAAATTACCTTAAGAAATTGAGAATCTTGTAAAAAGATATTTTCAGTTAAAAAAGTGAGTGAAGTCTTTTGAAAAATACAAAAGCCTTTCAAAAATACTCACAGAGAAGTTACAGAGGAAAAATTGAATGCAAAAAATGCACTAAAGTATGGAAAAATATGCTTTAAAATGTAGAACAAATCAACAAAAAAATTAAAATAAAAAAGATAGCAAAAGCTGGATGAAAGTTTTCAAAAAGTGTCTAAAACGTTCTAAAAAGTGAAACTCAAATCACCAACATGTACTTAAAAGCTTGTTGAAAGACGAAATTACATTGTTTGTCAGAAAAAAAAGGTAAAGTCTTTTAAAAAATCCGAATATTTTATTGATTTTTTTTTGGTTTTGTATTAATTTTATTTAGCTTCCTGTTAATGATATTCTTTGTATATATTGTTTCCTTTTCAATTTTTAAGAAAATTGCTGAACTTTTAAAGGTTTTCTGTACCCCTAAATTTTTGTTTCAAATGTGAAGTTCTAGAACTAGATAATCTACAACGTTTCCCTTGACAGTTTTTTTGATCGTCTTCAGGAATTTTGTTGTTTTTACTGGTTTTTCTTATTGAAAATTGCAGATCTGCTGATTTTGTTTGTAGTTTATTGAAGATTTTAGAGATAAATGTACTCAAATAAGAGAAATAATCACTCTTCAACTTTCGTACTTATCTTTAAAATTGAAAATATGGTGAATATTTTTTTCAAGCAGTATCACTGTCAAGCTATGCTGTAAAAATGTATGTACACTTTGAGGCATCGGATAAAATATTTTGAGTACTTTCTTGAGGATGTAGATTGTACCAGAGTTAGAGGAATAATTGATGTTCAATTCAACAAAAAAATCATCCTTGCATCTTGAAAATGGAAAATTTGCAGAATTTTTTAGTAAAGCAGTCTCACTTAGTATTGAGACACTGGAAAAAATATTTTGATTATTTTCTTGAGGATTTAAATTGTACCCGACTCAGAGGAACTATTTCCCCTTCAATTTAACAAAAAACCCATCTCCGTATCTTCAAAATAGACCAACTACCATTTTTCTATCGCAACCCATCGACATCTCCCATCAACCCAGCCAAACCAAACTGCAGCATCTCAAACAAAAACCGACCCTCATCCGAAGCTCCGCCCCATCTGCCCCTCTCCATGACCCTCCCTCTCGTGCTTTACCGTCTTGGTGTCCCCTCTTTCAAGAACCACAAGCATCCTTTTCGAAACCTACCTGACTCATTCCTTGCGCGATCTCCGAACAAGGTTCAGTCGGTTTTGGTCGGAGTCCCCCACGTACTGTGTTTTAGTGAAAAATTGGGTTTTAGTGGACAGTGACTCTTGGATGTATTGGTGCTAGAAGTTCCGGATGATTGTTGAGAGCAGAAGTGAGGTGTTTGGGAATTTTGTGCAGTCATTTGATAAGCCGGAGTTCAAGGTGAGTTTGTGTGGGAGTTGGAACGGTCACATAAGCGAGTAACCTGATTTTGTAATTTCGTATTTACACTTAAAACTAGAGTTTTCTTGGGAAAATTTCAACGTGATTTATTGTTTTTATCTAAACAAAATCACTGTAAAAAGTTATATTATTTCAGTTTTTTCTCTTTATCATTTTGAATGATATACACGAAATCGTCAATATACAAGAAAACCCCATACTAGGCTAGGAAGTGTCTGCTTTTGTTTTTCTATTTTTACAAGAGCAGCATAAACTGACAAGAAAAAAATTATCAAAATTTGAAAAGTCCGAAAATTTGATGTTTTTGAGTGTTTGAGGTAAACAGATTGGGGAGTTGGAACAGTCACATTGACAAGTAACCCGATTTTTCCATCTGGTTTATTTGCAGAGGTGTTGATTTGATGAGTTTGAGAAATCACAAACACTTGCTGGAATCTACAGGAGTGGGGGCACTTTGATTTAATTTCCAATCAATAAATCTCAACCTTGAAAGTGGGAATCATCTTTCGGGTTTTTGTAGTTACCATCCGCTCAAGTACATCGGTTTTATTAAATGTGTTATGAATAAATTATCGTTAATATTGACAATCTCTTGTGAAGATGAAGCTATAAAAACTGTTTTGTAATTTAACAGGAAACATTGACAAATTGTTAATTACATTGAAAAAACTGGTTTTAGGACAAATTTTCTTGAATACGTTTCGTGTCCAAGGAAACTGTTTCAATGCTATGAAAAATTAAGTTTATGATGGTGTTTAAGTTTGGATTTTATTAATTAACTTGAGCGTGTAATAATTCATCAGAAAATCATCTTTTCTTATCTTTTATTTTCTTTACTCAAAAAAGAGGAGTTGGACTAGTCACATAGGCAAGTAACCCAATCTTTTCATTCATGTTGGTCAAGATTCAGTCAGTCTGGATTCGATACAACCTATTATGGTTGGTTTAGGTTGACAATGTTGAAAATATGAAAAATGCCAAGATTTTTGAGTTATATGATACATTTTTTCAAGAGTTTGAACAGTCACATAAGCAAGTAACCCGATTTTGTCGTGCTTCCTTTTATTTTGTTACCTTGATTTTTTTTACGATTCCACGAAAACTGATGCATTCGCTTAATTTATCGCGCTAATTTGCATAACCACGTAAAAATCACCAAAATGACGTGCAACCCAATTCCACAAACTCATCGATTTCTCTCATGAACACAGGTAGCTGGCGTGAACCTATAATCAAAATCGAATTGACTTCCAAATCACATTAATATCGAAAATCACAATTTACGACCCTTCAAAATCACAGATTTAAACCGATTATGGAAAATCAGTTTTCGAAGAAGGCCTCTAAAACCATAATTAGGTGTAAATGCTTATGAATGAAAGTCATTTTGGCTGATTAAATCTGGATCCAAGGGCACGTCTGCTTTTACGACTGAGATTAGGATGGGGCATGGATTAAGTTGTAAAATTGGCGTTTCTTTTGGAAATAGTGACTCGAGGTAAACCTGGATTAGGGACATCGTGTGGCGACTTATTGTTAGTGCAAAAAGGGTATCCAGTTGTAAATTAGCCAAAAGAAGACAGAACTAGGCAGCTTATTTTGCACTAGTACAACCCCGAAGATGGTGTGAATGGTAAACCAAAACCATCATTCAAATGAGTAACATTCACTAATTTTTTTAATTTTTGTCGGAATTTTGAGGAATTCGAAAATAACAACACTCAAGTGTGGAGTTAGAACAGCCACAT
The DNA here is from genome assembly GCA_958502075.1 of Orchestes rusci. NCBI lineage: Eukaryota > Metazoa > Arthropoda > Insecta > Coleoptera > Curculionidae > Orchestes > Orchestes rusci. The sequence continues at coordinate 46,558,934 of OY293306.1, forward strand.
AGGCAAGTAACTCGATATTTAATTTAAAAAAAAAGAAACGATTTTAAAGCAATTTCATTGAAGGTTCACAGGTCTCATAGTCAAAAGTTTATCTTTAATTAAAGTTATAATATAATAATAAAGTACTAGGATGTCGTCCATTTTTTCAAACAGAGCCTCTTATATTGGAGAACTCATTAATTGCCTTAAAAATGGACAAAAAACAGAATTATGTTTTCAAATTAATACAAAACCAAAAAAACTCGATTAGAACAAAAAATGCAATTTCGTTTTTTCAAAAACTTCCAAGTACCTTCAGGTGATTTTGGTCTTTCATTCTATCTGTTTCTGAAATCTTTGCCACTTTTAAGGGCTTTGTTAATTTTTTTGTTGATTTATTCTACATTGATTTTGACGATATTTTTGTACATGTTAATCTTTTTTCATTTAATTTTTCCTCTGAAAGCTTGTAGCTACTCTATATGATTATTTTAGTTTCTAAAGGGCGTTCAAAAGAGTCCCTTCTTTTAACTGGAAATACTGTTTTAAAGATTTTTAGTTACTTTAGGTAATTTATGTCTCCCTTTTTAAATGTTTTAGAAATATGGAAAAAGAAATTGAACAAAATAAGTGACCAAGAAAACAGAAAGTAATTTGAAAAGTATGGTGAATAAAAATAACAATAAGGGCAAGGAAAACCTCAATAAGCAACTACAAAAATGGAAGAACAGAAAAATTACAAGAAAAAAAAAACGATAAAATTACAGAGTAAAAGTGAGAGTAAGAAATCTAAACAATTTGAGATAAAATTACTATTAACTGCTGGTTCATATAGAGTTGCATAAGCCAACTAAAAATAAATTTGTCGCCCTGTTTTCACTTGACCAAATTGACTCAGTCAACAAAACTGTTTGATCTGCAAGAAAGCTGAAAGTGTCGAAGCCGTACTTTTAATTCACTTTATGTTTGTCGAACTAAAGTGCTAAATACGATGCTATAGGTCAAACGGTCGACACCTGTATGCGTACTTTCTATAAGTACCTATTTCCCAACTATTGCCAATAATCAATAACTCACAATGTCTTTGTTATTAATTTCAATCGATTTGTCGGGATGCTGCGTTCTTTCGCAATGAAAACTAATTTAATCGATAAGCTAATGAGAGGGATATTATTGAGATTAATGGTGCTATACGTTGGAAATTTGGTTTTACATATTTTTACGAGATTCTTCAGATGTGACACAGATTTCTCAATTTGAATGTGGTAATGGGGGAATTATATATACAAACAAATGTGGATGGGTCGGGAAAATTAGTTTACGCAACTAATTCGGACTGGCTTTCGTTTTTCATCTTTATTTGATGGACTGGTTGGCCTTAATTTTTTTCAAGAATAAATTATAGGTTTCAAATTTATTCGTGAATTCACCTGAACAAGCTTCTGTGCACAAATAATAAATGAAATAAAAAAACAAAGAAAATTGAAAACCGAGTTGGAGACTTCAACAGACGAATAAACAAGTAACCTGTGAATCGAAAATTAAAAATCTTGAAAAACCTGGATTTTGTCACTACAAAAAATAAATCAGTGAACCAGAACATTGGATGACGAAAAAATTGAAAACCGTTCAAGACAAACTGGGAAAATGACGGGAGAAGTTGGAGAGTTCGACAGTCACATAGACAAGTAACCCACAACATTGTATACATTTTATTAAAACAATCAACTTTCTCAAAATAACAATTATTTTACTCATCTTGAACCACTTCCACACCCACAACAATAAACCTGATTTACATACGAAACTCATCTCAATTTCTGTCAAAAACAAAAATCATCTCCTTTAGAATGAGATCACCATGGGCGCAGTTCGTGTCACCAAATAACAATACCGAAAAGTGAAACCATCTCCGTGTTTGCGGGAAAAATTAGAAGAATGCCGATCCGATTATATTATACGATTATGGTTATTTGCGATAGGCCGAATGTAAAATCACTATAAAATCATACGATGGTATTAAATTCAGCGACAAGAGCGGAATTAGTCGTTTATTAGTAGTTGGAGAAATCTGCTTTGATATCGCACCAATTGATGGGAATTATTCTAATGGACTTGATATGGTGCCGTGGTATTTTTGTATAATGGTGATGGTGCACGGATGCTGTCGCATTCGCCACTTCGATTTTTTCTACATAGTTGACCTGTATATATTTTGCTTTATTGTTTTCATACACCTTCTTTTTCCGATGTTTCCTTTATTTTGATGATTTCTTCATAAATAAATCAATTTATTGTGATAAAAATTTACAGGTACTCGTCTATGTGACTGTTCAAGTCTTCGAATTGTCTTCTTTTGATCATTTTGTACCATTTTTTTTTTATTTGATAAATCTTGCGTCATTTTATAGGGAATTTTATCAAACTTCTTCATCATTTGTTGTGATTTTTTTTGGCGCCTAAATGACATTAAAATTTTTTCTGACAAACCAAAAAAAAATGGCGCAGATTTAATCTCAATATCTCAAAAAGTCACCAGTTAAAATAAATAAATCATTGAAAATAAATAAAGGGGAAAAAATCACTCAAAAAATAAATATACCTACTGAAAAATCCAAAATTCATCAAAACTGATAAACAACAAACACAGTAGGTAGATTGAGACGAAAAATAAATAATAAATAATAATAGCTTCAGAAACCTGAACAATAAAATAAAGTAGAAAACTTGAGGAAACAGAAATAGAAAACTACAATGAATAAAGTGCAGAAGAAATTGTGATGATTTATGAAAAAGGAAAGATGAATTCAAAAAAGAAAAAAAAACCCAACCATAAGATGAAATGAATATAACAACTATCACAAAAAGTTGTGGTGAACAATAATTTACAATTTGAACGAACAACATAAAATAGAATTAAAAAAATATTCATAAAATTAAGTAAAAAATTTGGCGGAAATATAAAAAAGAGAAGCATACAGAAAAAGGAATTCAAAATATAAATTAACATTCAGATGGACGGTTAAAGAAGTGAAATGAAGAAATGGAATCAACTCTTATAAATCCAATAAATAAATACAGTTAATGAATAGTAAAATTGCAAAATCAAACGGAATATGACGTTAAATGAGAAATTTTGTTATTATTATAAAAATAATCATATCTCCTGGAATATTGCAGGTATTGATTTGAATTCTAGATCAGTTGATTCAGCAGGAATGTAACAATGAAATCCTTCGAAAACTTGTCAAACAGCTTGGTGGGACTAACAAAAATCATAACTCCTAAAATATTGAAGATATCGTCTCGAGTTTTGAACCATTAGATTCAGCAGGAATTCGACTACAAAATCCACTAAAAAAGTGGCAAATACTGTGGAGAAAAATTTGGTGCAACACGAAAAAAATTGTCAAAGAAAGTTATTAATAATTGGACAACGCTAGAATAAAAAAAATCATATCTCCTGGAATATTAAAGAAATCGTTTTGAATCTTAAACCCTTAGATTTAGCAGGAATTCTACTACAAAATCCACCAAAAAGCTTGTCAACTAAAGTGGAGGACAATTTGGCGCAATACAAACAAAAATTGATTCAGCAGGAATTGCTGCTGAATTTTGAAAAGAGAAATGGAAGTGAAAGAAAACTCCAAACAAGAAGTGAAATAAAATAAAGAACAAGAATCAATGTACTTGAAATTGGTGGAGATAGAGTTTTCTCAATAGACAGTTTTTAAATGGATAAACAAAGAGTTTCTGTTCTAACCACTGGTTCAAGTCACCGCGACAAAAACAGTCACATAGACCAGATCCTGATTCCACCAAATCTCCACAATGTACTACAGAAAATCGTTTTGGAATGTCCAATAAATCTTCATCTCAAGCCAATTAAACCCTGGTGCAATACAAAAAATAATTGTCAAAGAAAATTATTAATAATTTGGACAAGGCTAGAATAAAAAAAAATATATCTCCTGGAATATTGAAGATATCGATTTGAACTTGACCCATTAGATTCAGCAGGAGTTCTACCACAAAATCCACTAAAAAGATTTTCAAATACAGTAGAGGACAATTTGGCACAACACGATAAAAAATTGTCAACAAAGAAATATCATTGGACAAGGCTAGACTGAAAAAATCATATCTGCTGGAATATTGCAGACACCGTTTTGTATCTTGAACATAAGATTCAGCAGAAATTGTACTACAAAAACCTGTCAAATATAGTGGAGGACGATTTGGCGCATTACAAAAAAAATTATTCAGCAGGAATTCTGCGGAATTTTGATAAAAGAAATGAAAGTGAGGGAAAACCTTCAATGTACTTGACATTGGTGGAAATAGAGTTTTCTCAATAAACAGGTTTTTATTGGATAAAGAGAGGGTTGCTGTGCTAGCCACTGGCTCAAGTCACCGCGACAAAAACAGTCACATAGACCAGAAAATATTTTATGATCTTAATTCCAGTAAATCTTCAAGATGTATTATAGAAAATCGTTTTGGAATTTCCAATAAATCTTCATCTCACTTCTCAAGCCAATTAAACCCTCCCGCTAGAAAAAACCGAAATCAAATTAAGCACAAGATAATTGGCCTAAGTAGTGGTTTTTGCATTAGAAACATCATTAAAATGGTACTGTTGCATTCGTGCTCATCGAGACCTTGAAGAAGCCATCATCTTGAAGGTGTTCAAAGTCTAATTGAGGAAGTGGCTGGAAAAAAGTGGATCACGAAATTACTTTAGACAATCACGACCGTTTAGCTAAATGATTAGTTCAATATGTATTCCATTCACTTTCAATTTTGGAAATAAACTTAGTATTCCAGTCCATAGGTGCAAATATTACGTCAGTGCCATAAGTCCACGTATGAGTTACATGATGTTACGATTTATCGAAGGCTTTGATTTGTATCGGAAACGTGATGTGCGTGCCAATCATCGGTTTCTGGTCTGACCTTCAGCCAGATGAATCTTTCCGAATCGTTGCTTTCGAATCGGAAAAATTCCGCAATTCGATGCAGCATTTTTTCCAACACCGCCGATGTGCATTATAATAAAGATCGTATCGATGTAATAACCGTTTCTATGGTCACCACCCACCTTAATCTCGAATTAGGGAGGTGTTGTGAGGCAAAAATACGCTACAATAAGGAATGTTGCTTCTGATAAAATACTACATAATGCATAAATTTTGAGAGACTTTTATTGTCGGCCGCTTTCTCTAGCGGAGAAAATTGTCCAACACATTAAATCGTCGTTAGGATGAGAGATTTATTGGGTTTTGTCTTCAATGCACTTTAGAGTTTCCAATACGGTAATATTTTATGGATTTTTAATGAGCGGCTTTAGAAAATCGAAATTGATTTATTTTACATTATGAATACTTCGGACCTCAATCACCTTCATTATATTTTCCTTATTATTCATCTTTACTTATTTTCTTTAATATTCATTCATTCTTCTTTTTTCCCTTCAATCAATTAAATTTTCCAATTTTACCCTCTCAACTAACATTAATCATTACACACAATTTAAAGGTGTTTTTTTTCAAAATATTTCTCAATCACCCTGTATATTTTTCCTAGTATTCTTATGAAAAGAGATCTCAGAAATTCACTGGTGCAAAATTCTGATTTCCATCTCTTGTAGCTTTCGAGGTATGATTTTTTTTATAAACACAATTGTCCCCAAAATCCTAAAATCACCCTGTATATTTTCTGAAGATGATAATGGAAAATAGTCTGAAAAATTCACTGTTGCAAAAAATTGATTTCAAACACAATTTGCTAATTTTCAAAAATCATTACACAAAAACTTTAAGGCGATTTTTTTCGTTTTTTTAATCACCCTGTATATTTTACCAAGAATTCTTGTGTCTCAGAAATTCTCCTGTAGTTTTCGAGTGATGATGATTTTATGAACACAATTTGCCACTTACCGAAAATCATTACAATAAATTTTGAGGGGGTATTTCTAGAAATTTTTCAAAATCACCCTGTATATTTTTCTAAGGATTCCTATGGAAAATAGTCCGAAAAATTTGCTGGTGCAAAAACCTGATTCCTATCTCTTGTAGTTTTCGAGCTAAGACTTTTTTAATTAAAATAAATCATCACACTAAACTTTTTTTCGATGTTTTCGTTTTTTTTCTGAATCACCCTGTACATTTTTTCAAGAAATCTTATGGAACATAGTTTCAGAAATTCACTGGTGCAAAAATCAGATCTCTTTCTTCTGTAGTTTTCGAGTTATGATGTTTTTTATAAACACAATTTGCCACCACCAAAAATCATTACAATAAATTTTGAGGAGGTAATTCTCGAGATTTCTCAAAATTCACCCTGTTTATTTTCCTAAAGATTCTTATAAAAAAGAGTCTGAAAAATTCACTGGTGCAAAAAACTGATTTCTCTGTCCTATAGTTTTCGAGGTATGATTTTTTCAATAAATACAATTTGCTAATTTTCATAAATCATTACACCAAACTTTAAGGCGATTTTTTTTTAATCACCTTATATATTTTTCCAAGGATTTTTATGGAAAAATTTCACTGGTGCAAAAATTAGAACTCTGTTTCCTGTAGTTTTCGAGCTATGATTTTTTATTATACTCAATTTGCTAGTTAATTTCAAATTTTTCAACTTTCACTTCTAAATATACAGGGCGTGCACTTACAAACTTCAAAAAATTAAAAGGGTGATTCCACATAATAAAAAATATGATTTTGTATTCATGTAAACATCGGTAATCGGTATGATACAGGGTGTTGAAATTTAAATGTAACTTTCAGTTCTTCTCAAATTAAAGCGCTAGATGAAGAAAAAACATTTCTGGATGTTTTTTTATTTTGTTTCAGTGCATAAAATGTTTAAATGAATCGTTCTTTAACAAAAATATCAACAAAAACTGGCAAAAAAATAATAAAATATTTTTTAACAAATTTATCAAACAAGCAAAACAGTAAAAGAAAAAAATACCAATAAACAACTTATCAACCAAAACAAAATATGGTGCATGGCAAAACAGCAAACTAAAAATAAAAGAAAATAAAAAAATATCAACTGCTAGAAAACACCTTTGCTAAGTTTTTAGTTAAAATACCAAAGGAGCTAGCAATAAAATCATACGCAATTTTTTATTTTTTTTTATTTAGTTTATTGCTTGGTTTTATTCTTTTGATTATTAATCATGGACGTATTTTTATTTTATTTGATTGTTGTAGCTATGTTTATTTTGATTATTTGTTTAATTTTTTGAAGTCTTTGCAACATTTTCCAACTTTTTTCTAATCATTTATTTATTTTCAATACTTGAGGAGTTTTGTAAACTTTTTTTAATTTTTCCTCTACCGATTTTCTTGTCACTCCATATCCGTGTTATGTCATAATCACAAATTGATTTTAAAAAAAGTAAAAATTTACAAATAAAATGACAATAAAAAATATAAAAGGTGTTACAAAATGAGTGTGGGTGGCGCCTTCAACAAGTAATAGCCAAACCAAGATCAAATTTGAATTTTGCATGACTAGAAACCCTATTTATGAAAATATCGACCAGTTTAATTATTTTTATGAAAACAAAAGTTTTCTTCTTATTTTTCGGAAATATCAATGGAACATCCTGTATATTTCTGATGATTGTCCATAACCTCCACTAGTTCAACATTGAAATTTTCCCCTTAAGCCATTGTAAACCAAAAAAAAACCTTTCAAGTTTACACTCTATAATTATCAAAATCCGTACCCATCGCCGAAAAAAATTGTCGGCCCGTTCAAAAAGATCCAGATCAGAAAATATCGAATGTTTTTTGATTGATGGGTCGGGTACGCGGTGCCCGTTAAATAGGGCCTTTTTGCCCGAGTCAATCCTCGATTCAACACCTCCAAAGCCTGATCTTGTTTCGAGATAACCGGCGCAATTTTACGTCCATTACTATAGGGATTTGTGGTTTGGTCACGTTAACGTTTTTTTTTCTGTTTTCAGTGTACCTACAATGGACATGAACTATGTACGTATAAACCCTTAGTCCTAATGGCATGATAACTGTTACACGTTTAGACAATTACACTTTGATAACGATGACATAAGGCAACAGGAAACCAAAATAAGGTCACCGTATTAATTGACTTGTTTTCCTAGACCTCATTAAAATAATGTTTTTCCGAAGAGGTATAAATCTCCGGATTAGCTCATTAGAATTTTCTCAATTAACGTGTTTTATACATTTGATAATGGGGTTACTGTTCTAACCGCTGGCTCAAGTCACTGCGACATAGACCAGAAAAATAAAATTTTATGATCTTAATTCCACTAAATCTCCATAATGGACTATAGAAAATCCTTATGGCCGTAATAAATAATTTTTAACGACTGATTAAAAATAATCTTGTCCCCAAAATAACGATTAATCTATAAATATCTCAGACATTGAAAAACCGATCGGCACAAAAGGATGAGTGGGTAATTATGTTTTTGCGAAATTATGTCATGTGCATATGTATGCAACTTGACGACCAGTCGATAAAGATACATTACTTCTATTTGGCAATGCTACAAATTTGCTATAATTTGACTTGTTTCGAAATAGGGTCATCGTCAAAGACCATTGTAATCGTTATTGCCCATTAACTGTATGGATGGTACAAATGGAATGAATTTCTACATTTTCTTCTTTCCTTCACGATTTTTTTTTCTATTTTTATTAGTTTGAACAAAAATAATTTTATTTTGATCTCTTCTTGTTATATTTTTGTTTATTTTTTTATACCTTTTCATGTTGGTTTTCCAAAATGAACATAGTCAATATCTGTTTATATTTCTTTATTTTGTACTTCTTTCCTGCTTTATTTGAGATTTTACATTTTTTTATTAGTTTGATTTCACTTTTTTTCTTGTTTTTTATCATTTTACTTATACTCAGTACTGAAGTCTTTGTTGATTTCTTGTTCCATTCATTTGATTTTTATTTTTTATTGTTTATCCTTCTACAATTTTCATACTTCTCCTATTGGGGTGTAGTTTCTTTTCTTTTTTGTTGTTCAAAATAATCACAAATTTCTCACCATAATCATTAGTTTTGATTATTTCATTCATTTGACTTTTTTCCACACTTGTATGACTTTTTCTCGGATTTTCTTTTACACTTTTCAGTTTGTTTTCCAGAAAAATTGATGAGCTTCATATTTTATTTGGAGCTTTTGTTATTAATTCCTCCATAATTTATATTTTTTTCTGTTCATCTTCATTTACTTTTGTGTTGAGTGGACTAAGCTCTATAGTTTTGACTTTTTTGAAATTTGTGTTTTTTTTTTGACGAAATAGTCTTCGTGTATCAAGATGAATTTTGATCAAAATATTCATTAATTTCCGTCTTGTGTTTTTTTTAAAATATTTTGTCATGTTTTTGTTTCGTGGATTTTTTCTTTAATTAAATTTTGTTGATTTAATAAGTCTCACGTCCATGGGACTGTCGAAGTTTCATCAACATCAACAGCCAATGAGACAAGTAACCCAAAATCATAAACCAACAAATTGTCAAAAAATCACAAAAAAAAATGATGATCAGCGATATCATCCGATTAACCGCAAGTCAAAAAAACACCCATAACTCAGATAGAACCCATTAAATCTATAGAAAGTGACATCTAAATGGCTCTTGATTATGGAATTATAACTAATTATCTGATTCCCAAATATTAACTCCCCATATCCCACCTGTTACATGTTAATTCCATCCGTTAAACCAAATGCTATGAAACTAGAAAAAAGAGAATCCTTTATAACTAATCCACAATCAGTTTGTAATCATTAAAAATCGATTAATCAAACTCATGACGCTCGTTCACACCAGATTTTTGAATTCTTGCCAGTCATCGACATATTTTTTCAAAGATAACATCTGCTTGGGGCCGTTGAAAATTTTATTGTGACACGCCTCTCAGTGACTTTTTTTTCGGCTAATTGTTCCAATTGTCCCGGATTTTGAAAGTAAAACGCGCGCAAGATTAATTAAATTTCGTTTTTATGGTTATTTGTTTGCGCGTTTGAGATAATTAAGTATTGCGCTGAAGATGAGTTAGTGTAATTTGTGAGTCATGTTCCGGTGGATTATGAATTTGATTTAGTAACGCAATTGGTTTTAATTGCGTTCCTTGTCTATGCAACAGACTAAATCACACAAGTTTCTGGTCTATGTGACTATCACAGTCTCTGAGATATGAACAGTCAATGAGACAAGTAACCCGGAATTCAGTTTTTTATTGGACACAAACATAAAATTCCTCTTCTCCGCTAGAAAGGTCGTTACCAAAACCCAAATTTAAGTGGCTTATTAAAGCCGTTTACAAGTCACGTCTGCCGCTATAAAACAGTCGTATATTAGAAATTACATCGGACACACTGTCTCCTCCAAGATATATCACATACAGAGTCTGGGGCAACAACACGCGAGAAACCCAATTTATGCTTTATAATTTTATTTTTAATTGGAATGGGCACGTGTGGCCATTAAAATGATGTACCTAGAAAAATATATTGATCAATATTTTAAATTGATGGCACGGGTGTTGGACATAATCGCAACCAATTAGCGTTTTAACAATAAGTTTATTGATAGTAAATTTCAATTCCAGATGAACCAGATATGCAAAGTATGCGGAGAACCAGCAGCCGGTTTTCATTTTGGTGCTTTTACCTGTGAAGGATGCAAGGTAGGTTATTTTCCTGCAACACACAAGAAATGTCCCAATCCGGTGGGCGGGTAAAAATAAGTAGGCATTGTTCCGTCGTGTGTCGTGTTTTGCATAATATCGGTAACCTCCCTATTTGAATATAATTGCGCGATTAGTCAACGATTATACAGTTGGGCAGCCGACCGCAAGACGGTGCTAAAGTGCGTTGCACGAGACTGGCATTGCGCAACTTCCGACCTGCTGAACTGAATAAGCATTTGGGCTCATCCAAATCTTGTCTGCAGATAAGGATTCTGGGTTAGGAAATCTATGGCAACACCGTTTTTGTTTCAATTTTTCTCAAGATTTGTTTCCTTATCTTCAACATCATCAACATGGAAGACAATCAGTCTTGTCTATTCCAGCTTCTATTCTAAGAAAATAAGGTTTTTGATTTTGATCTTCAACGTCTTGAGGATATGAACTGAGTGATCATAGTACTTATTTTGATTTTATATGCTCTTTTGACTTTTGATTTTTTTTTTTAATTTGATTTTTGATGGTGTTACGTGGCTTTGATCCTCAATTCCTTATGTGGACATTTTTATATTTTACTCACGACCCTGTATAAGACTCCCCAGGCAAAATAACGAATTTTTAAATGATCATGGTGATCTTGATGATCCCAAGTGGTTTTAAAAATTTGTTCTTTGTGTCTATATGGAAACTTTTCTATATTATTTGGAACCCTGCACAAAACTCCTCAGAAAAAATCACAAATTTTCAAAAATACAAGGGGATTCAAAAAGCTCTCAAATTTTTGGTTTTTAAAATTTGGTGTAATTGAATACAGTTTAAACAAATATTTTTTTTTTTTAAATAAAGCTCTAAGGCTCCTCCCTCTTGCAATCTACCAACGTCATCTTCATGGTCCCATCAATACTCCGGGGAGAATAATCAATATCACTCCAGTCAATGGATTATTGAGGTTTCTTGTCTATGTGAGCATTCAAGTCTTAAAGACATGAACATCCAGTGAGACAAGTAACTCCAATTTCATATTACTTGATTACCAGCTGCTCAGAAATGCGCATGATAAATGGAAATCGACTCAGAACTCCAAGTCGTTAAGGGCAAAATTGTTCCATATCTGATCTTATTTATTTAGTGGTTGTTAAAAATTAAAAAAAAGGGTTTCACTGATCAATTTCATGTTCCAATTACACAACCAATTGTGTAACTAGTCCGTGCTCAAATCACAGTCCATCATTCGATTCAACTATTTCTAATTTGTCAATGATGGCACTTCCTGTGCAACCAACCGCACCGACCGAGTTTTCACGCATCGACGATCCGGAAATTGAAAACAACCTAGGGCCCCGATTCCTCAACCTCCACATCAACATTATCATCCTTGCTTTGCTGTTCACCGCCACATCAAGAATAACACTGGCGCTCAACCCAACCAGAGCATGAAAACGATGATTCACGTTACGTAACACCGGAAGTGTGTCGGATTGACGCGGTACACGCGCCTGAAAATGAAATTTTTTCTTTTTGGTTGATCAATTGCGGTGCCCTTAACCCATTAAGTCCAAAAGTTACAAGAAAACCACACAAAGTGCATACTGTTGCAATTTTCATGCCTGGTAAACTTAACCTTAGAGTTTTTTTTTTGAGAAATCAGTGATCTAGTTCGAAGCACGTAACTTGACCTTTATAGTTTGATTTCGATTAGGCCCTTAAAAAATTTCACGCTTGGTGAACTGGAGCGCTGATTTGAGGAAAAACAGGTAATTTTTAAAAGGTCGTTGATTACCAGAGCGTGGCCAAGATCAAATCTAACAAGCAATTTGTCGGGTTAATTAGCAGAATTGAGTTGATTGGTTTATATTGAGGAAGTAAAAATGGATCCAAAATTTTAATTTAAAGTCCAGGTTATTCGTCTATGTGATTATCAAAGTCTCGAAGACATCAACAGTCAATGAGACAAGGAATTCGTAAATTATGAAAAATTGCAACAATGTCCATTACCAACTCGTCAACCGGGTCAACTATTGCAATCCACGCCGATTGCAACAAATCGAAATTGCGTGTTATTGTTATCAACTCGTACATTAACCGAATGACTAATCACCATTTTCCATTGCAGTCCTTCTTCGGGCGCTCCTACAACAACATCGCCTCCATCAACGACTGCAAAAACAACAACAAATGCGTGATCAACAAGAAAAACCGCACCGCCTGCAAAGCCTGTCGACTGCGCAAGTGCGTCATGGTGGGCATGTCGAAAAGTGGCTCCCGCTATGGGCGCAGATCGAACTGGTTCAAAATCCACTGCTTGCTGCAGGAACAGCAACAGAAACAAATGCAGGAAAGCGGCGAAGAATCCAACCCCCCTCCTCAAATGACTCCGCCGCAGTCTATGAGGATGATGAGCAGCAACCCCTTCCAACCCCCAATGCTCCACCTGCCAAGAACACGAGAAGAGTTGATGTTGCTTGGCTTGGAGGAGAGCTTCAGACACTCAGCTTCCCCATCAGTCAGCAGTCCAGAGTCGCACAATTCGGACTCATCAGTTGACATTGCAGACCCTAGAAGACTTCCGCTGATACCAGGGCTATTGCATCACACCTTCATGCCCCCTCCGGGTTTACTATTTTCTCCCGGCTATCCCCCGTTTTATCCAGGGTTGTTACAACCAGCCCCCATGCACCACAACAACAACAATAATAATATCGAAAAAGTCCGCCACAGCACTCCAGTAGAATCCAAGGTTAAGCGGGAGTACTTGGACGCAGTCCTGCAGCTGCAGCGCACTACTACACCTCCTGAAGAGGAGGATGATGAGGAGGACGAGGAGGTTGATGTTAAAACTCCCGTGCCCACTCCCAGTCTGAGCCCAATGCAAGAAAACCCTATTGATCTGAGCATGAGGACGTTGAGTGAACGAGGATCGTCACCAGCTGGCTCAGAACGCAGTGCTGAGTCGGTGATGAGCATGGAGCGTGAGGAGGAGGGGAGTGACAGTGACTCCAATAGTTTTGGTCTCATAAGACCCACGCCCTTGGACCTCACCACTAAAGTTTAATTGCTCAATAGTTGTACATAGTTTCACAAGAATAGTGATATTAGTACTATAATATGCCTTATAGTAGTGAATTGGGCCAGTTAAATGTATCATACTGTATATTTACACTTACTATTTATTAGCTTGTACATTATCTTGAACTGGTACAGTGCAATTTTCTATTTATTTGTTTATTTTCCGATCTAGGGGCATTTGTTAGGATAGGTTTTGTATTTGATAATTGTTGATTTTTGAATGAGTGTGATTAGGGGGGACTAGGGCCAGTTGATGTGTTCAGGGGTGCGTGCGCTTTGTGAGTGATATTATTATGAACCACGTGTTGAAAATAAATGTATAGAAAATTATGGGTTTGTTTTATTTTTGTACTTTTGGTTGTAATAGCTTGATAAATTAATAAAAACTGTGTTTTTTTGTCTCCCATATCAAAATTCAATCGCTCAATGCAACTTATTATATTAACAGTTATCAACAAAAATAAGAAATAAGTAAAAAACATTTTTAGTTGGAATAAGAATATAAGAAACATTTAGAAAGACTAAATAGGTCAACAGTGTTAAAGAGTGTGAGAGGAGTTTTCAAATAAACACAGAAAAAAAATAGAAAAAATCATCCAAAATTGAAGAAACTCTCGAAAAACGACAGTCTTTGAAAAAAATCAAAAATTCACTGAAAAAAGAAAAAAAATCATAAGAGGTTACTCGCCTATGTGACTGTTAGTGTCTATTGTATTTTTCTTGTTATTTTCATTTCACTGTCTTTTTAACACACAAACAGGAAATGCAGAAGGCGACAGACACGAAAATAGCCTCTAAGCAAGTGTTCGAAGAATATTTATGACAGATGACATATTTTCATCTTTAAAATCCATAAAGAGATGTGGCAATCACATTAGCTGAAAAACACCCTCATATCTGACAATATGCGGATCAAAGGAGTAGGTTCAAGGAAGTCTGTGCGCATGACTGAATCTATACTTTGCATCCATTTTACATCTCTCTCTCCTCAAATAAATGTCGATCATCAAACCAAATCATCAATATTCCTCACGAATTACAATATTGTACTGTAAACACGAACGAATAAAAGTAAATATTTCATCATATTACTTATGACGTCACCCCGCGTGCCAAGGTGGACGGACTTGAGATAGAACCGAGCTTCCTGTTGCAATACTTCATTTAAATGTCAAATTGAGAGACCCAAAGAAACCTATGAACTAAACATTAAAACAGAGGAGGCTTGACATGATTCTCTAAAACTTTTTTAAATATGACGATGAAGACTTGATTCAATCGCCAAAATGAGGTTAAATAAATCGCCTACATAAAATATATAAACAATTTTTTGATAATTTCACCATAGAAGTTCTCAAAGAACATAATATAAACAGCGACAAACTACAAATACATTTTTGGCAAAATGAGGCCTGACAAGATTCCCTATAACTCCTTGAGAAATGATGATAAAGGGTTGATTTAAGCGAGAAATTCCTAGTGAGAGAAATGCTACAAAGTAATTTCACTTGGAAAAACAGGTTGAAACATTGCATTTTCTAGATTTAGTCCAAACTTGTAGAGATAAAAACGTTTTGCAACGAACTGTTTTTGATTATTGTAATGGTCAAAGTCTTGGAAAAATGAATCAAGTGATCATTGGAGTATCAACACCATCAATATCACATCATCCAATGGAGAAAAATCTCACTTCAATGAAGTTTCCTGTCCATGTGATCATTGAAGTCTCAGAGAGATGATCAGTCGGTGAGACAAGTAACTCGAAAAATTTTGTTCATGTTATCAGGTCTTGTTATTTGATTATAAGCTGCTCGGAAATGGAAAAATGACTCAGAATTTCATGTGAATGGGGCTCATCGTCTATGAATTTCATTGTATCGAGGTCCATGAATTTCACAGTCAATGTGACAAGTTACTCAAATTCCCATGATGAAAAGGATAATGATGATTGAGAATGTACAAATTTACACAAAGAAAATAGATCAAATTCTCTTAAAAATTACGCAAGATTTTCCAAAATCGGTCATTCTAGTGAAGTCCTACACCACTTTAAGGAATTTGGAAATAACGAACTCTTTGGTCTCTTAGACTTTTCTATCTCCAAGGGTAATATCTCTGCCAATTTTTGGAATATTAGTATGATTTTTGCGTAATTTTTTGGGAAAATTCTTTCACTCTGATGTGATTTGAGTAATATATTGCTATAAAGCTTGAAACATTTTATCGATTTTGCCGAGATTAGTTGGAATGAAAAAAATCACAAACACTCATGAAGAAGGAAAATTGAATTCCCTACAAAATGACGCAAAATTCATCAAGATCGGTCAATCCAGTGAAAAGTTATAACGCTTAAAAAAAAAATGAAATATCGAGTTTGTTGGTTTTTATCGCCTACATAAAATCTATTAACAATTTTTTGATAATTTCACTATGGTTCACCAAGATCTCAAAAAATATAATATAAAATGATTATAGTCTTTATAAGCATAAATAGCTATACAAAAAAAAATCTTGTCTGTAAAATAGATAGAATAAAATAAAAATACAGGATACAAAAATACAAAAGTATAAAACACATCAAGTAACAAAAGAGAAGGTGAGGACTGGATAAAATATGGAAAAAGAAAAGTACATCAACAAGCTTCTAGTGGATGTGGACCAATCAGTCTTTTGAACACTTTTAGATTATCACAGTTTTCCAACTCCAAAGGCAGACCATTAAATTTAAACCTTTACACAAAATGGAACTATATAAGTTCTGACTAGACGTTGTTTTTATTTCTTAGTCGAACAACGACAAACTACCAATACATTTTTAGCAAAATGAGGCCTGACAGGACTCACTTGGACCCCCTTGATTCAAGCGAAAAATTCCTAGTGCGAGAAATAAAGCTATAAGGTAATTTCACTGGGTAAAAAAGTTGAAACATTGAATTTTTTCGAATTTGTAGCCGAAAAAACGTTCTACAAGCGTTGAAGGTTGACTTTCCAGATTTTATTTCAGGAGAAATGAACCAGTGATCATTGGAGTATCAACATATCACATCATTCAATTAAGAAAAATCTCACATTAATGGGGTCTCCTGTCCATGTGATCATTGAAGTTTCAAAGATATGAACAGTCGGTAAGACCAGTAGCTCGATTTTTTTTTCCATGCTCAGAAATTGAAAAGTGACTCAGAATGTCATGTGATGAATTTCAAAAAAATGGACAGTTTGTATCGAGGTCCATGAATAAAGCACCCCCACTTGGAAAAAAATATTGAAATATTTTCTCAATTTTGCCAAGATTTCTTGAGATGAAAAAAAATCACAATCACTAATGAAAAAAGAAGATTTATTTCCTACAACATGATACAAGATTCATCAAAATCGATCATTTCTTTAAAAAAAATAAAAATATCAAATTTGTTGGTTTTTACAAAAAGTTTGTCTTCAACACTTCCATTTTACAATATTCAAAAGAAGCCCCAAAACTCGACTTCCAAATATTTTAAATGATTTCACTGACATTATTCTTGAACTATTGGCGGATGAATATCACTCTGTACTCTACACCATAAAACCATTCTTTTGCAAGTACAAAACTCAAAAATAAGCAAAATCCATTGCGACGAACCGCCCCTGAATACCGCACAAACACATCAGAAAAACTGGAAATATTATTTTAAATGAAATGCTCGGCCAGAGAAGCATATTGCTCGGAATTCTTAAATGGTCCGACAGAAAGATGCTCGCATTAGCATACGAATTGTCCCATTAGTACGGTAAAAATTCGAAGTGATTTGTTGGGTGAGTTATGGTATTCCATTGGAAAGGTCATGTGGTAATGGTAATATGGGCACTTTAGATTTTTTTAGAAAATAAACCTGGCTTAATATAAAGGTTAGGGTAGGAGCTCTGATAAATGTGACTGGTTAATGAGGATGATATTTTCCACACACACTATGCAACTGGTTGTTCAACAAATTGAATAGACAGTATTTTGGTCGTCGTCGAATCAACCTGAGTTGTTCAACTTGTTGATCAACTGACTGCATATAAGATGGTGAAGGTGATTTGTATCTTGACTCAGTCATACAACCACAACTACACCATAGATGAACAAAATTGATAAACCAAGTAGCAGAAGGCGTTTGATCATTAGAACTTCGCCGTTTGACAATAAATACACGCTATAATAACTTGTTTATCGCTCACACTACAGAATTTACTATTATTTGGACTGTTTTAATGATTTTTACAGCGATTTGATGATATCTCGGCGATAAGTTGTGGCCGATAAATGCGCATCAGGTGCTAGATTTGTTAATGAGGCATGCGTAATAAAATCATTGATATTCTGGGGGGCACATAAAGTTGACGGTTTATTGGAATCACTCTCCCACATGATAAAAAAAAAACTGTGGCCGCGTTGGGGCTTTAATCTCGAATTTGAACATAAAAATTGTTATTAATAAGGGGTATAGTGTACCGGTTAGGCCACTTTGGACAGAGGCGTAGAGGCCCATCAATAAATTTATTATTTTATTATTTTATCTTGTTTACTTTATGGTCTCTTTTGTCTTATAATTGATGTGTGTAATTTTTTTTTTATTATTTTTTCTCAGTTTTTTCTGCTGTGGTTCACGATATTCTCCATCCAGAATGGGTTTTTTTTCTTACCTGTACAGATGTATATCAACTTTTGAGTATCTTTTTTGTTTCCGGTTTGGAGAATTTTATTAGTTTTAATTTAATTTTTTTCTGAATTTGACTTTTTTATTTTGTTATTATTTTTTTTACAAATGCTTAAAATAATTTCCTTGTTAATTTTTGATTTGAACTGCTTTTTTATAATTAAAACGGGTTTACTCTGTTTCACTTTTTATTTTTCCTCATTTTATCTAATTTTTTTTTTGTTGTAGGTAACTTTTTCCATAAATTTTTCTGTTGATTTTTTTTAATTTTCTTTTATTTTCTCAAATAGTTCAATTTTATAATCTTGTGGAGACTTCATACATTTTTTAAAGGCTTTTGAGATCTTTATATTCAATTTTTTCACATCTTGTTTGGTCTTCTTAGTACTTTTTTAAACATCATTGTCTGAAAATAAATCCTTGTGTGATTTTAATAAATCGTATTCACCTTTCAAAGAATTTTTTGATTCTTTTATTGACTACTTTTTTATATGACTGGGTTTAATTTGTGTTTTTATGTGCTTTTTGATTGTTTATCTTAATTTTTATTGATGTTTTTCATGATATTTTCTAGCTTGGATAGGTATTTTGTCTTTCCTGTACTTCATATCAAGTTTCAAGTCATTTTAACTGTTTAGGTGATAAGTTTCTATTTTCAAGGAATTTTATCAACATTTATTCATACCTATTCTCACTTTAATTTAAGTTCTATATTTCATTCTTAATATTTTTTTACAGATGTTTTGGACCTTTTTCTTGTCAATTTTTCATTTAAACTGCTTTCCTATATTTAAAACCTGTTTTATCAATTGTTCCTCTAGGGAAAACAACTTTCCAAATCTCTTCTCTATTTTTCCTCATTTGAACTCATCCATTGTCTCTTTGTGGTTACTTCGTATTTTTTCAGTTGATTTCTACCTTTCTCGGTGATTTTCTAAATCTTTGAGTCCCTGTTTCTCAATTTTTAAGATTTTATATTCAGTGACGTTTTTTAGTGACTCAATACACGTTTTGAAGACCCTGCATCAAATAAAATTAGTCGAAAATAAATTAAAAGTAAAAGTAGAAATATCAAGTGTGAATACAAATTTCTAATAACGCTACTGAAAGTCAATATTGAAAAAATTAAATAATAAGAAACAATAAAAAAAAATCAGTCATAAAAAATAACTGAAAAATGGAAATTTGCCACAGTAGAAAATATGATTTTTCTTCTTAATGATTTTCAGGATTTATAATTTTCAATTAATTTGAAAGATTTTAAGCCACTATTTTTTTTCCAATAATCATCTTTTTGTATTTTTCAATCAAACTAATTTACTTTTTTGCTTATTTCAACATACTTTTTTCCAATTTTTTTCCATTTTAAAAGTGAAAAAAAAGGAAAAACTGATATAAAAAAAACTAAATAGAATAAGAATGTCCTAACTAACAGAACGAAACAAAAGTATAAACCAGGAAATGTTACATATTTTTTATTTGACTTCTGAAATATACATTTTGTATCGAAACCTTATTTGGTGTACCTTATAAGACCACCTGCGAATATTGACCAGATTATGATCATCCTTACAGGGGGTGGAGGTTTTTCCACGAGCTTTTTTGTGTCCTTATTAGGAACACATAACCTCAAACAACAAACTGTAACCCCTCCGTTGTTGACCAGCCAAAAACTGAAAATACTCATCCAAATCAACTTTGAACTGATTTTTTTCCAATAAAATCACACCACTATTTTGGTTCTTGAAAAAACAATGTACTGCAAGGCCCCCTCTAACCGATTTTTTAAAAAACTTGGTACTGCCGTTAGGTGGACTTATTCCAGTTAAATTAATCTAGATTTTGAAGATTTTTTTCATCAAACACCCATCGATATGAAAAATTCAAAATTTCGAAAACTGTCCCATCAGGGGAAATGATGTTTTCACAATTTATAAAGACAAGCTTTATAAAAATTTGCTGAAAATTTCAACCCTCCAGTTAGATCAATTTAGGTTTTATACATTTTTTTAATTAATGAAGTCATCAAACGCCACATCATTATATCACTCAGTCTCTCTTGTGATTTTAACAATCTTGACAGTTGACGTGATACAATGTTGCCATTTCTCTCGTTTTTAATGATCTTTTTGTAGTTTTCTATCCAATTTAAGATTTTTCCTATCTTGTTAAAATCTTAGTATACAGACAATAAATATTGAAAGTGAAAAACGACAATAGAAGAAAACTTGGTTGATGATTGAAATTGAATTTAGTACTAATTTTTTGTTATATTTGATTTTGTAGAATATTCCGTGAAGCCAAAAAATGCTATATTTATGTGTCCCACATACGGAACCGTAACGTGGGTTCCAAAAATAGACCAACAAAACATATCAATTAATTTGAAGCCAAAAACAAAATTGTGCGTTGAGAAATACGCATTCGGCTTGATTCATATTCAAATTTCGAATCGGTATTTTTATGCGTTCTATTAACGAGGATTTATGACCAACATTAGGGAGGATGAGGTTGAATTTGAGCGATTTCATAGAAATCCATGAAAAACGATTTGTAACAGCAGGAAAAAATCATCTGAAAACTCTCTAATTGCCATATTCGAAAAACGAGCGATGTTATCGCACCAGCCTGAATTATTACATTCGGATTTCTGTATATTTTACGGATGTCCCAACATGTGTGATACATTAGATTTAGGTGGATTATTTACGACAATCAGAGGCCGATATTTTTCATCGGAATCTGATATTATAATTTTTAATTTTATAGAAATCGTGGTCTGGAATTTTTAAGGTGTTTCAAGGGGTATCAAGGTTTACGTTGATGATTGTCCAAGTGAGGAAATATGAATTTATGAATCGATAAAAAAGTTGTAAACTTGGATTATTTGGAATGTTATAAATAAAGGTTGGCGTGAAGTGGGACATATTTGCATGTTGCATGGCCATTGACGTGCATGTTGGTTATTTTTGAAAAAAAATTACGAGGGAATCAGACTTAAGAAATTTTGCAAAATGTAAATACATAGGGCGATAGCAGAGGCTATCGATTTTTGACGTTTATGCTTTATTTTAGGGATTTTGACATAATATGTTTATATTTCACCCTGTATAAAATTTTCAAAAGTGATATCGCAGAATTCAAATACACAAGGTGATAGCAGAGGCTTGTAGCTTCAATACTTTTTTTTTAATTTTTGAAATAGATTTATTTTTAAGAAATTTTCGAAAATCTTACATTTTTTATTCAGGTAATTCGACTTAGGTGTTGATATTTCACCATGTATAAAATGTTCAAAAGTGATTTAGCAAAATGTAAATATACATAGTTATAGCAAGGGATTTTAATTCGATTTAATTTTGAAAATCGACTGATTCTTGAGGGTGTGACAATTTTTTGAAAATATTCCATTTTTTATTCAAGGAATTCGACTTAGGTTTATATTTCTCCATGTGGAAAATTATCAGAAGAGATTTTGAAAAAGGTTAAAATACGAGAGCAAACGTTTGTAGCTCCTAATTCGTTTTTTTGATTTTGAAAATCGATTGAATTTTGAGAGCGTGGAAAATTTTTCTATTTAGTTTATCTAACCCTGTATAAATTTTCAAAATTGATTTTGCGAAATGTAAATAGACAGATTGATAGCGGAGGCTTGTAGCTTCAATTGAATTTTCTGATTTTGAAAATCGATTGATTTTTGAGTGCGTGGCAAATTTTCTAAAATGTTCCATTCTTTGTTCAGAGAATTCTACTCAGGTTTATAAGTCACTCAGAAGTGATTTTGGAAAATTCAACCATACAGGGCCATAGCAAAGGTTTGAAGCTTCAATTAATTTCTTTAATTTTGAAAATTGATTTATTTTTGAGGGCGTGAGAAATTCACGAAAATGTTCAATTTTTTCATTCAGGATTTTGGACTCTAGTTTATGTTTCAACGTTGTATGACATAATCAAAAATGGATTGGAGAAATGTAAATATACAGGGTGATATCAGAAGCATTTAGCTTGAATTGATTTTTTTTAATTTGGAAGATCCATTGACTTTTGAGAGCGTAGCAAATTTTCGAAAATGTTCCAGTTTTTCATACAGGGAATTGAACATGTGACTATGTTCTATTGGATTCGAGTTTATGTTTCACCTTGTATAAAATGTTTACCAAAATTCAACTATAGAGTGTGATAGCGAAGGTTTGTAGCTTCAATTGAATTTTTAGTTTTGAAAAAAAATCGAGAATATCCAATTTTTTTTGTTTGAGGAATTTGAGATATGTTTATATTTCACCCTGTATAAAATTTCCAGAAGTGATTCAGCAGGAAGCTTGTATAGCTTTAATTCGTTTCTTTTATTTTGAAAATCGACTGATTTTTGACTGTGTGGCAGATTTTCGAAAATGTTTCATTATTTTATTCAGGAAATTGGACTTGAGTTTATGTTTCACCCTGTATAACATTTTCAATGATGATAAAATTCAACTATAAAGAGCGATAGCAAAGGCTTGTGACTTCAAATTTTTTTTTTTTAATTTGCATAGTATAAAAGTTTCAGAAGTGATTGAGCAGGATGTTGATATACAGAGCGATAGCAGAGACTTGTGGCTTCAATTCGCTTTTTTAATTTTGAAAATCGGCTGATTTTTGACTGCGTGGCAAATTTTCGAAAATTTTTCATTATTTTATTCAGGAAATTGGACTTAAGTTAATGTTTCACCTTGTATAAAATTTTCTATGATAATTTGACAAAATTCACCTATAGAGGGCGATAACAGAGGCTTATTGTATCTGCAATAATTTTTGTTATTTTTGAAAATTGATTTATTTTTGATTCAGTGACAACTTTTTGAAAATGCCGAATTTGATATGTTTCACCTTGTTAAAAATAATTTCAAAAAGCGATTGTGTAAAATGTAAATGTACATAATTTTGGATGTCAATATTGTGAATGGATGTTGGAAGTCGTAAAAAATCAAAAATTTTAACACCTGAAGACAGAAGAAGAACATTATCCGATCTTATAGTGCCACATAATCTCATTCAATAAAACCACAGATAACGCACGCTTTTCTATAAATAATCGTCCGATTCAGAATTTTTTATCGATTCCACTCCTCGAAATGTTCATTATTTATTACAACCAAATTTAGGTTTATTCTTATTTCGGGGGATTTGCATTTCAAATTTTATTAGTCTAGATCGTTTAGAATGGAGCTTTACTATTTCGACCGGTAATTAAACGTCAACTCGAAACTTTGTGCGGTTATAAATTTCGATTTTGTTATATTTTCGACAGTATTGGGTTATATGGAGGAAATGTGATTTACTTTCGTTGGTCATTCAAATTTACGATTTCCGGTCGAATGGCCCAGAAAAATATCTTTTCTAAAGAGTTTGTTGCCCCTGTTGTAAAGAAAGGCAACGTTGTCGCCTGTCAACAGTGTCAAATTCAAATTAAAGTCATAAAAAACCTCAATTGCCAAGCAAAAATTGAATATCGAAAAAAATGGGCGGTAATTACCCGACAAGCTTCACGTAGCGCGATCGATTTACGAGTACGACCCAGCAGGGGCCTAAGTGGTACCCGTGTGGGGCTCCCCAGCCCCCCTCGAACATCTGAATCATTTGTCGCGGGCCAAATGATATTTCTGGGCCGATTTTACGCTTTGTAAGGATGATTTATTTGTACGTAGATTAATGAGTTTGAGATACAAAAAACGAACTAGATGAAGACAATAACGTTTCGTCTTCAAGTGAATCCGACATTTTTCCATCCAGAGCCTGGGAAGGAAATAATTATAAATAAGCCGGTGTAATTGATTCTCGCTCCACATGACTAGGCAAATGCAAATAAAACGAAATTCCTGAGGATGAGTTGGTATCGCACCTGCAACGATATGGTGCCCCACAGGTATCGAATTTCGCCCACGCAATCCCAACAAGTGCTTTTCTTGTGCTTCTTCACCTTGTGGGTCAAGGCGTGGATGGTTGTTTGAATAGGACGGTTTTATTTTTTTTACTGGACGATGTCGAGGTGTGGGACACTTGAATAAACAAAAGGTATCAATATTCGGTGTACCAAATTTGTAGACAGTTGACAGGCAATAAAACATCAAATAATTCAACTTATTACAACTTAATTTTAATTGTACTAAATAAATCATTACATCAATAATCATAAATTTTATTAAATTTGTGTAAATTATGCACATTGATGAACACATTTTTAAGGTTCACAAATCAAATATAACCAAGTCAACAGAATTGGCAAGGTTGTCACAACTGTATCTCTTTTTCACTCTAATAATACAAGGAGATGACGTGATACAATGTTGCCACTTCCATATCCATTAAAAGGATTTTATTCGTTTTAATGATGTTTGAGTATTAAACAATCAAACTATATTTTACTTTTCTGTTATTTTTTTTTCTATTTTGATAAATCCTCAAAAGGGAGAAAAAAATCAATGAAAAATAAAAATAATTTTTTTCATAAAAACTTTTTGGATGATTTTTGTGTTAAACTGACTAGTGCATGCAACAGTGTTGCCACATCTTCCATGTTAAACCAAATTACAATTGACCAAGTTTGTACAGTTTCACCGCCTGCCATTAAAACTACAACTTAATTTCAGTTGAACAAAATAAATCATTACATCAATAATCATAAATTATATTGAATTTGTGTAAATTATGCACATTAATGAACACAATATCTCATTTTTTAAAGTCACAAATCAACACAAAATAATTACCATGTTAACAGAATTGGCAATGTTGGCACGACTCATCCTCCGTTTTGACTTCAACAAATCAACAATATTGACAGTTGACGTAATACAATGTTGCCATTATCATATCTCTGGTTCAAACAGGTTTTAACTTGTTTTTCATATTAATTATGTTTATGATTTATGATTTTTAAACCATTTGTGAGGCTTTTATTCGTATCAATTGATGTTTTTGGATTCTACCAACTTTTTCCAATTTTGATAAGCCCTAATAGAAGTATCCTGCAAAAAAAACATTAAAATTAAAAATTTCACACGCTTTATATAAACTTTTTGAATACATTTTTGTCTGTCTTTAACTAACATGGTGACAGTTGACAGGCAATGACCATTTTAACAAAATTGTCAACGTTGCCACGCAATCTTTTTTTTGACTTCAGAAATCTTGACAGTTGACGTGATACAATGATGCCATTTCCATATCTTCAATTCAACCAGGTTATAACTTATTATTCCAATAAATTATGCTTATGATTAATGATTTCAAAACCATCTAAATAATATTTGAAACTATGTTTTTGTATTCAACAACCAAACTAATCTACTTTTTTGACAATTTTAACAAAATTTGTTCCTATTTTGATCAAATCTCTAATACAAAAATCCTCGAGAAAGTCAAAAAAGTCACTGAAAAATAAAAAATTTGACACAGGAAAGCTATATTTTCTTCAAAAAAACTTTTTGAATGAATTTTATCTGTCTTTATCTCACTAATGGTGACAGCTGACAGACGACAATGTTGCCATTTTTCATGTTTAACCAAATTTCAATCGAGTTGACCAAACTATGTACTGTTTCAATTATTCAAATTATTACAACTTGATTCAATTGTAAATCATATACATTCACTATAATAAATAATATTGAACTTATGCAGATTAATGAATACAAAATCTCATTTCAAAGGGTCACAATAAATCAATACAGAATGCTTTAAAAATGAACATGTTTACAAAATTGGCAACGTTGTCACGACTCTATCTTTCTTTTGACTTCAACTTGACTTGACAGTTGACGTAATACAATGTTGTCATTTTCCTGAAGACGCTAATGGTCCGAAAATCAATACTACCAAGGTAGAGGATGTGAAATGAATTTTATGAAAACTTATGTTTTGATTTTGTTAATTTTTGCTCAATAAAAAAAGAGTATATTCGACTTTTGACTTATTTTTAATGTTGGATCTCTCTATATTTACTTTTTTACCAAATGTGACACTACCTTGATGGTTGTCTCCCGATTTTGACTTGTACATCTTGATTGATGGACTTACATTTTCAAATGTAAGCTCTTGCTAAACAAAAAAGGACACAAAACTTATCCAAAAATAACTCGAAAAAAAAAACAACAAAATAACCAAAGAATGGACTAACGAACAAAAGAAATAAAAAAAAAACAAAGACATCAGTATTCAAAAATTGACGACAAGACCAAAATACAAATAAATCCAACGAGGAATAAAGTAATATAAAAATAGCTCAAAATTAATGATAAAACCAAAATTACAATAATGAATAAAAACCAAACAAACAAATAAAAAATTTAACGCAAAGCAAAATGAGGTTTTAATTTATTTTTACTCAATTTCAAACAATTTAAAAGGTTTTAAATGATTCTTTAACCAACATTTTCTTTTTTGATAAAACCTTGAAAAACCGAATTTAAGTAAATAACTATGCACATCAACTTTTCAATTACCATGTTACAGAGTTTGCAACGTTGTCACGACTTTATCAGTGACACTTGACAGTTGACATGATACAATGTTGCCATTTTCTTATGGATCTGATGATCATATCCTCAAAAATGCGTAAAACTCCATCTCAACGACTTTAATTAAGATATTTGGGCTCATTTTCCGCCACATTAATCAACACAGAGAAACACGTGAAAGTTCCAATCAGTATAGTACAGAATAAGATAAATATCCTCATAAGGATTATCTCGATGCAAATCATATTAAAGAAAGTATTCATGAATATTCAGTTGATTAAGTCCCAATAAAAATCAACAAGAGCATCATCGCCGATAATGAGCGCGTATTTGAGTGATGAAGACGCAAAATGCGAATTAACAAGGATTATGCAAAAAGATCATTAGTTTTCAGTCATTAACGTTGATTTGCTGTTTTGGAGGACGGATGATAAATTGTTTGTTTTTGATACGCACTATTACGATGATTGTTGAGTTATTTTGGCGCCATGTACCTCAATTGATAAACTTTGAAGTTCCGCAAAAAAAATTATAAAAAATCTGTCTATTTATGAAATGAGCAATTTTTGATTGAGGATTGAGGCTCATTTTAGGCGCTCTTCTATATTGAAACTGTTGACAGTCAACAATGTTGCCTTGTTTCATCGTGAATAACAATTTGCAGGTCAAACAAACTTGAACCACAACACCATGGGAAGTGAGTCGATCACGTTCGAACCGTTCTAATTAAAAAGTGATAACAAACCTCATCTCTATCGTACAGCATCTAATTAATCCGCTGAGAAAATCACAGAGTGGTGCGCTCATAATTGATAATTATATTCAATTCAAAATGCGGCTTAAAGGTGAGTCGTGGCCCATTATATCGCATTGACTCGAGCCTTTGGGCGTTTCCAAACTTTTAATCGTTCTGAGACGATCTAACTGTTCGATATTTTTATATTGGCTATTGCCAGTGCTGACCCGAGTGATTTTCAATGGATTTGGGCTAATTTGGTATTTCTTAATGGGCATGGTGGATGTGCATTATAGATGGTTTACGTGACCTGAATAGTGTGGAACTTGGAAAAAAACATAACTTTGAGTATTAAATAAATTGACTTGAGATTTATTGGTAATATATGAAGAATGTCGTGCAAGATTGGACATTAATTTGAGTTCACCCAGTTACCAAAAAATCTGTAATTATGCCCAGAACTTAGTTTTTGACATTTATGTATAACGAGAACTGACTGGAATATTAAATATTGAGCTATTTGGCTAAAAAGAGCCAGTGCGCATACATATCGATGAAGAGTTTGTCGATATCAACGACATTGAAAAACGATTATCTCCCAAGAAGGAGTTGACGGATTGAGCTGCAATTTGTTTTATTAGAAAGGAAATTTAATTTGTTTTCACAGTACGTACTGCCAGCTACACAAAGGTCTGTAATTATGCCCAAAACTAAGTTTTTGATAAAAACGAAAACTGACTCGGATACTAATATCCACTTATCTGGTTAAAAAGAGCGAATGCGCATACATATCGATAAAAAATTTGTCGATATCGACGACGTTGAAAAACGATTATCCCTCAAGGAGTTGACAGATTGCGATGCATTTTTTTAAATTTGAAAAGAAATCTAATGTTTTTTCACAGTGTGTAGTGCCATCCACCAAAAATTGGTATACAGAGTATTTTCGACGTATTACCATATTATTCTCTCTCTATCTTGTATGTGGCGCCATCTACAAGTTTTTTTAAAGTTTTGAATAATCATAACTTTTTGCCCAGCCCTGTATCTTTGTTTTGTGAATTTATTGTTTGTTTTCCACAAGTAGGTCTTCGCAAAGTCGATGAAATCGTAATCTGCGAGGATCGGGGAATATTTCAATATCAGCAAAATAAAGAAAAAAAAATCTCCAAGAATAAAATTAATAATAATCCCTTAAAAAACAGTATATTAAAAAAATAATACAATTAAAACACTTCAAAAGACCAAGGTAAATAAAAAATCACTTCTAACCAGAAAAACTTTGAAATAGTCAAAAATTAAATGAATTAATTTCACTGAAAAACTAAAAATTATCGAAACGAAAATGGGAGTGACGATAAAATGTTGAAAACTCCGCCAATATATTAAGAATCATTATTCGAATTTTATGAGTCCACTCATTTGTACCACTGTATAAAGACAGTTGTAAGTTTTATGGAAAAATAGTTCAAATAAAAGATGTTGGAAAATGTCTTGTCTTCAAAAATGTTCATGAGCAATTAGTTGATAAAATGTGAAGAAAGTGAGTTATACTCAAAAAACTGTAACAGGGGCGATTTTCATAAATCTAGTTTTCCATTAGTTAACTTTTTTGTCCCTCTGTACAAAGACAGTGGCAGGTTTTATGGAAAATTAATCAAATAAAAGATGTTGGAAAATGTCTTGTCTTTAAAAATGTTCATGAGCAATTTGTTGATAAAATGTGAAGAAAGTGAGTTATACTCAAAAAAACTGTGATATGGGTGATTTTCATAGATCTATAGTTTTCCATTAGTTGACTTTTTTGTCCCCCTGTACAAAGACAGTGGCAGGTTTTATGGAAAATTAATCAAATAAAAGATGTTGGAAAATGTCTTGTCTTTAAAAATGTTCATGAGCAATTTGTTGATAAAATGTGAAGAAAGTGAGTTATACTCAAAAAACTGTCATATGGGCGATTTACAAAGCGATGTACAAAGACATTGGTAGATTTTATGGAAAAATAGTTCAAATAAAAGATGTGGAAATTGTCTTGTCTTTAAAAATGTTCATGAGAAATTTGTTGATAAAATGTGAAGAAAGTGAGTTATACTCAAAAAACTGTAATAGGGGCGATTTTCATAAATCTAGTTTTCCATTAGTTAATTTTTTTATCCCCCTGTACAAAGACAGTGGTAGGTTTAATGGAAAAATAGTTCACATAAAAGATGTTGGAAATTGTCTTGTCATTAAAAATGTTCATGAGCATTTTGTTGATAAAATGTGAAGAAAGTGAGTTATACTCAAAAAACTGTAATAGGGGCGATTTTCATAAATCTAGTTTTCCATTAGTTAATTTTTTTATCCCCCTGTACAAAGACAGTGGTAGGTTTAATGGAAAAATAGTTCAAATAAAAGATGTTGGAAATTGTCTTGTCTTCAAAAATGTTCATGAGCATTTTGTTGATAAAATGTGAAGAAAGTGAGTTATACTGAAAAAAATGTGATATGGGTGATTTTCATAGATCCAGTTTTCCATTTGTTAACTTTTCTGTTCCCCTGTACAAAGAAAGTGGTAGGTTTTATGGAAAAAAAGTTCAAATAAAAGATGTTGGAAATTGTCTTGGTTTCAAAAATGTTCGTGAGCAGTTTGTTGATAAAATGTTAAGAAAGTGAGTTATACTCAAAAAACTGTCATATGGGCGATTTACAAAGCGATGTACAAAGACATTGGTAGATTTTATGGAAAAATAGTACAAATAAAAGATGTGGAAATTGTCTTGTCTTTGAAAATGTTCATGAGCAATTTGTTGATAAAATGTGAAGAAAGTGAGTTATACTCAAAAAACTGTAATAGGGGCGATTTTCATAAATCTAGTTTTCCATTAGTTAATTTTTTTATCCCCCTGTACAAAGACAGTGGTAGGTTTAATGGAAAAATAGTTCACATAAAAGATGTTGGAAATTGTCTTGTCATTAAAAATGTTCATGAGCATTTTGTTGATAAAATGTCAAGAAAGTGAGTTATACTCAAAAAACTGTAATAGGGGTGATTTTCATAAATCTAGTTTTCCATTAGTTAATTTTTTTATCCCCCTGTACAAAGACAGTGGTAGGTTTAATGGAAAAATAGTTCAAATAAAAGATGTTGGAAATTGTCTTGTCTTTAAAAATGTTCATGAGCATTTTGTTGATAAAATGTGAAGAAAGTGAGTTATACTGAAAAAAATGTGATATGGGTGATTTTCATAGATCCAGTTTTCCATTTGTTAACTTTTCTGTTCCCCTGTACAAAGAAAGTGGTAGGTTTTATGGAAAAATAGTTCAAATAAGAGATGTTGGGAATTGTCTTGTCTTTAAAAATGTTCATGAGCAATTTGTTGATAAAATGTGAAGAAAGTGAGTTATACTCAAAAAACTGTAATAGGGGCGATTTTCATAAATCTAGTTTTCCATTAGTTAATTTATTTATCCCCCTGTACAAAGACAGTGGTAGGTTTAATGGAAAAATAGTTCAAATAAAAGATGTTGGAAATTGTCTTGTCATTAAAAATGTTCATGAGCATTTTGTTGATAAAATGTGAAGAAAGTGAGTTATACTGAAAAAAATGTGATATGGGTGATTTTCATAGATCCAGTTTTCCATTTGTTAACTTTTCTGTTCCCCTGTACAAAGAAAGTGGTAGGTTTTATGAAAAAATAAAAGATGTTGGAAAATGTCTTGTCTTTAAAAATGTTCATGAGCAATTTGTTGATAAAATGTGAAGAAAGTGAGTTATACTCAAAAAACTGTCATATGGGCGATTTTCATAAATCTAGTTTTCCATTAGTTAATTTTTTTATCCCCCTCTACAAAGACAGTGGTAGGTTTTATGGAAAATAGTTCAAATAAAAGATGTTGGAAATTGTCTTGTCTTCAAAAATGTTCATGAGCAATTTGTTGATAAAATGTGAAGAAAGTGAGTTATACTCAAACAACTGTGATATGGGTGATTTTCATAAATCTAGTTTTCCATTAGTTAACTTTTTTGTCCCCCTGTACAAAGACAGTGGTAGGTTTTATGAAAAAATAAAAGATGTTGGAAATTGTCTTGTCTTAAAAAAAGGACATGATCAATTTTCTGATGGAATGTGGAGTGAGTTATGTTAAGAAAAACTCTAGAGTGGTTGTTAACGTTCCATCATGGCAATATGTGAGTGGCGATATAAGATTGGATGATAAAATTTTCAAACCAACTATCAAAACCCTGGTAGAAATAGTATTTTCTACTCATATTATTTTTGGAAAAATGTTTTTGCTGATGATTTATGACTGTTATGAGATGACGCGGGAAATTTGAAAACGAATGGATATTTTTAAAATTTAAACAAAGTAAACCCATTAATTAAGCTTCATCAAGTTTCAGACCCAGGCAAACGTGCCTCAACTATACCACAAGCAAAGAAATGCAATTCGTTTTATCGAATTTTGCATACTAACGATTATATGCCTTGGGATATGTAAATGTGGAATATGATATTGTAAATGAGTAAGGATTGTAATAATTGTGCCATTATTTACAAGAATAAAGCAATAGTTGTCTGCGTTAATTAAGCAAAATATGACTCCGCTAAAATTTTATTGGATATGATTCCGTTCGATATTCGTTTCGAGATTGAAGAGGATCGTTATTACACCTGCTGATTGAGATTGATGTGGGAGTGTGTTATGGAAAGGTCACGATATTGATAAGTTTAATTAATGTTGGTACATGGATTTTAATTGAAAAATGCAAATTAGTCGTATTTTATTCGGTTATTGTTTCATATATTCCGCTATTGTAAAGGATGTTTGCAAAATCTAGCAAATTATTAGTTCAAAAAACTTGCAGATGATATTAAATTAAATTTATTTAATTAATTATTAAAATTAATTAGTAAGAAACACCTATTTTGTGTATTTACAAGTTGTTCTGATAGATTTAATTTTTGAAGTTCTGAGTTATTTGTATTATTAAGTATAGTGTTCTGAGCGTATTCGTTTTCATAATTCATCAATAGTGAGAAATATTCTTTTCTTAAGGGGATTCATCCGGTCAGAAATTTTACTCAATTCAAGATTTTTTTCTGGAATGCGCCATTTTTTTATTACATCACCTTTTGGAACAATTCAAGTTTTATTAGGTAGGTTAGTTATCAAACTAGGCAACCCAATATCTATTTTTGAAACAAACCGGTATCTCAGTGGTGAAAAAAATACGAAAAATCTACATATTCCGCCCTCTTGTGAGAGACGTATAATCCGTTTAATCAAAAAAATCGATAGTGTATTAACTAAATTGAACCTTTCTGAGATTATTTCTGACAATCTCGGTTTGATATAATTAAACAGAAATCAGTAATACAATACCTTCCACAAAATCTCATGTTCCCAATTCTCAATAAATTGCCACCGTCTTCGAACAAAATCTATACCCATCTCTATTGTGGCGTAATGTTTACTTAGTTCGGTTGCCGGCCGCGGGCTGACGTGCTGAAAACTTATTTTGCTAGCAGTGCTTGTTCGAGCGGATGAATCCCCTTGATAGTGGGAAAAAAGTTGTTCAATATATTGTATCGATAAGTAACCCTTTGGCCTTTGGGACGCCACTGGCATGAATTATTTTATTTCAATCACACAAAAAGTTACTCTTATGACGACAAATTAATCCTGCCAAAATCAGCTGAAAGATTTTTGACTGATAAATAGAAAACCGTTTTTTCCTAAAAACTTTGACGACCTGTATTTCGAAAATGAAGCAAGCTACGACATAATATCATGTTTATATAAGCATTCTTTTCTATTTTTGACTGTACAATTTTCAACTCTTTTCAGTGAAGTTTTAACATACTATGGTTTTCGAAAACTTCACACTTGGATCCTTTTAATAATTTTGATGGTGGGATCCTTGAAACGTAGGTATAGAACGACTAGAAGGAGCATATTATTATATGAATGGAAACATGTAGGTGGCGCCCCCCACACAACAGAGACAAACAAACATCAACTATGATTTTTTTATTTCGAAACATTCAAGATACCAAATTTAATCTCGTTATTAGCATTAATTTAGAAGTTTTTCACAAGAAACTTCAACTTTGCGGACGTTTTTACTTCAATAAATCTTTTATAACAACCTACCTTTTATTCGACCTTGAAGCACGTCATCCAGTAATCCAATAAGAATTGAAAGCAATAATAAAACCCAATAAGAGGATATGGCTATTATATTAATACGTAATCATTTACGTCCAAACTAAAACAATACAAAACACAAATCTGTCACCAAACTAAAAACACTTAAATAAACTCTTCTGGTTCCCTTGGAGCGTCCAAATCCCTGTAGTGGATAATCGGCCGGCCAAAGTCACCTCCTGGCCCACCCCCTCTGAAAACCCTTGATCAACCTTTTATAACCTTTACCGCACACTTACCTTCCCCTTGGAGCATAACCCCGTGCCCTAGGCGGGAAACCTTGGTTGAAATAAGGCTGCGGCCGGCCATAACCACCACCGCCTCCAAAACCTCCATACGGCAAGCTGAAGGGCGGCTGCTCCTCCCTCTTCGGCTGCAACGATTCGGCAAACATCGGCCTCTTCGGGTCTTTCAAGTAGCTGTTGAAGAACTCCACTTCCTTCTTCACCTCCTCAATTTTCTCTCCGTGTTTGTTGAAGATGTGCTTGCGCACAAAGTCAGGCCCTTTGAACTTTTTCCCCGATAACGGACACAGCCACTTGTCCTTTGCCAGTTCTTTGGTGTTGGCCTGGACAAACTTGTCCACCTCCGTGGCGACATCTTTCAAAGCCATCGACACTAGTTTGGCTTCGTTTTTGTCCTTTTCCTCTGTAGGCTTGTCCGGGAGAAAGTTGGCCATTTTGGCTTCAATTGGTGCGCCAATGAATTGCGTCATGTCGGTCTTTGAGGTGGGCGGAGGCCCTCTAGCGTGCAAAATACCGCATCGATTGGGCATTTCGTCTTCGTTGGGGTACTCGCAGTGGTTATAATAGTCAACAGAGTGCACCACTCTCAAGTACAGTAAAATCTTGTCAAGAACTTTGATCAAGTTTTCATCCCTATCCACCACACTGACAGAGTCCTGGTTATCAGCGCTTGGTTCCAACCCCAACAGCTCCTCCTCCTCAGCACTGGCCTCCTCGATCAAATAATCCGTGATGTTGTGCAGCACTGGGTTGTTGGAAACCAACCCAAAAGCCTGCGTTTTCTCTTTTTTATCATTTTCATCCACCCACAACTCGGCCTTGGAATCCAAATGCAAGGTAACCTTGGCGGCAATCCTGATATCCGACCTCACCACCTGCTTGTGCGCCACAATCCCGTTAACAGGCCGGATTCTCCTGCTCAAATCCCTGTTGACAATCGCCCCTAGTTCGCACTCACGTAGGCGGATGTTGTTTAAATTCCAGCAGATTTCCTTGATGTTGGCGTCACGTTTGAACGTAACCCAACCACGACGCAACCAACGCCTTTCCTGTTGTGGATCGGCCAGGGCCACGCGCAGGAAGCCTTCATATCTGCAGCAGATGGCCTCAACTTCTTGTTTGGTAATAGTGGGGGCCAAATTTCGCAAAAATATCGACGTAGTCTTGTGCAACGCTCTGGGTTTTTCCGGTTTATCGTCCGAAATCACTTCTACATCGTCGTTTTTGTCCTCTTCAACTGACTCCTTTGGCTTCTCTTTTTTGTTTTCTTCATCGCTGGAGCTGCTGGAGCTGGACGAGGAGCTGCTGCTGCCCGAGTAGGAACGTTTCCGCTTCTTGTCCTTGTCGGGATTTTCTTCTTCTTCCTTTGACTCTGATTTGTCTTCCTGTTTCTCTTCGACTTCAGCCTCCTTGTCTTCGTCTTTGTTCTCTACTTCAACAACTTTCTCTGCCTCCTTCTCCGGCTCCAGCTCCGGTTCCGTCTCCATCTTTTCAGGCTCGTCCTCCTCGCCCTCTTCCTTCTCCTCCGCAACAACCCCCTCATCCTCCTTCTTCTCCTCTTCATCTTCCGTTTTCACTAGGGCTTCCTCTTTCTGCTCCTTTTTCTGTGCGTCTTCCAAGGCTTTAGCCTCACGTGCCTTCTCAGCTGCCGCTTCTTTTTCTTTTTGTTCGCGATATTTGGCCTCCATCTCTTTATACTCTTTTTCCAATATATCCAAATCTTCTTCAGTACCCCCTTCTAATTTGATAACAACAGTATCAAGTAGCTTCAATAGACTGGTAGTTTGCGAGCAATCCACGGTAGTACTCTCGATTTTGCCGGTTTTCAGTAGATCGATGAAGACTTCAAGACGACGCTGAATTGGGAAATAATTAACGTAAAACACCGCAAGTGGTACCAAGTTACCTTCAAAGCAGCTGCTTGTTCTTCACGTCGTTTTACCGATTCTTCCGGATGATATTTCATGCGGAACCTAAAATAACCGCAAGGTTTTAGTTTGGAGTTGGAACATTTGGTTCCTTCGGATTATTCATTCACACTGACAACTGAATTTGAATTTAAGTTCCTGGACCGAATTATTTTAAACGTGAATCAAAATATAAATTCAAATTCAGTGGATTTTTGCTGATCATAAC
This sequence comes from Orchestes rusci, assembly GCA_958502075.1. Taxonomy (NCBI): domain Eukaryota; kingdom Metazoa; phylum Arthropoda; class Insecta; order Coleoptera; family Curculionidae; genus Orchestes; species Orchestes rusci. The sequence goes on from OY293306.1 coordinate 46,595,173, forward strand.
AGAAGAAATTGAACCATGTTTGACCATACCAACCCAAACAAGACAAATTCAAAAAAATTGTCTCTGACAATATGAAAAAAGATGGTAAAAAAAGGTGGTACGAACCCTGTATAGAAAATAAAAAATTTCTCTTCGAAGATCATATTTTTTGGTAAGAGAATGAGTTTTTCCCGAAAAATGATTTTTTTATCCATTTGTGCTCTTGTAAATCCTATCCGTACACAGTATGTTTAATAGTAAAACATTGATGCCAAACTTCATGTTATTACCAGCAAAACCAGACAAACTAGCGCCAAACGTGTGTAAACCAACGATATCTATTGGTTTGATCTTAAATTAGGTACCTATCTCACCTGTCCTCGGGTCAAGACAGACAAAACCTGTCAAAAAATGTGTCGCGCACGCGCAAGGCTCGTGCATTGCGCGCAACGGCCTTATTATTTTACAAAACGGAAATCCACCGCTCTATGTTTAATTACTTATGACGGGTTTAAAATACGCGCATAGAGCGGTCGTCGAATTTTGTGTTGCCAGATCGATCTGCGAGTCTTCGAGAGGCTGCAGAAAAAATTGGGTTATTTTGAGTTGAACAACGTGTGCAACGATGTAAGCTAATTAATGTGAGTTTGAGAGTGGATCTAGTCGAGTTTTTTAATGAAAATTGCGGTTTTGTTTATTTTAAGGCATTTTGCGTTTTTGTGCATAACTACAAGCATAAACAATTGACATATGAATATGGTACTCGTTTCTTAAAAGTCGACCATGAGGAATCGACTGAACATGGTTCCAGAGTGGTACCTATCATAGTTCATTAGATCGTTGATCCCGCTGGAACTGTTAACACTAGATATATCGATGGTTTTCGAGAAAAGTGACACAAGTCAAAAAACGAGTAGAAAATGACCTGAAATTACATAATTAGGTTTGAAAAAATGTCATAAGTGAAACTGTTACGGTTGCTAAGGGATGGAGCAAGCGTCATTCTGTCATTCGAACAAATACTCTCGGGCCGTGTCTGGAATATTGTCATAATTATTATTCAGTTGTGTTTTGAAACGGTCAGGTCAGTGTCGAACAATTGCAATAAAAACGTCATATCTAAAAAAGCGAGGTAGAAAAGTGTCGTTGTAAATGATCGCATGGTGATGGTTATTTCATGAAAAGCGGCTTAAACAAAAAAGTGTCGTTTGAAGTACGTGTGATTTTTCATGAAAAACGTCTTATTTTCAATTGTGCCGTTTTTGATGATCAGATTTTTTTCAAAAAAAGTGACACATCTAGGAGAAAATACGTATCTTTCTATACTTTTTATCTCTAAAGAGGAAACTACAATTTTTCTTGAGGAACTGTATGTTAACTACTGCCCAGTAATGATAAAACTGAATATTTCTCATGAATATTGTCACGAACGTGAATATTCAATGAGAACAAACTTCAAATCGCTTTTTTGCAAAACAATGTAGTTTATTTTGGTTGTGACACATTTTCCAAAATGGACAATTTACTAGTTTCTTGAAAATTGCACATGGTTCCAAAGTAGTACCTATCATGGTTCTAAGAGATGGAGCAAGTGTCATTTTATAATTCGAACAGAAACTCTGGAAAAATGTCATAATTCAGTTTTGTGCTTTGAAATCGGTCAGGTAAGTGTCGAAAATTTTTAATAAAAACGTCATATCTCATAAAGCGAGAAAAAAAAGAGTCGCTGTAAATGATTGAATGGTTATTTCATGAAAAGTGACATAAACATAAACCAAAAAGTGCCGTTTGACATACGCAAGGAAATAAGTGTGATTTTTCCAGAAAAACGTCTCGTTTTTTTTTAAAAAGTGTCACATCTAGAGAAAAATGCGTATTTTTTAAATTTTATAAGTCTAACGACGAAACTACAGTTTTTCTTGAGAAACTGTAAGTTAACCGCTTCCCAGTTATGTTGAAACTGAATATTTCCGAATAATATTGTCACGAACGTGAATATTCAATGAGAACCAACTTCAAATCGCTTTTCTGTAAAGCTACTGTCTTATAGTTATGACACTTTTTCCGAAAACCATAAATATGAGTACTCGTTTATTAAAAATTGTACATGTTGAATAGATTTAGAATTATTCCAGAGTGGTACCCATCGTGGTTCTCTGAGTCTAATATCTTTGAAACCATTAACAATAGACTTATGGACATGATACTCATTGCTCAAAAATCACAAACGAGAAATCGATTGAGAATGATGGTTCCAAAGTGGTATCTATCATGGTTCTCTAGATCGTAAATATCTCTGGAATCATTCGCAATAGACATATTATGGACATAGTACTCGTTTCTTGAAAGTCAACTACGGGAGATCGATTGAACATGGTTTCAAAGTGGTACCTAGATCGTCAAGATCTCTGGAACCACTAGCAATAATAAAGATATTATGAAGGTGGTACTTGTTCCTTAAGTCGACCACGAGGAATCGTGGTCGAGAGTTGTACCCATCATGGTTCACTAGATCGTAAGTATCTCTAAAACCATTTTCAATAGACATATGGACATGGTGCTCGTTTCTTAAAAATCGCACACAGAGAATCGATTGAGAATGGTTCCAGAGCCCTATCGTGGTTCTCTAGATCGTTGATATCTCTGAAACCATCAACAATAGACATATCGACATGGTACTCGTTTCTCAAAAATCACATACGAGAAATCGATTGAGAATGGTTCCAAAGTGGTACCTATCATGGTTCTCTAGATCGTAAATATATCTAGAACCATTTTCAATAGACATATGGACATGGTACTCGTTTCTTAGAAATCGCACACAGAGAATCGATTGAGAATGGTTCCAAAGTGGTACCCATCAGGATTCATTGGATCGTAAGTATCTCTGGAACCATTTCCAACAGACATATGGACATGGTACTCGTTTCTTAAAAATCGCACACGAGGGATCGAGTGAGAATGGTTCCAGAGTGGTACCTATCGTGGTTCTCTAGATTGTTGATATCTCTGAAACCATCGACACTAGACATATCGACATGGTACTCGTTTCTCAAAAATCACATACGAGAAATCGATTGAGAATGGTTCCAGAGTGGTACCTATCATGGTTCTCTAGATCGTAAATATCTCCGAAACCCTTAACAATAAACATATGGACATGGTACTCATGTCTCAAAAGTCAAACACGGGGAATCGATTGAGAATGGTTCCAAAGTGGTACCCATCATGGTTCACTAGATCGTAAGTATCTCTAGAACCATTTCAGACATATGGACATGGTACTTGTTTCTTAAAAATCGCACACATAGAATCGATTGAGAATGGTTCCAGAATGGTACCTATCGTGGTTCTCTAGATCGTTGATATCTCTGAAACCATCAACAATAGGCATATCGACATGGTACTCGTTTCTCAAAAATCACATACGAGAAATCGATTGAGAATGGTTCCAGAGTGGTACCTATCATGGTTCTCTAGATCGTAAATATCTCGGAAACCATTAACAATAAACATATGGACATAGTACTAGTTTCTCAAAAGTCAAACACGGGGAATCGATTGAGAATGGTTCCAAAGTGGAACCCATCATGGTTCTCTATATCGTAAATATCTTTGGAACCATTAGCAATAGACATATCGACATGGTACTCGTTTCTCAAAAATCACATACGAGAAATCGATTGAGAATGGTTCCAGAGTGGTACCCATCATGGTTCTCTATATCGTAAATATCTTTGGAACCATTAGCAATAGACATGGTACTCGTTTCTCAAAAGTCGCATAAAAGAAATCGATTGATAGTGGTTCCAAAGTGGTACCCCCGTTTTTGCACGAAAAAAATGCCTCAAAATGAACAATACAACTCGACTAGACCCATAAATGATAAAAATCAGAAACCGGACAATAAAACTCGCAGTTCTAAGACAAAGAAAACAATGAAACTCCTACTCTGCAGACCTCCACGCTCCAACCTCCGGGACTCCATCAACAAAACAAACCTCAATTCACTCACCATTCATCATCCTTGTGCGCCACAAAGAACTCGTTCAACTGCTGCCGCTGAAACTCCAGCTTGTAATCGTTGTACTTCTCGATCGCTTCACTATCGGAAATATTATCATCTTGCGTGGCCAAAAACGCCTTAAACGACATCATCGGCGGCTGCTGACCCTCAGAGGGAGCTGCAATCGGACCTGGAGGTTCTCTGAATAAAAAACCTCGTTGATAACTGAGGGAATAAATGCGTAGATTAGTAACATTGTCAAAGTGTCAGTAGTGTAAACTGATCTAAAACAAAAACTGGGTTAGAACCAAAGATGGGGTTATTGATAAGTCTACTTAAAGGGGACATGCGTGGATTAAGTGTGGTTTTATCACCTGTGAGGAGGCTGATGGTATGGGGGGACGTAGTGGTTGTAGTACCCTTCGCCGGGGTAGTAATCGTGGCGCATTCTTTTGGCTGTTGGTTCCATGCTAGGCGAGAAGCCGCGATCTCTTGGTCTGTAGTCTCTTGGTCTAGGTCTGGACCAGTTGTCCCTGTATAGAAACCATCAATCACACTGTATATAACAAAATGGTGCAGCAAGACAACGTTAAAGTATCTGGTGCAGTTCAATACTTCATGGGGCATAAAATAATGGGAAAAAACTCACCGTTCTACCCAATCATCCCTGCCCCGAGCAGCCCGATCTGAATTTCTATAATTAGGTTCAGCCCTTTCGCCCCTAAATTTGTCTCGTCTTTTTCTATCGTATTCATCGTCGCTATCGCCCATTTTTTAACACACAAACGGATTTCTCTCTAATAGAAAACTTTCACTTGTACCCTGTAGTCGTGGACAGGATTTGTTGGTCTTAACCGATTTATCTTGTTAATATAACTACGTTGATTTGATCTATTAATAATTCGGATTGATATCAGGAACACATACACAAATAAACTCCAAAAAAATAGGTTTTTAACTAAAAAATGTGCAGCACTTGAACGCTACAAAATCGCGTTAAAATGGCGACGCCTTAATGACAGATGACATTGATGACAGGTGACAGGATTGTAGCGAGACAGAGGCGATTTCTAATGGAACGCTCTACCAAAATTTTGACTCGCGGCTGGATGTATTGCATCACAATGTTGCCGTTTCTCTGTCTGTTCCTGTTGTATCACGATTGTTAAGGTGAGTGTGGGAGACTGTTTATTTTGATATCTGTTTTGAGTTTTGTAACACATCGAAATCCAGAATCATCATAAATAAAATAGCTTTGTTTCGTGATTTGATTTTGTTGATAATTATTAATCTAAGATGGGTAATGAATATAATTGTGCTGGTGTCATAATAAGCAAAACACATCTTCAACTACACTGTGGGCCAAATTAAGTTAGAACATAATTATTTGACCCTTGATAACTTTCTCGATTTTTTATGGATAATGATTATTTTCGGATATGCTATTAGCCAATATGTTCTGAATGTTACCCCAAAATTGAGCGTTCCAGTTTTAGCCAGGACCGGACTTGTGACATTTTTATAAAATTGGTGCATTTGAGCTTGTTGCAAAAACGAACCGCGCTACTAACAGAACAACTGATATATTTTTTGGAAAGGGCATTTGTGGAAAAAGTTATCCTGAAAATATGAATATTTGGATAGATTTTTTTGTAGGATGGTGTTTGTCGGTATAAAAACTACATATTTCACTTCACTTCACTGATCAAGGTTTCTTGAAATTCCAAAGCAACGTCGCTTGTTTGTTCAAGATTTGTCGAGTTTTTAAAATTTTAGAATTTTTTAAATGAAAAAAATAACTATTTGTTTTTTAATTGAATAAACTTGATTAAATTTCACTCGAAAATGAAAAGGAGTGCGATATTCTCGTGCACTCATATTCTTCTCCATTGATCATTTAATCGAGATTTTATATTCTAAAGGTAGAATAATCATGTCTACATATTGAAAATTTTATTTTTTAATAATCATCAACAAACAAACCGCATTGCTATGGAATTTCAAGAAATCTTGATACAAGTGAAGTGAAACAGTTCCAATGCCGACTGTATGACGTTTACAGAAAAAAAACGTTTCTCAGGCTATGGTTCTAAAATATTGTTATTTTCAGGATACCTATTCCCACTGATGCCTTTCTCAAAAAATATATCAGTTGGTCTGTATATAGCGCCGTTCGTTTTTGTAACGAGCTTAAATGCACCCATTTCATAAAAACGTCGTAATTCCGGTCCTATCCAAAATTCGAAAACTCAGTTTGGGAATAAGATCCATAATAAAGTAACCAATATCTTATCCAAAAGTCATCAAAGTCCATGAACAAACAAAAAAGTTATCAAGGATCAAATTATGTTCTAACTTAATTTGGCCCACAGGTAAAGGAAACTTCAACAACGTGGGGACGTGTAGGGTGTAGGTTGGAATAAATTCATTTAAAATTTAGGTCTTGTTTTTGTGGGGAATCGCTTGGGCATTTCGAATTTATTTTGGACTGCGGTTTTCTTGATAGTGAATTTATCATCAAAAAACCGCGGTCAAAAATAAAAATTCACGTATATCCGAGCTTTTTCCCACAAAACAAACCTCTGAATTTCAAATGAATTTATTCCAACCTACGCGTCCTTGCTGTATAAACCCAGTGTTACCTGGTGAATTGGTTATTAGTTAAGAATAGCGAACGGCCATATCGCGGAAGATATTTATTGAACAGATTCGGGAAAAAAACTTCATAATAAAAGTCGGCAAGAGAAATTACTGGTAATTATTTTCGAGTTTTGTTTGTTGTTTTTTTGAACAAACGGAGATCTTTTCCGTTTTGCTTAACCGATTTTAACGAACTTGGACTCATAATATGAAAGAGCATAATCTGCACTACAAAATACTTTTCTGGTTTTGAATTTTTGACCTCTGCCGTCGACGAGATGGCGTTAGTTGAAATGATAATGAAATGGGAAGGTAGAAAAAATGTCCAAAAGAGATTTGGATTTCACTTTGCAATTATTGAATTTATTTCGAAATGTTTTTCTTTGTGTATTTGGTTTGTGGTCTACTCATGCAGTAGCATTGAAATTTGTTGGTAGGTTGGGTGTGTTTTATTTTTCATTTTATACTCAATCAAATTTATTGAATATCACAATTTCTGCCTCAGCAGAAGTGAGAGAACATGATATATTATGGCGTCATATTCTGCTTCTGTTTCTATGATAAATTCGGAGGTTAATTCAACTTCCTACGAATTTCGCATTGTTATCAGTTATCACTTGAAACAACGATATTTCCGATATCCTTAATTCATCAAGACATACAGTGTGTCCAGAATAAAATGATGTACATGGGACTATACGAGGATATTGGAAACGGTAAAAGATACGACGTTGCTTAAATGGAAGAAAAGTTGCGTATTTGTATGCTCAAAAATATTCTACCTTTGTTTCATTTTGAATCGATTTCGTTATGTTCATACAGGGTGAAAAAAGAAAAGGTTCATTTTGAAAAAAACACAATATTTTGCTTGTTATAAAACCCAACACTTTCAAATTTCCAGGATATAGGTAAGAGGATACGACGATTCTAAAACGGCGTCAAAAAAATTCTAGACCTACTATGTTGCGTCCAGACAAAGTCAAGTCTGTTTTTTTTATGGAAGTCATATTTTTGGAAATTATTTTCAATACGGACCATGAAAATGGAGAAGTTCAATATGGCCTCCATAAGAAAAACCAAAGTTGGCCTCGGCCGGACGCAACATCGTGGGCCTACAACATTTTTTGATGCCGTTTTTAGAATCGTCATTTCCTCTTACCCATATCCTGTAAATTTGAAAATATTGGCTTTTATAATAAGCAAAATTTTGTAGTTTTTCGAATATGGACATTTTCTTTTTCACCCTGTATCTACATCACGGTATCGATTCAAAATAAAACAAAAGTAGATTATTTTTGGGCATACAAATACGCAACTTTTCTTCCATTCAAGCGACGCCGTATCTCTTACCGTTTCCAATATTCCCATGTACATCATTTTATTCTAGACACACTGTATATTCTATGCTCGATAAAAAAAAAATCAGTTTGAATAGACGATCAAAATGAATGATAGTTATTAATCTACGTACAGTCATGTTCATATGAAAGTCATCAAGCTATTTTTGTTACCCTTGATATAAATATTTTGTTTGAAACTTTTTCATAAAATTAAATAGGAAATATGGAAGAAATCCCTCATGTATCCGCTTGTTCGACTGTCTTTTGAAATAATAGAAAACATGAGGCAGCAGGTCTGAGAAGCAAATGAATGACTTGACGTGCATGACTTTTTTAAGAATACAACAAACTATACTCTATATATAAGTACCAAGTACCAGTTTACAAACGATTTTTGAAAACTCCAAAACTTTCATGAAACACCGTTCTTTAATAACTCCTGTAAATGTATATTTATAATCTTCCAAGATTATGTGTCACTGATGATAATAAATAAAATATGAAATATTCATAGACATACAAAAATTATAAGAGTTTAACCGATAAGTGACAAAATATGTTTATATTAGGTCTGTTAGTAGAAAAATATTACAAACCAGTCAGCGTTTCATTGGTTGGTCAATGTCAGAAACAGTTTGCAAACTGCAAAATGCAAAAAATGCTGAATGCTGATTGGCTCTGACTGGTTCGTGATTGTTCTACGAACAGACCTATTTAACATTTTACAGTTCATTTGAATTTCCAAAAAGATTGACTACTAGATTAAAGTCGAATAACAGCTTTTTAACCAGAATTCTTACACCTTATATTTTATAAACACTCACCATTATATAGGAATTTACAGAATTATCTGCTGCAAAAAAATATCTAGCTGAACGTTACCTATCTTAATGTTAGCGAATAATAAAGAGCGCAAGATGTTTGAAAATCCCGCGAAAATGTTCGAGTAAGTACGGCAACATTGTAATGATGTGGAAGCTACATCCAGATGGCTCTTTTGACATCTCTTGTCAAGACATACATAACCACACACTCGATTTGTTATGTTTATAATTAACAAAACCATTAATTTTCATATAAATTAACTGTTCGTAATGTCTGATAACGAAGAAAAAGTGCACTTCAAGCGGAAAAAAAACAGAAATCTCCGGCAAAAAATCAAAACTGATGAAAGTGACGAAGATGAACAAATCAGGTGAAAGGGTGCCCCAAAACTCGTTTATGGTTAACTGTTTATTTTCGCAGCAATAAACTGGAGGAAATGAGGGAAATTCAGAGTTTAAGAAAACGGCCCCATGGTGTTAGTGTTCTAGGCCTGGCATTGGGCACAAAATCGTTGGACGACGAAGTAAGTGAAAAAATAGATGCTCATCAACAACATACCTTTGACTATTTACAACAAATGATTCGTTGTCAGTTCTGTATTTCGTTTTATTTTCATTTAATCTATATAGTTGTGATTTGACAATGAAACTTCAACTAATGTTAATGCAATTGTTTTTTTGTGTATGTTCTGCATTCATTGTTTGTCTTTGGCTCGTGCATCCAAAGTGGAAAAATGTTAGGCTGTCTTTGGAAGCCCCTCAATTTTTTTCTTGTTGAGGTGGAGAGTTGAAATTTGAAGAGGGCATTGTTCAACCACTATTTTAACAAAAAACTCCATCAACACTGCTGAACTCAACCTCTTTTTTTTGTTATGATTTTTTTAACTGGCTCATGCATCAAACGTGGAAAATGTTAGTCTGTCTTTGGAGGTCCCTCAATTTTTTTCTGGTTGAAGTGGAAATGTGAAATTTTAGGAGGGCACTCTTCAATCACCATTTAAAAAAAAAACTCAATTAGCAGGGCTGAACTTATCGCACTTTTTTTTATATTAATTTTTCAACTATTTCGTCGATCAAGAGTGGAAAAATGTTAGTCTGTCTTTAGAGGCTCCTCAATATTTTTCTGGTTGAGGTGGGGAGTTGAAATTTGAGGAGAAAATTGTTCAACTATAATTTTAACAAAAAACTCCATCAACAGGGCTGAACTCAATGTACTTTTTTTGTTATGAATTTTTCAACTGGCTCATGCATCAAATGTGGAAAAATGTCAGCCAGTCTTTGGAGGTCCCTCAATTTTTTTCTGTTTGAGGAGGAAATGTGAAATTTTCGGGGGGCTCTCTAATCACTATTAAAAAAAAACTTCATTGGCAGCGCTGAACTCATCGTACTTTTTTTGTTATGAATTTTTCATTTAGTTCGTCCATCACTCGGTCCATCAAGAGTGGAAAAATGTTAGTCTGTCTTTAGAGGCTCCTCAATATTTTTCTGGTTGAGGTGGGAAGTTGAAATTTGAGGAGAAAATTGTTCAACTATTATTTTAACAAAAAAACTTCATCAACAGGGCTGAACCCAATGTAATTTTTTTGTTATGAATTTTTCAATTGGCTCATGCATCAAATGTGGAAAAATGTCAGCCTGTCTTTGGAGGTCCCTCAATTTTTTTCTGTTTGAGGAGGAAATGTGAAATTTTCGGGGGGCTCTCTAATCACTATTAAAAAAAACTTCATTGGCAGCGCTGAACTCATCGTACTTTTTTTGTTATGAATTTTTCATTTAGTTCGTCCATCACTCGGTCCATCAAGAGTGGAAAAATGTTAGTCTGTTTTTAGAGGCTCCTCAATATTTTTCTGGTTGAGGTGGGAAGTTGAAATTTGAGGAGAAAATTGTTCAACTATTATTTTAACAAAAAAACTTCATCAACAGGGCTGAACCCAATGTACTTTTTTTGTTATGAATTTTTCAATTGGCTCATGCATCAAATGTGGAAAAATGTTAGCCTGTCTTTGGAGGTCCCTCAATTTTTTTCTAGTTGACGTGGAAGTGTGTAATTTGAGGGGGGCACTCTTTAATTACCATTAAAAAAAAACCATAAGCAGGGCTGAACTCAACGTAATTTTTTTTGTAATGAATTTTTCAACTGACTTCTACATAAAAATGAAAGAATGTCAGTCTGCCTTTGGAGGCCCCGCAATCTTTTTCTGATTGAGGTGGAAATGTGAAATTTGAGGAGGGCACTCTTTAATTAATATTTAAAAAAAAACTCCATTAGCAGTGCTGAACTTTTCGTACTTTTTTTGTTATGAATTTTTCATTTAGTTCGTCCATCAAGAGTGGAAAAATGTTAGTCTGTCTTCGGAGGCCCCTCAATATTTTTCTGGTTGAGGTGGGACGTTGAAATTTGAGGAGGGAATTGTTCAACTACTATTTCAACAAAAAACTCCATCAACAGAGCTGAACTCAACGTTCTTTTTTGTGATGAATTATTTAACTGGCTCATGCATCAAAAGTAGAAAAATGTTAGTCGGTCTTTGGCGGTCCCTCGATTCTTTTCTGGTTAAGGTGTGAATGTAGAAATTGGGGAGGGCACTCTTCAACTCTCAGATTAATAAATATTTCAACAAAAAACTCCATCAACAGGGCTGAACTCAAGGTACTTTTTTGTCGAGATTTTTTGTTATGAATTTTTTACTATCTCTGACCTGGAGGCCGCTCGATTTTTTTTTTCAGTTGAGAAATGAGTGTGAAATTTGAGGAGGGCACTCTTCAGCTGCTTTTTTGACATGAATTCTTTAACTGACTTCTGTATCAAAAAGAGAAAAATGTTAGTCTGTCTTTGAAAGCCTCTTAATTTGCTAAATAAAGGAGGGGTCTGCGATTTGAGTTTATGATCAAATATTTCCCAGAAAGATCCCTACAAAGCAGAAACAGGAGGAATGATAAACATGCAAGCGCTCAAATCTGGAAAAATGAAACAAGTTGACGATGCTTACGACACAGGAATCGGGACTCAATTTTCCGTTGAAACAAACAAAAGAGACGAGGTATTTTTTACAAAATCCTCTTATTCGTGATGACTAATAATCCCATAGGATGAGGAAATGATGAAGTTCATTGAAGAAGAATTGTCCAAACGAAAAGGAAAACCTGATACAGATGAAGCAGGTTCTTCAGGACAATCCAGTTATCTTAGTCCAGAAGAAGCAGCTTTGCAGGCTGTACCTGAACATTTGCGAGAATCTTCTGCTAAAAGGTAGTTGGCAAGCTTATGACGTCATAAAACTGCACGTTTTTCAATCCAGATCTGAAGAAATGTTATCCAACCAAATGTTGAACGGCATTCCAGAAGTCGACCTAGGAATTGAAGCTAAAATAAAAAACATCGAAGCTACAGAAGATGCGAAATTGCGGCTGTTGTGGGAGAAACAGAACAAGAAAGATGGGCCGTCGCAGTTTGTTCCTACGAATATGGCTGTTAATTTTGTACAGCACAACAGATGTGAGTTTTGTCATTTTTTTATTATTTTTTATACGGTGTTTTAGTTAATATTGATCCTGCGGAAGCTGCAAAAAAGAGGGCGAAGATGGAGGAGGAAAAGTCGAATAAAAAGAAGAAAGAGGATAAGGCTACTGATGATTATCATTTTGAAAAGTTTAAAAAACAGTTTAGGAGGTAGATTGGTTAATATATTTATTTACTGAAGTGTTTGAGCTATTTTTCTTATTTTTCCCCGGAACTTTGCATTTATAGATTGATACCTATAATAAGGATTTAAAAAAAAACATGAGAAACTTACATGTTTTTCGAACAAAATGGCGCAGATTTTATCTCGATATCTCAAAGAATAAAGGTTAAAAACATGAAAAAATCTTGAAAATCTCATACTTTTTCTTGAATATGACAATTTACGAATTTTGCAAGACCAAATATTACAATGTTTAGGAAGCAGTAAGCACCCTGTATATCACGTGAAAGTATAAAACTACTAAGAGCAGCTTTTCACAAGAGATATGAATTACAAAAAAATATTATTTGAGAAAATGCTTTAATCATTGTCTATCTAAATTCAGCAAGAATGGACAAATAATCAATTGTAGTGAGACAGCAATATATGGACAAGAAGTGGATTTCTGAAGACATCAGACACCTCATGAATCAAAGAGACCCGCTGTATGTGAGAGCATGCCAAGAAAAAAATGCAATGATCTGGAGTGAGTATAAAATCGTTCGAAATAAAGTGGTACAACAGATAAAGATTGCCAAGGACCAGTACTTCAGAGAGAAGATCGACGATAATAAGAAAAATCCTCAAGAGCTATGGAAACATCTCAAAAAACTTCTTCCCAGTAAAAATCCAAGTCTTCCAGACAGCATCAAATTTCCATATGAAGTTGTTAGTGAAGAGTCGCACATAGCAAGCAAATTCAACAACTATTTCATTGAAAGCATAGAAGAGATAATCGCTAATATTCCAAAGTTTGCTGACACAAGAAATTATGGGTCTATGAATGTTGCTCTACCGTATGCCTTATTTTCATCATTTAGACCAGTCACAATGAGAGAGATGAAGATGTTTGTATCCAACATGAAAAAAGTGGGAGGAGGAGATGACGGTATCTCGACGGGGGTTTTTAGAGATGTTTTTGCAGTGGCTGGAAATAGAATATTGGACATCGTAAACACATCACTGAATTATGGAGTATTCCCGGATGTCTGGAAATGTTCAACGATTTTGCCAGTACCAAAGATATCAAATACTTGTGTATGTAGTGAATTCAGGCCAATAAATACAGTCCCGGTCCCTGAAAAAGTATTGGAGTTGGCAGTTAAGGAACAGATGCTGGAGTTCTGCAAGGAAAATAGCATCCTAGTGTCTAACCAATCGGGCTTTCGGCAATTCCATTCCTGTGAAACAGTCATTGTCAGCATTTGTGATGAGTTTGTGAGGGAGTTAGACAATGACAATTTAGTGTTAGCGGTTTTTCTTGACTTTAAACGTGCCTTCGAGACTGTCAACAGGGATAGACTTCTGGTAAAACTGAAAAATATCGGTTTGCGGGGGAATGTGCTAAATTGGTTCAAATCCTATCTAACAAGTAGATCTCAGATTGTGAAATTCAAAAATGTCTGACATGCAGTCCGTCACACATGGAGTTCCTCAAGGTACTGTTCTTGGCCCAATATTGTTTTTGTTATATATTAATGATCTAGTCAACGTTGTGGAATTTTCAAAAGTGCAATTATTCGCTGATGACACGATGATATATGTCACAGGCAAAGATATAGGACAGTTGCAAACACTTATAAATACTGATTTAGACTCAATTTTTGATTGGCTGTGTTTGAATAATCTCAGTGTTAATGCTCTCAAATGTAAGTTTTGTCTGTTTGGTAAAAAAAATAGGTTATCTTGTATCAATGTTAATGATATAAATATTCGTATACATGGCTGTGAGGTGCAGATTGTCGATGAAATGAAATATTTGGGTGTTATATTGGATAAGTATCTAAATTTTCATGCTCATGCTGAATACATAATAAGAAAATTTTCAAAAAAAGTCAACTTCATCGCAAGAATAGGAAAACATTTGTCAACAAACACCAGGCTTTTATTGTATAACAGTATAGCAGCACCACACTTGGAGTTTTGCAGCACTTTATTTTATAATGTTCCTAACTATATAATGCAAGATTTTCAATTGATTCAAAACAAAGCTTTACGGGTGATATTGAAATGTGATATATATACCTCCATAAAATCAATGTTAACAGCTTTAAACTTATTGTCCGTTAAGCAAAAAATCGTTTTTAATGTGTTTGTTTTCATTTACAAAATTAGAAATAGACTTTTACCGGCATATTTATGTGATAAAACCAAAGTTTTTGAAAATGTTCATAATTATAATACGAGAAATAGGAATGATTTTATACTATATGATAAGTGCATGTCTAGTCAACATTACAGATCTATTTTATATAAGGGGCTCTATGAGTTTAACTCTTTACCAATAGAATTGAAAGACTGTCATAATTTATTTTTATTCAAGAAGTTAGCTCGTGAATATGTAGTTATGAAATTTTAAGAAAAGAGACTATTTTGTTGTAATCGTATATGTATATTTTATTATTGCTTTATTTATTTTTAAATTATTTTATCTAAGCTATATTGTTTTATTGGAATGTTTATGTATGTAGCATATTTGCTAAATAAACGAATATTTTATTTTTTTTTTTATTTTTAATAAGAGAACAAGACAGGATAATGATGAAAATATACAGATAAAAAATGGTCGTCATACAAAAAGAAGAAATTATAACAATACAAAAGAAAAAGACCACTGTGAAAAAAATCGGAAACTGGAAAAAAAGAATGAACAGGGTGTCCCATTTTGGGTACTTTTGCGGGGTATCTCCGTTATTCTTATAGATAGAAAGTTGCGGTTTTCGCGACAGTGTGCTACTTTTTCGTGAAACTGAGAATGCCGTTAACAAAATTTTCATAGCCCTTTTCGTTTTCAAGATACAGGGCTAAACTGAAAATGTTGCATTTTAAGGTACCCCTCGTATCTAAACTATCAGATAAGTTATGGAAAATGTGAAAACTGTTTCTTTTATAACTTTTTCCGTAGAACTCGAGTCTGCCTTCGGAATTAGTATACAGGGTCAGGTCAAAAAGTTATCGGACCCAACTTTATTTTTTTAAATGGAACACCCTGTATATTTATGGTCCATAAGATTTGTCTTTTCTTAACTTTTCCAAAAATATATAAAAGTATGCACTTTTTTAATAAAAAAAATGTTTAGCCTATAACTTTTTGACCTGACCCTGTATACAAATTCCGAAGGCAAAATCGAAAGTTATATACTTTTCCCGTGGAACTCGATTCTGCCTTCGAAATTTGTATACAGGGTCAGGTCAAAAAGTTTTATGCTAAAAAATTTTTTTTTTTAAGTGCATACTCTTATATATTTTTGAAAAGGTAAAGAAAAGACAAATCTTATGGACTATAAATATACAGGGTGTTTCATTTAAAAAAATAAAGTTGGGTCCGACCTGACACTGTATACTAATTCCGAAGGCAGAATCGAGTTCTACGGAAAAAGTTATAAAAGAAACAATTTTCCATAACTTATCTGATAGTTTAGATACGAGGGGTACCTTAAAATGCAACATTTTCAGTTTAGCCCTGTATCTTGAAAACGAAAAGGGCTATGAAAATTTTGTTAACGGCATCTTCAGTTTCACGAAAAAGTAGCACACTGTCGCGAAAACCGCAACTTTCTATCTATAAGAATAACGGAGATACCCCGCAAAAGTACCCAAAATGGGACACCTTGTACTTGGATAAAAGAAAATCTAAAGCGAAAAAAAAATTGATTTAAATTCAAGTCAAGTTGAAAATATTAATACAGAGAGAATATTAAGGAACCATAGAGAAGTAATTTGAAATATGACACCGAAACCCCAAAGTGCGAAAATACAGGGTGTTGAGGTTTTCTTAAAAAATCGAGTTTTTTCTTCTGCCCTGAAAATCAATTTTGATAAAAATTCCAGAGTGTATAATATGATAACTATTGTTGAAACTTTTCGAGCTATGAGGGCAGATCTAGCTTCTCCACGACCGGACTTTGAGAAAACGTTTGTTGTATTTTTGAGAAAAAAGGCACGCCACTGTTTTTTTGGGACGAAATAGTTTTTATCCGAATTTTCATTAAATTTTGGGGGACTCAAGGTTTCGAGTAAAAAAGTTGAATCCATACTAGTGTCCTTTAAAAAGTTTATTACCGGGAATTTTTACTTTGGAGAACAGTAAACCACTCAATATAGGGTTTCTATAGAATTAAGTATTGACGAGTTTAGAGGGGACACTCTGTACATTAAGAACAGAGCAAAAGATAGCTAAAATGAACAAAAATGGACAGAAGGGATCAAATCTTATCAAAAATGTCAAAGAAGTGAAAACTACATAAACTGCCTTTGAGAATAGGTTTCTTGTTCTTCAAAGCTCTATAAAAAATTATAAGAGAAGCCAGCCAAACCACCCAAAATAACAAAAACACTAAAAATACAAGACATTGAAGCTTAACAGCAATATTGAAAAAAGAAATGAAAACTTAAAATCGACAAAAAAATGTCCAAGAAATGAAAATACTTTCTCCTTCAAAACAGTACTCAAGTGCCAAAACTAATGAGAAAAAAATACTTAAAATAATAGAAAGACTGGAAATATAACAAAAATATTAAGAAATAATGGAAAATATTCGACAAAAAAGTTCAAAAAATAATTTTTAGCTCAATTTTGGAGATTTTGATATAAGATTTTTGAAAGTAATAAAAAACATTGCCAGTTTTTTATCCATTATTGACGAAGGCGATAAAGACAACCATGCTCCATGCAATTGAAAAATTCTTGTCAAAAGAAAGAAAATCATAATTCACTCAATTTTGGAAAATTATAGAAAATAGTCTATATTTTCCAATTTTTCATCCATTATTGACGTTGAAATATCATCTTAATTGTTATAATTGTCATATACGGGGCCAAAAAGACAACCATATTTCATTGGAAAAATTCTTGACAAAAAAAAATCAAAAAACCTTAATTCAAGTAATTTTGGAAATAGTGACCTGAGATTTTGGAAAATTATAGAATAGTCTTCATTTTCCAGTTTCATCTATTTTAACGTTGAAAATTCATCTTGTCATTAACAGTGCGAAAAACGAAAAAGACAACCATGCATGTTCCAAGGGAGAAATACTGCTTCCAAACAAATCAAAAAATCATAATTCACTTAATTTTGGAAATATTTACCTGAGATTTTGGAAAATTTTAGAAAATAGTCTATATTTTTCAGTTTTTCATCCATTATTGACGTTGAAAAATCACTAGAAGGCAAAAAATAGAAAAATTCTTAACAAAAAAAAACAAAAAATCATAATTCACTCGATTTTAGAAATATTGAACTGAGATTTTGGGAAGTTATAGAAAATGGCCTATATTTTTCAGTTTTTTATCCATCATTGACGTTGAAAAACCACCTTGTCCTATACAGGGCGAAAAAGACAATAACCTTATTCCAATAATGGAAACATTCTTGACAAAAAAAAATCAAAAAATCATATTTCATTCAATTTTGGAAATATTGAGAGAAAAATAAGAGATTTTGAAAAAGGATCGAAAATAGTCTATATTTTCCCGTTTTTTATTCATAATTGACGTTGAAAAATCACCATGTCAATCTTGTCCTATACAGGGGGCGAAAGAGAACCTTATTCCAATGGAAAAATTCTTGACAAAAAAAATTCAAAAAATCATCAATTTTGGAAATGTTGAATAAGAGATTTTGGAAATTTATCGAAAATAGTCTATATTTTCCAGTTTTTCATTCATTATTAGCGTTGAAAAATCACCATGTCATATCAGTTAAGGACGATCTAAGAAAAAATGTTAATCCCGTTGACATAGGCGCAGGTTTATTATTGGGGAAACCAACTAAAAATGGGGGTATTATACTTAAGTGTGGCAACGAAAAGGACCTGACAAGCATTCAGACGGAGATACAGAAGAGAATGGGGGATACGTGGATACGTATAGTGTTGATGTCCCAAAAGTTTTAGAACATCGGATAAAAGTAGTAGGCGTGAGTGAATTTGATTATGCCCTTACAGATGATGAGATCTTGTCAAAAATTGAAAGCCAGAACAACTTTCAACAAAACCGTGATAAAAAAATTAAAATCATAAGGAAAAGTAATGTTGTGAATAGAAGGTTCAATATGGTGCTGGAAGTTGATGCTGTCACGTATGGAATCTTTATTGATAGAGAGAGAATGAACATTGGATGGAGTAGTTGTCGGGTTTTTAATGATTATGGTATCAGGAGATGTTTTAAATTTTGCCGTTATGGACACTTGATTAAGGACTGTAAAGATAATAAGGTGTGTGCTAAATGTAGTGGAAATCATGACTCTAAGGACTGTAATGTGAATGTTGTGAAGTGTACCAACTGTGTACAGTCGAACGAAAAATATGGTCTCAGCATAGATGTCAATCACGTTCCATGGGATGTAGGCAAGTGTGAATCCTATAAGAGAATTGAGGAGTTTCAAAGGAGTAAGTACATAAAATAGCAATTAGATTCAAATATTGCCCTCAACTCCAGCATTGTATACTTGAATTGTCAAGGTTATCTCAACAATAAGGATAACATTGTCTTATTAATCAATGATTGGAGGCCTAAGATTGTGATTTTGAGTGAGACCCATGTATTACCTGAGACTGAACCATGTGAATTGAAGATAGAGGGGTACAATTTGGCTTTGATTAGAGGGGACGTAAGATATAAAGTTAAGACTGTACAGTGTGTTGAAAATTATGTGTGGTTATTGTCTATTGAATTGTCTTCATCTGGAGTAAAGTACTTAATTTCAGTATTGTACCATCCGCCTCAGAAAAGTGATGCCAAATTTGTGGATTTCTTTGATGAATATCTGGACTTGGTCAGTGACTTTAATGGTTCTAACATTGTGTTGGGAGATTTCAATTTTGATTTACTCAAACAAAATTTCTATGGGACTAAAATGATCAATAATATATACACAAGTGGATTTACCCAAATAGTTAAATCTCCAACCAGAATTACCTGTAGGAGCCAGACACTGATTGATTATGTAGTAACCAATGACAAACAACTTAAGCATAAGGTCCATTTAACACCTAAAATTAGTGACCATTCCATCTTGACAATTGTTCTTAATCAACGCAAGGAACAAACTACTGATATAACAACCTGCTCCAGATCATTTAGAAACTACAACCGCGATAGTCTACAACAGGAACTGCTTGAAATTGATTGGAACAATAGTATCTCAGATGTAAATCTACTAGCTGACTCATTTGTGGCTGATATTGGAAACATCACCGACCGAATGTGCCCCACAGTCAAAATTGTCCGAAAACATAAATACGCAGACAAAAAATGGATTACTACTGAAATTAGAGAGATGATGCAGGAAAGGGATATCATATATGAAAGAGCAGTTAGAAATAAAAATGAGCACACTTGGAATGAATTCAAATCCAGGAGAAACAATATTGTTAGCAAAATCAGAGTGGAGAAGGAGAAATACTACGCAGAAGTCATTGATGGAAATAGAAACAACCCTAAGGAACTATGGAAAAACCTCAAGACGCTGTTGCCTGGAAAACAACACTCTATGCCAAATGAAATTCGAGGCAGGAATATTCGAAGATGAGTCAGACATAGCACGTGAATTTAATAAGTATTTCGTGGAAAACATTGAAGATATTATCCAAAATATTCCTCAAGTAGCAAATGTGATATCCTTTGTTCCCGAGATCCATAAACACAAGTCAGTATTCTCTAGTTTTGAAAAAGTGACCATGACAAAAATGAAGCATATACTCAAAAATCTAAAAAACGTAGGAGGTGGAGATACCGGTGTTTCAAAGCAAGTCCTCTGTGATGCCTCGTATGCTGTTGGAGATCGTCTTTTGGATATAATCAACACATCATTTAGCAAAGGAGTCTTTCCAGAATCATGGAAATTGTCGACGGTGATTCCTATACCCAAAGTGCAAAATACGAAGATCTATAACGAGTTCAGGCCAATTAATAAAGTTCCTATCTATGAAAAACTACTAGAAGTGTGTGTAAAAGAGCAGTTACTGGAGTATTGTGTCCTTAATGAGATAATAGTTCCCGAACAATCAGGTTTCCGCGAAAACCATTCTACCATTCATGTGAGTCTGCTGTTGTTTCTGTTTGTGATGATTGTCTCAGGGCCATTGATAGCGATAATTATGTGTTGGCAGTATTCTTGGACTTAAAGAGAGCGTTCGAAACAGTTGATAGGGACATTTTGTTAAAAAAACTTGAGCGCCTAGGGATTAGCGATGATGTGTTGGGTTGGTTCAGGTCTTACTTGTGTAATAGAAAACAATGCGTAAAATATAAAGATTCAGTTTCTGAACCTATTATTGTGAAAAACGGTGTGCCGCAAGGGACAGTTCTGGGTCCATTATTGTTTCTGCTATACATTAATGATATAGTGAAGGTGGTCCAAAGATGTAAAATTTCATTGTTTGCGGACGATACAATGCTTTATGTATCTGGAAAAAACTTGCAGCAACTACAAATGATTGTAAATAATGAAATCAGCAAAGTGTTCAATTGGTTGTGTGAAAACAAGTTGAGCTTAAACGCAAGTAAATCTAGATTTTGTGTATTTGCGAAAAAATCGAGAATTAATTCTGTAGATTTAAGCGATGTTAAAATCATTATAAACCAAAGTTGGGTGAAATATGATTTTTTGATTTTTTTTGTTGAGAATTTTTCTATTGGAACGTTGTTGTCTCTTTCGCCCTGTATATGACAAGGTGATTTTTCAACGCAAATTAATGAATGAAAAACTGGGAAATATAGACTTTTTTGAATAAATTTTCCAAAATCTCTCAATCAATATTTCCAAAATTGAATGAAATATGATTTTTTGAATTTTTTATGTCAAGAATTTTTCTATTGGAACGTTGTTGTCTCTTTCGCCCTGTATATGACAAGGTGATTTTTCAACGCAAATTAATGAATGAAAAACTGGGAAATATAGACTTTTTTGAATAAATTTTCCAAAATAACGATGCAAGATTCACAAAGTTGGGTGAAATATGATTTTTTGATTTTTTTTGTTGAGAATTTTTTCATTGGAACGTGGTTGTCTTTTTCACCATGTACATGACAAGGTGATTTTTCAACGTCAATTATTATAGATGAAAAACTGAAAAATATAGACTATTTTCTATAATTTTCCAAAATCTTAGTTCAATATTTCCAAAATTAATAATAATAATCCATTTATTTAGCAAACGCTATACAGTTTACAATAAGTTAACAAAGTATGTATTAAATAGACAAGCAGTAGAATCAAGAAATAATGAAATGATAACACAATAATTACATAAAGACAAAGAAATAAGTATAAATAAAATTGTTGTAAAAAGATAAAACTTATAAACTAAAATTATTAAAATTGACTAAAAATGGGACAAAACATACGGTCTTATAAGTCTCTTGAATTCAGTTATTCTATCACAGTTCTTGAGAATCTTTGGTAATTGATTATATTCATGAAGTCCTCTGAAAAGTATGGAATTCGCCATTTGATATGTCATTACATTTATGAGACAATATAAAATCCTCGCAGTTCCTGGTGCTATAACCATGTACATCACTAAATTGATTAATACAAATTATTCATTATTAGCGTTGAAAAATCACCTTGTCATACACAGGGCGAAAGAGACAACAACGTTCCAATGGAAAAATTCTTGTCAAAAAAAAATCATTTAATCATATTTCACTCACATTTGGAAATATTGGCCTAGGATTTTGAAAACTTATAAAAAATTGTCTATAATTTCCAGTTTTTTATCCATCATTGACGTTGAATAACCACCTTGTCATATACAGGGCGAAAAAGACAACAATGTTCCAATGGAAAAATTCTTCACAAAAAAAAAATAAAAATAATTATTTCACTCAATTTTGAAAATATTGACCTGAGATTTTGGAAAATTATAGAAAATAGTCTATATTTTTCAGTTTTTTATCCATAATTGACGTTGAAAAACCACCTTGTCATATACAGGGCGAGAAAGACAACCTTATTCCAATGGAAAAATTCTTGACAAAACAAACTCAAAAAAACATAATTCACTCAATTTTGGAAATATTGAACTGAGATTTTGGAAGATCATAGAAAATAGTCTATATTTTCCAGTTTTCCATCCATCGATTGACGTTGATAAATCATCTTCTCATATACAGGGCGATAAACACAACCATGCTCCAGTTGAAAAATACTTGACAAAAAAAAAACATATTTCACACAATTTTGGAAATATTTACCTGAGATTTTGGAAAATTATAGAACATAGTCCAAATTTTCCAAAATCCGGTGACATCCGTGCGCTATATAAAAAAAAAACACACAATTTCAGTACAAAAATCTATTTCATACTTCCAATCAAGTCAAATAATCAAAAAAGTACACTAAAATCAGCGTAAACTAAACCTATTTCTTAGCAAAGGAAATCTTCATAGCATGAGTCGGCGTAATTTTAAACCCTTGCAGAGCATCTTTAGCCGATGCAGATTGCATTTCGTTTTCAAACTCAACAAACGCAATATCGTGTCTGTTTGGCACCAAACGCACTTCTTTGAAGCCGGGAAATTGATTGAAAAGCATCGACAACATCATTTCACTCGTTTCATCCGGCAGATTTGTCAGGAAAAGAATTTGATTTGGTGGTTGTTCGGCATTTCCAAGCCTGTTAGGATCCTTGCTCTTCTTCTTCTTTCTAGGCGCTTCTTCATCTCGATTAGGAGGGGGTTTAATCTTCTTAGGCCGCTCCTGGAAGGTGCCCTTCATTTTGGCTATAGCATCAGAATCCTGCTTGGCATACTGAATTCTCTGGAAAAATTTGTTTAAAAATGTGCCTAGTGCAATGCACAACATCAAACTAGGTCGGATTGTTCCATCAAAAACTTCAAACTCACCATTGGTTTCTCATAAAACGGGAACCCCTGCATGGACCGCAAAGCATTGGTGGAACTCTGGATTTCCTTGAATATCACAAAAGCTTGACCCCGCATTTTTAATGTTTTCAACGCGACTATGTCTAAAATTTGACCGAATTGAGAAAAAATCGCATAAAGGGACTTTTTTAGTTCTTCTTTTTTCACTTTTTCGTTGAGATTGTTGATGTAAATCGTGTTGTTTGGCCGGATATCCATCTGAAAGTTAACGAAATTAGCGGCAAATTGGCGGTTTATAATGGTTGTTACCTCTATGGTGGTTTGAAATTGGTTTTATGAGGAATATACTGATTTATTTTATTTTTCAATATATTAGTTTTAAGACGAACTCGTGTACGAAATACCAACGCTCTAAAAATGCCGCTTGCTTGTTGACAATTGACATTGACAAGATGACAGAGGCAGAGCTGTGAGTCAACGTCTAAAAACATGTACAGATATCACTTTCGCATTGATGCGCCGTTGCCACTATCAATATTTTGCCTATGTGAAGCTTCTGGAGGAACTATTTTTATTTAACTCAATTCAAGACTAACTTGTAAGTAATAATAATTCTATTGTTTATATCAGAAATAATTCAATCGATGTCTGTCGCTTTATTTCTTTGGTGTGTAAAAAGACGCACAAAGACGTAGGTATACAACAGGGTGCCACAGATTCGAGTGCATGCATGGGGATCTCAGTTATTATAAGAGATTCAGGGTCGATTAAAGATTAAAGGGATGGAAATTTTCGCATTCCCACTTATTCCGGAGATATTCGAAAAAAAAAACGAAATTTCTGAAAAACGTTAGTATTATTTCCTGAGTTTATTTGAGAAGGTATTTCAAAACAAATAACACTTTCTATTGCAGCTTTTTCCCTCTACAATATGGCGGTATCAAATTAAAAATCTGACGTTTCGTCTTTCAGCAGCCATCATGAAGTTCATTTTTTTAAATACAGACCTGGATTTTTTATTTTATTTTCAGTTATTTTTTGATGTCCTTAAGGCAACCGTCGAAAAAAATACTCATCCAAGAAATAAAACCAGAGAAAATTAGTTAGGCAACCTTTTGTCTCTCTTACACATATAGTTTGGTTCATAGATCCACCCATATCCGACACGTTATTATTGTGAAACAGCCTGCACAACTAAACAAAAGTAATTGACTGAACCTAAATCTAAATAGGTAACGTCCAATAACTTTACATTTAATAAAATTTGATTAAATCTACAGGGTGTTTCCTAACCTCTGTGACAAAATGAAAGGGATGATTCTTCGATTAATTTTAAGGCGAAAATGTGGTATAACTTTTTTTCGAATTTCGCTTTGTTTCCAAAATACAGGGTGTTTAATTTTTTTTTTGATTAGTTTTTTATTTTTAATTAATTTATCTTTTACTCGATTTTGTTGATTTTTCATACAGTAGGCAAATGTCATCAAGAAAACAAATAATGTGGTTGCCATGGATCGAAGCAAAAAGCCTACTTTGCATCATATTGTTATTTTTGTGTAGTCCAGAGACATGCAATAAAGTGGTTTATCTCAAAAAATAGGCAAGATAGGATAAAAATTCAGGAGATCAAAAAGTTGCGTTTTTAGTTGAATAACCTGAGAAAAAAATAAAAATGACACAAAAAGTCAGTGGCGTACATTTTTTTCCCAATAATATTGGTTGAAGTGCCCCTCGGGACACCACTGTATTCGATAATTTTTATTTGTTCATGGCAAAATGAGCCCGTTATCACTATAAATACCGTTACCAAACTTCAACAAAATCGAGTAAAAGATAAATTAATTAAAAATAAAAAACTAATAAAAAAAAAAATTAAACACCCTGTATTTTGGAAACAAAGCGAAATTCGAAAAAAAGTTATACCACATTTTCGTCTTGAAATTAAGCGAAGACAGCCCAAAAACGAAACGTCAGATTTTCATTTGTATAGGAGAAAAAGTGGCAATGACAAAGTGTGATTCATTTTAAAATATCTTTTCAAACAAACTCAGGAAATAGTGAAAACGTTTTTACGAAATTGCGGGTTTTTTTAAATATCTTTCGGAAGAATTTTTCAAATTTCAAAATGTCATTTGGTTGAGCATAAAATGCGCAACTTTGCATCCGTTTAACCTCTATCTCTTATAATAACTGAGATCCCCATGCATACACTCGAATCTGTGGCACCCTGTATATGTTATTATGTAAACATAATAATAAAACAAGGAACGTATGAAGATAAATAAACTACAGGATAGTGGTCCATCGAAAACCTACCTGCATTGATCTTGAGCATTCAACGTCATGTTAAAATAAAACACTCAGACACGTCAAATTTGTGGGGGACACTTATTGGGCGTATAAGCAATTCCTCATCTGCAATTCCCTGTCCAGAGGGTGAAACCGACCCCTAAAATCTTAAATGGAGAAGGCATAGATTTCTATGGGAGAAGGGGTAATGGACAATTTGCACATTTTTTGGAAATATGAAAAATATAAAGATTAGTAAGTAAGTACTGATGCCATTGATGTTTGAAAAATCAACCTACGACCTCTAATAATGTAGTAATCACCGATTAAAGAGCGCAAATCAACATCCAATACGTCACAGAAAACACTATCTATATCCGTCTGACGCATTGACTGAGATGACCCTCTCTCTCTCGGGAGGGTAATATGGCCCCACCCCTTTTGCGATCATGCAGTGAAATTCGCGTCTTCTTTTTCATTTATTTAGTATATTTTTGGGTATTTCGGAAACATTTTTTCGCTAGTGACTTTCAAATAATGTCTAGAATACGCATATAAAATTTCAAGTCATTTGAAAATGTATGCAAATTGTCCATTGGTGGTCTCGACATATCGCAGGAAATTCAATTACTCAAAAAGTAATTATTGAATTACTTTCAGATTAATCATTCAATCACTTCAAAAAGTAATTGATTTATTCTCAAAACAATTTTATCATTTTAAAAAGTAGGTAATTGAATGACTTTGAGAATAATAATTAGGTAAATCACTAATCACTTCACTTTCAGAATAATTCCATTAAGTACTGTGGGCATTGACTTAGAACTCAATGACTGTGGGGTGGGAGTAATTTTACTTTTTGCAAAAGACGTTCGGTTTTATTTTTGTTGTTTTGAACGCCGCTGACAAACTGATGTGAGTATATATGAAGGAATAAGTTTGTTGATTGGAAATTGCTTTTTCGTTCACGTGACTGTCAGGTTGATAAAGATTTGATGATCACATGCTTTGGCTTCATTCTGTCTATTTGGAGAGTACGAGTTTTTCGGCATCGTCTTGAGTATGGGGGAACATAATATAAAACTGAAATTCAATTTTTATATGTTTGTTTGTTCAAATTGGCATTATTTTGAACCAAGCAGTCGTCAAAAAAAAAAAAAACATTTTCTTATTCCTCTAACAAGATTTGCTTCCAAAATGAATACAAAAATGATAGGTGTATGTATGTACCTCGCCTTATTCATCTGAATTTTTAGATAGAAGCACGATGCACACTAGGATTAGGAATATATCTTTACTAAACGTACTAACGCGTTTGGGGAATTTTCTTCACACTGGTATAGCCATTAGTAACAAAAATCAATCTGCATTACACTATCCTACACCGAAATAACAAACACAACTAATATTGGGAGCTATGATTGAACGTCTACGTTAATTTGACGTATCTGTTAAGATTAGCCTAGTTTACACCGACCACTTGGTCCGGATCAAGTACTAAATTCGAACTATATCAAAACCAAATATTTGGTTCGAATGGTGTAAACAGTTGCGGACTAAGCTGGTCCACTCTTGGTTCGGTATTCGCCAGCAGGTGTACCGAAGTAAATTTGGTTCGATCTGGATTAAAATTATGAGGTTATGTTGATTGTTATTATTGTGGATTGTGTTGGTTCCGAGTTTCTAAAGCAACCTGAGCGTACTCACTTATGTTTTTTTTGGTTACGAATTGTGTTGATAAATAATTCCGACTTGTTTTTGACGATTTGCGCGCGTACTAATTTAGTTCAGGCGTTGAAAGACGGTGTAAACGGGCGAGAAACAAGCATTGGTCCTACCGTCCTATCCCCATCCGCTTGGTCCTATCGGACCGAACTAAACGAGTTATCGGTGTAAACTAGACTATTGTATACTAATGCAAAGGTTCCATTTGCTAACAGTGTTACCAGTTACTATGGTTATATGCATAAGTTAAGTTAATGTTAACGTTCAATCATACCCTCCATTGTCAATATTGTTATCTGACTACTCCAGCATGACTGCTTGCGCGACGCGTAAAATTCGAGAAGACAAGTCGGCATACCGTTATTTTTGTATCATGGATAGAACCCACAAAGTTGAAAGATAAACTCTTCAAATCATTATCATAATTCTTTCGGTAATCCAACAAAATTCCCTATAATGTTTCTTCAACAAGGTGATGTTCTTGCATCAAACTTCCAGATCATCGTGAAACGTCTTCACCCTTCATCCACTCGTATAACGCTTATCGCCATATTTTATACGGTATGTCCAAGATAAGGAATAAGGATGTCTACCATAGGTATCTTGAAAACCAAATCTCCGAAACGAAACGTTGTTCGGAAAATCTCTCAACGCTGTTTTGTAGAGCTCAATGAGATAGTGTCTTTTGTTTTTCCATATCTCTTTAAATAACGTCAGAAAAAAATAAAAACGAAACGGCAAATTTCGCTTTTTCAGGCATATCTCCGGAACTATTCAGAATTTTGAAACTTTCTTAACGGCATATTGTTAGACATGAAAATGTGCAACTTATCTCTAATTCAACCATCTTCGTATCTGTTATGGTTTCCAAGTTCCCCATGATAGACAACCTTATCTTGGACACTGTATATCACCTCCATATCCTGCGACCTTCTCAATTTCAACAGCGGCAGATGTTCCGGTCACAAAATATTGTCTCTGTTAGATTTCTGGGCCGATATCTCCTTCCTACTGGGTTGAAGAAACAAAAGCAACATGTTGATGCTGGAGGAGTTAAAGGTATCGTTAAAAGAATGTAGAAGGTAGAAGTGTTAAGGAAAGGAAACCATTTCTCGAAGAATTGATGCACAAAAAAAGCTTATTCCTCATTTAATCAGCTCATTCTTCACTTCTCATATCCTAATTCTTCCTTGGGATATCTCCTCTGACGCACCCATAAAGGGCTCGACCTTGTGGATATGCGAGTTAAGCCCATAAAAATCCTCTTTTTTCTTCAAAAAAAATTTGGCCTTCCACTTCACAATTTCATCAAAAAACTAACGATATAATTAGAAGCCAACCTACTCCATAATTCTGTTGCCCTACTCCATATTAACTCTAATCATCTTTTTCAGGAAGTCCATCGAGATTTCCCTACTAATCGTTCAATCTAAATTTTTCAGGTTTAGGGACCGTTCATACGGGAAATTAGTGATATTAAACGCAACTTGGCAACCTTTCAACTGCAAAATGAAAATAGAATCAACAAAACTCGTCTGTCCCCATTTACAGCTGTGTGTGGCGTCATGACAAGTAAGCAAAGCGCATGCTCATAGTAAATTGTCCATGTCTAGTCGGGCTATGTTCACACACTAATTTGAGTAATTCCGAAACTAGTTCAGACTTACGTCTTCTACTTAAGTAATGAGAAAAAGTGAACTAAAGATCCAACGTATGTTTCACATACCATGGAAAATTCCGCTGACGTAACGGATCAAATGTCACAACAGACCACACTTGGGTAGGTCACGTAGAAGTACGCGAACTTATGTCCGTAAATTCGATAAAATTCGATTTAAAACAACGTTTTAAACACGATTTTGCAATTTGGTGTGTATCTGCAGTGTTGGTGCGTGAAATAGTGTTTGTGTACGATCCCCAATGAAAAAGGACTTCAAAATGAGACTATCGGAGAAAAACAGAAAAGATCTGGACAAGTTTACGAAATTTTTGGTTTTAAAGGCAACAGAGGTTATTGTGCAGTCGCGGATTGGCGAAAAGGTTTCTACACCATGTAAAACCCATGCTAATGGACCAGATTGGGTAAGAAATGTAATGGTAAGCCAGGGTTCAGAAGATAAGTTGTCTTGTGATTTACTTATATTGAGGTTCTATTACCAACGATTACCGTTATTCACCTTCAATTCCAATTTTTTGACAGTACAAGCTTACCGTTGATGATCAAGAGTGATCACTGTTGATAGTCAAACGATTACCAATGTTTTCCGCCCACTTCCAAATGATTATCATCGATAACTGTGGATTTTCAAAAAATTTATTGATTATCGATGATTACCATGTTAGTACCTATTACCTACTGAAGAAGTCTTATGTGATTGATTGTCAGCATTTATCAAGATTTCTGCAGAAATGTAGTAGATTACCTTACCATTGATCATTGTGTAATTCCCTCGGTAATTCCCCATTAATTATCATTGATAATAAATTAATGGAGGTAATTACTGTCAACTAGGTACTACCTTGGGTACTACCTACTGTGTACTGAGCTGTGTACTGAACGATGATTGATTTCCAAACGATTACCATCGATAACTGTTGATTTTCCAGCTTCCTCTTTCTTTCCCAATGATAACCGTTGATAATCAATTTAGTTGACTGAAAGATGATTGATCACCAATGATTACCGCCCCCTATCAAGTGATTACCATCGATTTTTTTTCCTTTTTCTTTCCCAATGATCACCGTTGATAATCAATTGATTGCTTACTGAAATATGATTGATTACCAATGATTACCGCCTCCTATTAAGTGATTACCATCGATAACTGTTGATGTCCAAGCTTGTTCCACGTTGATCAACAATTAATTGATTATCGATAATTAAGTATAGTAGACATTTTCAATTGACCATGATTGCTAACGGTTATAAGTAGACTACAATGTGATCGATTATCATTATTACTGCAGTAACCGGATAGCGTATTGATCTGAGTAACGAATAAGTATTAAATGTTCACTGTTAATTTCCCAATAATTACCCTCAATTATCAATCAATTGTCTACTAGAGAGTATTGATTTTTAAACGATTACCAATGATTTCCGCCCTCTTTCAGGTGATTACCATCGATAACTGTTTCCAAGTCTTGACTTACCTTGATTAATTGATTATCGATGATTAACGTTGACATTTGCACTTGATTAGCAACTGTTATGGACTACAACGTGATTGATTACCTTCATTTAAGTACCATGATTACTGCAGAAAGGAGATAGTTTAGTTTTAGTGATTATCATTGATCACTTTGTCCACTGTTAATTTCCCAATAATTACCGTCAATAATAATTATCAATTAAAGATGATTGATTTCCAAAAGATTACCAATGATTTCTGCCCCGTTGATCAACAATTAATTATTAATTATCGATAATTATAGTCGACATTTTCAATTGATTACCAATGATTACCACATGTATTATGTTATTGACTACAATGTGATCGATTATCATTATTTACCAAAATTACTGCAGAAAGCAGATAATGAAGTGATTACCATTGATCATTGAGTAACCAATAACTGTCTACTGTAAAATTCCCAATGATTACCGTCAATTATCAATAAATTGTATACTAAAAATTATTGATTTTCAAAATTATCGATGATACCGCCCCCTATTAAATGATTACCTTGATGATTACCATCCGTAGCTGTTGATTTTCTAGCAAGATTCACGTTGGTCAACAAATAATTGATTATCGATAATTATTGTTGACATTTTCAATTGATTACCAACGATTTCCAACTGTTATTGACTACAATGTGATTGTTCATCATCAATTACCAAGATTACCACGCAGTAAGCAGATAATTATTTATTAAGTGATTACCATCGATAACTTTTGATATTACCAATGGTTACCAAGTAGTGTAATTGCATGATTACCTACACATAATGAAGTGATTACAATTGATCAATGAGTAACGGGTACTGTAGCTGTCTACTGTTAATTTTCCAATAATTACCGTTGATAATCAATTGATTACCATTGATTACCGTTGATTATCAACACACATTTAATGATGATGCTATGAAAACGTTAATATATGTTTTTTCCTGATTAGCTAATTAATATTCCTTCAAGTCCTTGATATGTTCACACTCTCGAAAAACACAATTTCCTATCCTATCAATCTTATATAAATAAATAATTAACAATCAATTGTTTGAACATTTTTATTAAAAATCACGAAGATCGCCTTGGGAAAATAACTGAGGACAAAGGTGTATCTATTATTTATTGTCTAAGAATTATTCATACAACATAGAACTCTTTAATGTGCTTATAAATAACGTTTTCATTATTATTTATTGTTGCATACAAACTTGATTAGTTTGTCCACTATTCATGGGTTTTTACAATTTGATTTTTTCTCTCAATCTTAGTTCAATCTAAACATCAGCGAACTACCTGACGTAGTAATCGAAGCTAAAAAGATCCTCAGCAAAGGGCCCAACAGCGAACTTCAACTCTCGCGAAAATTTTCATTTTGCATTGAAATCTCCCTGCGAACTGCCGAAGGCGACAACATGGTACTGGAAACCTGGTGCACCAGGTTGCTGTCTGATCAGTGCGACAGCATCAGTACTGGACAAACCATCTACAACCGAATGGGAATTTTGTTGAAATCTTTGGTTTCTGTTACAAGAGTCACTCCTGCTTATAAGTTGTCCAGGAAACAAGGTGACATCACACAAGCCGTTGGGATGTTGGCAATATAATTGTTTCTCTTAGGCCCAGACTCCTACATAATTTGCTACAGAATCTACATGCAAGAACCAATGCATCATAATCTGGGCGAAGGCTACAAGCAAATTCGTGTTGGACAAATTTGCACAGCAATTGGAACGCTGCAACTCAGCTGCGCATATCGTACGAAAATGACCATATCGCCCACGCAGAACAGCAGGGATAATTCTCTGATGTTGAAGAGTGACCATTTCAACACTAATATGAGTCCGAAAAATCGCAGATATAGTCAGAGGTGAGTGACTGATAAGATTTCTCGAAATTTGTTTTGATTATGTGCAAGTGAAAGTGTGTGACATAATATCCTGCTCAAAGCAACAAAATGGTACTTGTCTATTTTCCATTTTCGTTAATTATTATTCTGTTGGATAATATTTGCTGATGTCGCAATTAACATCTTCGTTTGAAGACTTTCACAATATTGATCCAATCAACAATGGAATTTGTTTAATTGTGAAATCTTGTAGTTTGATAGTTTCCTGGTTGTCCTACAAAAACATGATAGAGGAATCTTTGAACTCTTTATGGCTCAGATTTCAAACGGTTTGAAAATTAAAGCTGGTAAAAGTTGAAAGTTGTTCGATGTTCGTCAATTTTCAAAAATTCGTTAAGATTTTTGAAATCGTCGTGGAAGTTTGTAATAAACATTTTTCTATAAGCGGATCTTTGAAGTCTTCATGACTAAAATTTCAAGCCAAAATTTCAAACTGCTTGAAAATAACAGCTTGAACGTCCAATTTCGAATTGTTCAGTCTTCGTCATTTACAAAAATATCCTCAACATTTTTAAAATCGTCGTGGAACTTTGCATTGAATATTTTTTCATATAGTACTCCTTGAAGCTTCCATGTATCAAATTTCAATCCAAAATTTCAAACGGCTTGAAAATGATAGCTGCTCAAAGATAAACATTCATTTTCGGCTTTTTCAATATTTGTCAATTATTGTCAAAAATTCTTCAAAATTGTTAAAAACATGGTGGGAGCTTCACATAGATATTTTTCTATAAAGAAGTCGTTGAACTCTTTATGGCTAAAATTTCAAGCCAACATCTTAAACGGTTTGAAACTGACAGTTGGTCAAAGTAGATCGTTGAATTTCGACATTTCAATGATCAATTTTTTCAATAAAATTCTCACCATTTCAAAAACACCTTCCATCCTGTTATATGAAGGTATCTTTGAACCCTTAATGGCTAAAATTTCAAGTCCAAATTTCAAACGGTTTGAAAGATACAGCTGGTCAAAGAATCTCCAATTGTTCATGCTCGTCAATTTCAAAATCCCTTAACATTCTTGAAGACATGGTAGGAATTTGAAATAAATATCTTTCTATAATGGAACTCTTTGTGGTTGAAATATCAAATCAAAATTTCAAACGGTTTGAACATAACAGCTGCTCAAAGAATGTCCCATTGTTTAATGTTCGTCAATTTTCAAAAATTCCTTAAAATTTTGAAAAAAATGGGAGGAGTATGGAATAGAGATTTTTCTATAAAGGAATCTTTGAACTTTTCATGGCTAAAACGAGGGCTAAGATTTCAAACGCGTTGGAAATGACAGCTCAAAAAATTTCAAATTGTTCGTCAATTTTCAAAAATTCCTTAAAATTAAAAAAAAGGGGGGAATTTGGAAAAGAGATTTTTTTTTAAAAGGAATCTTTAAAGTCTTTATGGCTAAAATTTCCAGCCAAAATTTCAGACGGTTTGAAAATGACAGCTGCTCAAAGAGTTTCCGATTGTTCAATGTTCGTCAATTTTCAAAATTTCCTCAAAATTTTCAAATCAT
Organism: Orchestes rusci; assembly: GCA_958502075.1. Lineage (NCBI taxonomy): Eukaryota > Metazoa > Arthropoda > Insecta > Coleoptera > Curculionidae > Orchestes > Orchestes rusci. The sequence goes on from OY293306.1 coordinate 46,629,123, forward strand.
GGTGGGACTTTGAAATACATATTTTTCCACAAAGGAATCTTCCAATTCTTAATGGCTAAAATTTCTAGTCAAGATTTCAAACGGTTTGAAAATGACAGCTGTTCTTAGAAAAATTCCTTAAAGTTTTCAAAAACTGGGTGGAACTTAAGAATGATTTTTTTTTATAAAGGAATCTTCGAATTTTTTATGGCTCAAATTTCAAGTCAAAATCTCAAACGGTTTGAAAATGACAGCTTCTCAGAGAATTTCCAATTGTTCAATGTTAATAATAATCCGTTTATTTAGCAAACGCTATACAGTTTACAATAAGATTACAAAGTATGTACTAAATGGACAAGCAGTAGAATCAAGAAATAATGAAATGATAACACAACAATTACATAAAGATAAATAAATAAGTCTAAATAAAATTGTTGCAAAAGATAAAACTTATACACTAAAATTATTAAAATTGACAAAAAATGAGACAAAACATACGTTCTTATAAGTCTCTTCAATTCAGTTATTCTATCACAGTTCTTGAGAGTCTTTGTTGTTGTTCGTCAATTTTCAAAAATTCATCAAAATTTTCAAAAACAAAGTGGGAGTTTGTAATAGAGATTTTTCTAAAAAGGAATCTTTGAACTCTCTATGGTTCAAATTTCAAGCCAAAATCTCAAACGGTTTGTAAATGACAGCTGCTCAAGGAATTTCCAATTGTTCACTGTCGTCAACTTGGTCGCCAATTTTAAAAAATTCCTCAAAATGTCCAAGAACATGGGTGGGGGTTTGGAATAAATATTTTTCTATAAAAGAAACTTTGAATTTCTTATGGCTAAAATCTCAAGAGAAAATTCCAAACGGTTTGAAAATTACAGCTTCGCAAAGAATTTTCAATTATTTTTCAATGTTCGTGAATTTTCAAATTTGATTTTTCTATGTTGGAATCTTTGAAGTTTTTATAGCTAAAATGTCAAGCCAAAATTGAAACCGTTTGAAAAAGGCAGCTGCTCAAAGAATGACCAATTGTTCAATTTTAAATAAATAAATAAATAAATAATCTTTATGTAGCATATAGCTATAAAAAATACAATAGTTTCAAAAATTCCTCAACCTTTTTAAAAATATGGTAGGAGTTTGAAATGAGTATTTTTCTATGAAGGACTCTTGTAGCTGTTCATGGCAAAAATTTCAAGCAAAAATTCCAAACGGTTTCAAAATTACAGCTTCTCAAAGACTTACCAATTGTTCAATTTTCCAAAAAAGGTTTTTAAAAATTTGGTGAGAGTTTGAAATGAATATTTTTCTATGAAGGAATCTTTGAACTGTTTATGGCTTGAATTTCAAGCAAAAATTTGAAACGGTTTGAAAATTACAGTTTCGCAAAGAATTCCCAATTATTTTTCAATGTTCGTGAATTTTCAAAAATTTTTCAAAATTTTGAAAATAGGGTTGGAATTTGGAATCACTATTTTTCTATACTTTTTATAGCTAAAATTTCAAGCCAAAATTTCAAACCGTTTGAAAATGACGGCTGATCATAGAATTTCCAATTGTTCAATTTTCAAAAATTCCTCAACATTTTTAAAAATATGGTGGGAGTTTGAAATGAATATTCTTCTATTAATGAATCTTCAAACTGCTTATGGCTAAAATTTCAAGCAAAAATTCGAAACGGTTTCAAAATCACAGCTTCTCAAAGAATTTCCAATTATTTTTCAATGTTCGTGAATTTTCAAAAATTCCTCAAAATTTTCTAAAATGGGGAAGAAATTTGGAATCAATATTTTTCTATGGAGAAATCTTTGAACTTTTTATAGCTAAAATTTCAAGCCAAAATTTCAAACCGTTTGAAAATGACGGCTGCTCAAAGAATTTCCAATTGTTCAATTTTCAAAAATTTCTTGACATTTCTAAAAATATGGTGGGAGTTTGAAATGAATATTTTTCTATAAAGAAATCTTTGAACTGTTTACGGCTAAAATGTAAGCAAAAATTCCAAACGGTTTGAAAACCACAGCTTCTCAAAGAATTTCCCATTATTTTTCAATGTTCGTCAATTTTCAAAAATGTCTCGAAATTTTCAAAAACAGGTTGGGAATTTGGAAATTTCTCTATGAAGGAATCTTTGAACTATTTATGGCCAAAATTTCTTGTCAAAATTTGGAACGGTTTGAAAATGACAGCTGCTCAAAGACTTACCAACTGTTCAATTTTCCAAAAAAAGTTTTTAAAAATTTGGTGGGAGTTTGAAATAAATATTTTTCTACAAAAGAATATCTGAACTGTTTATGGCTAAAATCTCAAGCCAAAATCTGAAACGGTTTGAAAATGACAGCCGCTCAAATAATTTCCAGTTCTATTGTTCAACGAGTTGTTCAATAATCGTCAAATTTCAAAAATTTGTCACAATTTCCAAAAACATGGTGACAGTTTGAAATACATATTTTTCTGTAAAGGAATCTTTTGAACTCTTACTGGCTAAAATTTCAAGTCAAAATTCCGAACGGTTTAAAAATGACAGCTGCTAAAAAAAATTCCAATGGTTCAATGTTCGACAATTTTCAAAAATTCCTCAAAATTTTCAAAAACATGATGGGTGTTTGAAATAAATATTTTTCTATAAAGGAATCTTTGAACTCTCTATGGCTAAAATTTCGAGCCAATATCTCGAACGGTTTGAAGCCTTCATGATTAAAATTTCAAGTCAAAATTTCATTCGGTTGGAAGATGACAGCTGTGTCAATGATGTACAAGGGTTCAAAGACCCAATTCAATAATTAATCAATTATCAGCCTTATTAAAATTCCATTAACCACAACCACACCACTCCACAATGGTTGATTCATCTCCTCAACCCACTACTGTAGGTTCGTTCCATTTTTACCACCATCGCTCATGACGGAAATCTATTTGTCAACCAAAACGTCCCACAGAAGAATAAAATTATGAACCACATTTGCCGCCCACCTTCAACGCCTCTACAAAATGAAAGGGCCGCTCTCTCTTATTCAAATGTAGGCGGTGCATTTTAAAACGAGTCCCTTAATTTATAGCGCTCGTGATAATTTAATCGTCTTTTCAAATAAACTCAATCACAATTCAAAAAACACCCTCTTGACATTAATGACAGATGACAACGTTGCCAAATGGTCAGTTAAAAACAATGCCATATAAAGCTCGAATCATAGGTGTGTTCTATATTTAGTGTTACATTTCGCAACGAGGTAAGGTCGTTCGTTGGTACGACGGCAGACATTCGAACAGGTTTTTTATGCATTAGAAAGTACCCAGACGTGGTACCAAGTCCATTCACTGTGAGAATGAATTGACCGAGTATTATTTCAAGAAAAAATAATTCAATTGAGACGAATCAATTCTTTGCGGAGAACGTCGAGTCTAGAGGTTGAAATGGTACTAATTACACAGCAGATAAAATAATGTACATTGGCTGCCAATTATTTTCATTCAACCTTGACTACGTCATCGGTAAATGCTAAATGCATGGCGCCTGCTTGGAAAAAAATTGAAACCTATTATTGCAGCACGAAAATAGTTTTGCTCCGTTTTCCAGACACAATTAAGGTTACTGCAGATGATATAATGTGATACAGGATGACCCAGTTGGAAATTTCTATTCTACTAATAATTAAAATGAACATTTTTATTATATTATAACAAATTTTACAATTTTGAGTTAACAAATGGACATATTGTTAAACTGTTTCAAATCAAGTTTTTGAAGGTGTATATCCCGAAATTGACGGTGAATTAAATAATAATCAATGATTTAAAATTGTTTATTTTAATTAGTCCCCCCTGTACAGTGTGTTTATAAGGCTTTTTCTAAATATACAGGACAACTCAGGCATGTTCTGATTATTCTTTATTTCATCAGAATAATAATTTTCTTGCAAATTGTGGCTATTATAGGCATTATGTTTGACATATGTTTTGTTAAATTACCAGGAAAATTTCTTTATAGTTAAACGTCAGCTGGAATTGATATTTCCGTCATGTGCAACTGTATTTTTGTTTGCGGTATTTTTGGATTGTTTTAATTTGTTTTGCTACGGGAAATTTGAAGTTGATTGTTCGAAAATTGAGGGCGTTATTTGGATTTTCCTGTAAGGTTTACAGAAAATTGTCATTTTTTACAATTAAATTTACAGCCCTATAACTTCCGGAATTAAAAATTAAAGTAAAATAACTTTTATTATTCATAAAAAAATGTGGAACATTTGAAGTTGATTGCTCAAACATTATGGGCGTTATTTAAAATTTCCTGTGAGCTTTATAGAAATTTCTCTTTTTTTTCAAAGCCCCTCATACTAATTTCGTCAAGAAGATGAAAATCACAGAAAATTGAATTCAATTATCCATAAAAACATGTGCAAAATTTGAAGTTGATTGCTCAAAAATTAAGGGCTTTATTTTAAGTTTTCTGTGGGCTTTATAGAAATTTTTCTTTTTTTTAAAGCCCTATAACTCCCATACTAATTTCGTCAAGATGATGAAAATTACAGAAAATTGACTTCAATTATCCATAAAAACATGTGCAAAATTTGAAGTTGATTGCTCAAAAATTAAGGGCGTTATCTAAAATTTCCTTTCAGCTTCATAGAAATCTGTCTTTTTTTTTCAAATTCCATTTAGAGGCCTATAACTTTCATACTAATTTGGTCAAGGAGTTGAAAATGACAGAAAATTGACTTCACTTATCCATAAAAACATGTTGTAAATTTGAAGTTGATTGCTCAAAAATTAAGGGCGTTATTTGAAATTTCCTATGAGCTTTGTAGAAATCTGCCTTTTTCAAAATTCCATTTAGAGCCCTATAACTGTCTTATAATTTGGTCAAGGAGTTGAAAATGACAGAAAATTGACTTCAATTATCCATAAAACATGTTGTAAATTTGAAGTTGATTGCTCAAAAATTGAGGGCGTTATTTGGAATTTCCTGTAAGGATTACAGAAAATTGTAATTTTTTGTAATTGTAAAATTTACAGCCCTATAACTTACCTATTAGTTTTGTCCCGGAATTGAAAATTAAGGAAAAATAATTTTAATTATTCATAAAAACATGTGGAAAATTTGAAGTTGATCACTCAAAAATTAAGGGCGTTATTTAAAGTTTCCTGTGAGCTTTATAGATTTTTTTTCAAGCCCTATAACTCCCATACGTATTTCGTCAAGAAGATGAAAATTACAGAAATTTGACTTCAATTATCCATAAAAACATGTGAAAAATTTGAAGTTGATTGCTCAAAAATTAAGGGCGTTATCTAAAATTTCCTTTCAGCTTCATAGAAATCTGTCTTTTTTTTTTCAAATTCCATTTAGAGGCCTATAACTTTCATACTAATTTGGTCAAGGAGTTGAAAATGACAGAAAATTGACTTCAATTATCCATAAAAACATGTTGTAAATTTGAACTTGATTGCTCAAAAATTGAGGGCGTTATTTGGAATTTCTTGTAAGGATTACAGAAAATTGTAATTTTTTGTAATTGTAAAATTTACAGCCCTATAACTTACCTATGAGTTTTGTCCCGGAATTGAAAATTAAAGAAAAATAACTTTAATTATTCATTAAAACATGTGGAAAATTTGAAGTTGATCACTCAAAAATTAAGGGCGTTATTTTAAGTTTCCTGTGGGCTTTATAGAATTTTTTCTTTTTTTTTAAGCCCTATAACTCCCATACTAATTACGTCAAGAAGATGAAAATTACAGAAAATTGACTTAAATTATCCATAAAAACATGTTGTAAATTTGAAGTTGATTGCTCAAAAATTAAGGGCGTTATTTGAAATTTCCTATGAGCTTTGTAGAAATCTGCCTTTTTTAAAATTCCATTTAGAGCCCTATAACTGTCTTATAATTTGGTCAAGTAGTTGAAAATGACAGAAAATTGACTTCAATTATCCATAAAAACATGTTGTAAATTTGAAGTTGATTGCTCAAAAATTGAGGGCGTTATTTGGAATTTCCTGTAAGGATTACAGAAAATTGTAATTTTTTGTAATTGTAAAATTTACAGCCCTATAACTTACCTATTAGTTTTGTCCCGGAATTGAAAATTAAGGAAAAATAATTTTAATTATTCATAAAAACATGTGGAAAATTTGAAGTTGATTGCTCAAAAATTAAGGGCGTTATTTTAAGTTTCCTGTGGGCTTTATAGAATTTTTTCTTTTTTTTTAAGCCCTATAACTCCCATACTAATTACGTCAAGAAGATGAAAATTACAGAAAATTGACTTAAATTATCCATAAAAACATGTTGTAAATTTGAAGTTGATTGCTCAAAAATTGAGGGCGTTATTTGGAATTTCCTGTAAGGATTACAGAAAATTGTAATTTTTTGTAATTGTAAAATTTACAGCCCTATAACTTACCTATTAGTTTTGTCCCGGAATTGAAAATTAAGGAAAAATAATTTTAATTATTCATAAAAACATGTGGAAAATTTGAAGTTGATTGCTCAAAAATTAAGGGCGTTATTTAAAGTTTCCTGTGAGCTTTATAGACATTTTTCTTTTTTTTTTAAGCCCTATAACTCCCATACTAATTACGTCAAGAAGATGAAAATTACAGAAAATTGACTTCAATTATCCATAAAAACATGTGGCAAATTTGAAGTTGATTGCTCAAAAATTAAGGGCGTTATTTGAAATTTCCTATGAGCTTTGTAGAGCCCTATAACTGTCTTATAATTTGGTCAAGTAGTTGAAAATGACAGAAAATTGACTTCAATTATCCATAAAAACATGTTGTAAATTTGAAGTTGATTGCTCAAAAATTGAGGGCGTTATTTGGAATTTCCTGTAAGGATTACAGAAAATTGTAATTTTTTGTAATTGTAAAATTTACAGCCCTATAACTTACCTATTAGTTTTGTCCCGGAATTGAAAATTAAGGAAAAATAATTTTAATTATTCATAAAAACATGTGGAAAATTTGAAGTTGATTGCTCAAAAATTAAGGGCGTTATTTAAAGTTTCCTGTGAGCTTTATAGACATTTTTCTTTTTTTTTTAAGCCCTATAACTCCCATACTAATTACGTCAAGAAGATGAAAATTACAGAAAATTGACTTCAATTATCCATAAAAACATGTGGCAAATTTGAAGTTGATTGCTCAAAAATTAAGGGCGTTATTTGAAACTTCCCATGAGCTTTGTAGAAATCTGCATTTTTTTAAATTCCATTTAGAGCCCTATAACTCTCTTATAATTTGGTCAAGGAGTTGAAAGTGACAGAAAATTGACTTCAATTATCCATAAAAACATGTGGGAAATTTGAAGTTGATTGATCAAAAATTAAGGGCGTTATTTAAAGTTTCCTGTGAGCTTTATAGACATTTTCTTTTTTTTTTTAAGCCCTATAACTCCCATACTAATTCCGTCAAGAAGATGAAAATTACAGAAAATTTACTTCAATTATCCATAAAAACATGTGGAAAATTTGAAGTTGATTGCTCAAAAATAAAGGGCGTTATGTAAAATCTTCTGTGAGCTTCATAGAAATCTATTTTTTTCTTCAAATTCCATTTAGAGCCCTATAACTCTCATACTTATTTGGTCAAGGAGTTGAAAACTGAAAAGTAACTTCGATTCTACAAACAAAATTTGAAGTTGATTGCTCGAAAATCAACGACTTGAAATTTCCCGTGAGCATTATAGAAAATTGTCATTTTTTTAAATTTGATTGACAGCCCTATAACTATACTAATTTTCTCAACGAGTTGAAAATTAGAGAAAAGTAACATCAATCATCTATGAAAATATGTGGAAAATTTTAAGTTGATTCCTCGAAAATCAGAGACGTTATTTGAACTTTCCTGTAAACTTTATAGAAAATGGTGATTTTTTAAAAATTTGATTGACAGCTCTATAACTTCCATATTAATTGTGTGAAGGAGTTGAAAATTACAGAAAAGTTACTTTTGAAAACTTTGAAGTTGATAGTTCAAAAATCAAAGAAGTAACAAAATCTAGTAAAAATAAAAACATGAATTAACCCAAATGTGCACAACAATATCAATGACTAAATAAAAACTTTAAAATAGTAAAATATCCCAAAACAACAACAAAAAATGTATTAACAGTGTACATACCATTAAAATAAAATAAAAAATATATTTTTTTAATGTAAAATGAAAGTTATAATAAAACTAAAGAAAATCCAAAATTGTACAAAAAATAAATAAAAAGAAATCCACACCCAGAACAGAGTCAGAGTTGGGTTAGTTTGGACTGCAAAAGAAAGTACAGAAAAAAAGGAAGAGAGAAATAGGAGCACCTATCGACTTGAATATGGTACTATTGACTTCGGTACCACTTATTTATTTGGAAGATGACAGAACTGATGATCCTGGTAGTGCGCACTGAATATGTCAAGGCTCATTTAAATAACAAGGTCACTCATCCTACTAATCCATCTAGTCAAGTAATATTTCCTATTTGTACTGGAAACTTGCACAACATGATAAATTACTGTTTTTTATATAATGCTGGCTTGTTTATACCATACTTCATTGTAAAACACCATTAATTTATAATTGATATAGGGGGACTCTTTAGTCGCTAATTAATCAATATTTGCCTGTCAATTATCAGGTGAAATCTTCCACCAAACACACCTGAGCAAATTGATTTTTTCTGAGCCTAGGAATTTGTATTTATACGTAAGATTGCGAAAGTGCCACTGGTTTATTAGCTTGTTTGTACTGTTAGAGCTTCAAGTCTGGTTAAACTGGTTGCAAATGCAAATTCAGCTGGTTGCAACAATGTAGTGCACAAAGATTCAAATGAATAATGATTCTTTTCGAGACACCCTGTACAATGCACTTAAGTGCCCATCAGCGGATGTAAGAACAATAGTACCATTTGTCTCAGAGGTCATACCACATGATAAATTTAAAAGGACAAACGATTTTCAAATGTTGTTTTTCCAATTTGATAAATATTTACACGATATCGTTACGATGATTTGATCCGAGTAGAGAAAATTATTGTTTTTCGACTAAATGGCGCCGCAAACCATTCATGCACGCCATTTACGTAATAAATGAAAAACAAACAGGTTATGGAAAATTTCGAAAATTTATTGACCGGTTTCAGCTGGATCGAATTGTTACTAAAATAGATTGTTTAGTGGTATTGAATAATTGTACTTTCCATGAATCATAACATCATTTCCTTGTATTTAAAATGTTTCAATATAATAAATTAAGGCCACTTAAGTAGTGTTGACTGATTTAATTCACACCAGTCATTGGTCTAGTTTCTAAATTAGGTAGTCATATTGATTTAACATTGTTACAAAAAATCAACTTTGTGACTTGTGTAGTTATAACTCCCTGATCTTTTGAGTGACAACTTTTCACACAGTACCATCTGCTCCAATAACTGTATTCAAATAACTTCAAAACTGACCCACCAAAGCCCTTCCTCATTCCATTAGATGAACTTCCCGTTCAAACCTCTCGAGTTTATCGACCTTTTCAAGCTGCTTATCTATCGGGGCCTACAATTATGATTTATCTGAACCGTCCTTGTTTGGGATGTAGTTCCACAGTAGTGAGAATGTCGTTTAAAATAAACCAAAAGGTGTGGCGTCTATTTGATGTCTTCTTCTAATTTTAGTCCGGCTATCCTAGGTCTGGGAGAATGGCAGGCAACAACCAAATAATTAGCTTGCAGCGATTGAATGGTCATAATCGTAAAAGTTGTTTGGTTAATTGTTGTTAATTATAGGTTTTACCATCTTCAATATTCACAAGAAACACTTTAAAATTGTTACGTTACGTTTGTACAGTTACTGGCTTACTTAATCAGAAAAATTGAGATTGTTTTTTTTCCTGTAAACAATTTTATGAAATATTCTCGAGGGTTTTAAATATTTTTATTTTTCAGACAATGATTTAAATTGATTTAAAAAAATTACTCAACCAAACAATGACAAATAGTCGGTACTACGGTTCACTAAAGTCATTTGGCAATACTGACGAGTTGAAGGACGGTTAAGTTTCATAGAATTAAAATTCTACAACCGAGGGGGTTTACAATTTCCATTTCCACACACACGTTCATTGAATTTTTAAATAGATTTGTTCGATGGAATGACAAGTGAGACTGCATTCATGCCAGATCTAGACCTACGTGACTAAGCGCACTGTTGTAGGCTTGTTTTTGGTCCGGATGGTGTATTTTTGATTGGCCTACGTGCTATTTGAATTGGTACAAGGACTATGTCACTATGATGTTGATGTAATCAATTATGGATGTTTATGTATGTTATTGTCTCAAGGTTATTTGTATACCTATATTCGCATTCGTTATTAAAAATCCTTCACTTTGATTCAAATTTGTTTTGTATGACAAGTGACGCCATCTGTCTACGTTTATTTGAAACTCTCATTGAAATTCCTTCAATTTGAAGTGTCACTTAGGGTGGTTATTGCCATTTTTGTCAGATCGGCAATATTTTATGAGGTGTGGCGACATCTGTAGACGTTTATTTGCCCTCCTCATTGAAAATAATTCAATTTGTGGTGTCACTTGGAAAGGTGATTTCCATTTTTATCAGAATATTGTCATAATTTTGCGCCATCTGCAGACGTTTATTTGTACTCCTCATTGAAAACCTTTCAATTTGAGACTTCGGGCGGATATTGGCATTGATCATTTAAAATCCTTCAATTTGAGGTTATTTTCTTTTTTGTCAGAAAAATGTAAAAAATTTGCTTTGTATTACAAGTGGCGTCATCTGTATGAAATTTGAAAACCATTTAAAACATAGAACATTTTTTTCTCTTTCAATTGAAATATATTTCTAGCAAAAATATAGAATTATCTTGGTTATGTTTTTTTTTTCAGTAACACTGCATTTTTATTGTTTTATTCCTAACTGTCCAGTGAATTTTCAAAAATTCGTCAACTTTTTGGTAGTAGAGCTGGAAATCCAAATAACACGTGAATCATAGAACATTTCTTCCTCTTTCTATTGAATTTTGCTTCACCCAAATATATAGAGTTGTTTTAGAGTTATGATTTTTCTTCAGTAAGACTGCAATTTTTATTTTACTGTTTTATTCCCAACGGTCAAGTGAAATTAAAAAAATTGTACAATTTTTTTGCAGTAGAGCTGGAAATTTGAAAACCACCTCAAACATGGAACATTTCTCCCTCATTTTATTGTAATTTGTGTCAAAAATATAGAGTGGTTTTGGAGTTATGATTTTTGTCAGTAGGACTGCATTTTCACTGTCTTATTCCCAACGGTCAAGTGAAATTTCAAAAATTCGTCAACTTTTTGGTAGTGGAGCTGGAAATCCAAATAATACGTGAATCATAGAACATTTCTTCCTCTTTTTATTGAATTTTGCTTCACCCAAATATATAGAGTTGTTTTAGAGTTATGATTTTTCTTCAGTAAGACTGCAATTTTTATTTTACTGTTTTATTCCCAACGGTCAAGTGAAATTAAAAAAATTGTACAATTTTTTTGCAGTAGAGCTGGAAATTTGAAAACCACCTCAAACATGGAACATTTCTCCCTCATTTTATTGTAATTTGTGTCAAAAATATAGAGTGGTTTTGGAGTTATGATTTTTGTCAGTAGGACTGCATTTTCACTGTCTTATTCCCAACGGTCAAGTGAAATTTCAAAAATTCGTCAACTTTTTGGTAGTGGAGCTGGAAATCCAAATAATACGTGAATCATAGAACATTTCTTCCTCTTTTTATTGAATTTTGCTTCACCCAAATATATAGAGTTGTTTTAGAGTTATGATTTTTCTTCAGTAAGACTGCAATTTTACTGTTTTATTCCCAACGGTCAAGTGAAATTAAAAAAATTGTACAATTTTTTTGCAGTAAAGCTGGAAATTTGAAAACCACCTCAAACATGGAACATTTCTCCCTCATTTTATTGTAATTTGTGTCAAAAATATAGAGTGGTTTTGGAGTTATGATTTTTTTCAGTAAGACTGCATTTTCACTGTCTTATTCCTAACTGTCCAGTGAAATTTCAAAAATTCGTCAACTTTTTGGTAGTAAAGCTGAAAATCCAAATAACACGTGAATCATAGAACATTTCTTCCTTTTTTTATTGAATTTTGCTTCACCCAAATATATAGAGTTGTTTTGGAGTTATGATTTTTCTTCAGTAAGACTGCAATTTTACTGTTTTATTCTCAACGGTCAAGTGAAATTAAAAAAATTGTACAATTTTTTTGCAGTAGAGCTGGAAATTTGAAAACCACCTCAAACATGGAACATTTCTCCCTCATTTCATTGTAATTTGTGTAAAAAATATAGAGTGGTTTTGGAGTTATGATTTTTTTCAGTAAGACTGCATTTTCACTGTCTTATTCCCAACGGTCAATTGAAATTTCAAAATGGGTCATTTTTTTTGAAGTGAAGCTGGGAATTTGAAAACCACGTCAAACATAGAACATTTCTCCCTCTTTTTATTGAAATTTGTTTCACTCAAAAATATAGAGTTGTTTTGGAGTTATGATCTTTTTTCAGTGAGACTGCATTTTAATTTTCTTATTTCCGGACCGTTGCGTTGGGAAGTTTCAAAAATTTGTCAATTTTTTTGTAGTGAAGCTGGAAATTTGAAAACCACATTATTTCCTGTTTTTATTGAAATTTGTTTAACTCAAAAATATAAAGTGGTTTTGGAATTATGATTTTTTTAAGTAAGACTGCATTTACACTGTTTTATTCCCAACGGTCCAGTGAAATTTCAAACATTCGTCAATTTTTTTGTAGTGTAGCTGGAAATTTGAAAACATCGTCAAACATAGAACATTTCTTTCCTTTTTTATTGAAATTTTCTTAACACAAAAATATAAAGTAGTTTTGGGGTGAAATTTGCTAAATTCGTCAATTTATTTGTAGTGATGCTTGAAATCTGAAAATCACTTGAAACAGAACATTTCTTCCTTTTTCTATTGACATTTGTTATAAATCAAAAAAAAAAAATGGAAAATAAAAAACTGGCGATTCTAGTAAGCTGTCCTTGCCAAGCCACTCGAGATATCAACGTCAAATTTGGACCTGACATACTTCAAAGTGGTCTTTGTATGGTATGTAACATGCACAAAAATATTTGAATCCATTCTATTGAAAAAAGAAAAATGTGTGAAAAAAATAAAAATGCTACTTTAGTAAGTTGTCCAGGACAAACTATTTGAGGTATCAACTTCAAATTAGGGTCTGACATACTTCAAACTTGTATTTTTAACATGAAATGCACAGAAATAATCAAGTCAATTTTGAAAATATTTAAAAAATTGAAAAATGTGTGCTTGAGTTATCAACTTCAAACGTAACATGTAAAGAAATATCAAAATTCGTTTTGAAAATATTAGGCAATTTGTGAAGTCGAAAATTCACTGGTGACTCAAGTTCTCCTGGACAAACTACATGAGATATCAACTTCATATGGACTTCTGTATACAAACTTTCGAAAACAAACACACAAACTTTGTTCAATTTCCAATAAGTTGGCACGAACTTGTACAATAATTCACATTACAATCCCCCAATATACCATAAGGTTATAACGGTCGCGTGCCCCCAAACAATTTAAATTTGAACCATAAGGGTCCATGCGTTAAAGTTCATTAGCCCAAGGGGAATTTAACGTGTATGATTCGAAAACTCTCGTTGTTTTTCACTTTTGAATAAGCTTGGAGCAAAGTCCGTTGTACCCCGTCGCAAGCTTGAAACATGAAACGATCGGAATGGTACTACAGTAGTACGTTTACGTTCACTCTGAAACGTTGGTTTGTGCGCGTTTGATTTAGATGAAACATTGCCGGTTTTTGGATTATTTTGAGGATAAACGGCCGTCAACATTACGCTCACACGAGTTGCCATGGTTGGGACGACGATGCGATATCTTTTTTGGTTAGTAAATTTTTCAATTTGAATTTTCAGTGACACATCAGCAAAATTGTTGTAATTATTTTTATACGTCAATATCTCTGGTAAACAAGATGATTGAATAAATAATTGATTAATTGCCAGTTGGGACTTTGGAACTGGGGTAATGTGGTTTATATTAAGCTTTATCTTTATAAAAATTGCACCTGGAGACAAGATTCGTTTATTAATGATAGTTTCATTTGGCACTTGAACCTCATAATCCATTATTGAAATTTTCAACCGTTTGGAGTCAAAACTCTTTGGTTTTTCTTTTTTATTGTATCATTCTTATTAATTTGTTCGTATTTTTGTTTAATTGATATTTTGGGTGGGGTGGTTGATTTTCTTATTTTTTGATTTCAAAATTGGACTACAGTTTGAATATTATCAACAAAAGTGTCTGTTTTTATATTTTTTTTTAATATGAAGTAGGCAGGTCCAAATTTGAAGTTGACAATTCAAGTAGTTTGCCTAGAACAGGTTACTGATGTCACCAGCCAATTTTTAATTTGTTCACACATTGCAGACTATTTATTTATTTTTTCTATTCCCATAACGGCTGTTTACCTTTTTGTCTATGTCACGTTGAAAAGTACACTTTGAAGTATATCAGGTCCAAATTTGAAGTTGATAACTCAAGTAGTTTGTCCAGCTTTTTGACAGGTCACTCTCTCTAAAGTCGTCAAACAGTTTTTTTCACACATTCATTCATTTTGGATTTTGATATTTCTGTGCGTGTTACTTTGAAAAACACAGTTAAAAGTATTTTAGGTCCAAATTTGAAGTTGATATCCCTAGTAGCTTCTCCAGGGCAGCTTATTGAATTCGTCAACATTTTTTAAATTTTCCCACTCATTGCAGTCTATTTCTCTTTTTTTTTAATATTTTCAAAATGGATTTTCATAACTCTGTGTATGTTGTCTTAAAAGGACACTTTGAGTAACATAAGGTCCAAATTTGAAGTTGGTGTCTCAAGTTGTTGACCAAGACAGCTTACTAAAGTCGTCAGTCAATTTTTACGCACCATTATTTATTTTTTGTATATGTATTTTCAAAATAAATTTTGTTATTTCTTTGTATGTCAAGTCAAAAAGAGAACTATGAAGTATATCACGTCCAAATTTGAAGTTGATATCTCAAGTAGTTTGTCCAGGACAGCTTACTTGAATCGTCAGTTGATTTTTCATTTCATGACACATTGTAAATTTGTTATTATTTATTTTTTCAAATATTTCCTCGATAAATTGTGATATTTTTGGGTATGTTGCTTTGAAAAGAAAACTATGAAGTATATCACTTCCAAATTTGAAGTTGATATCTCAAGTAGTTTGTCCAGGACAGCTTACTTGAATCGTCAGTTGATTTTTCGTTTCATGACACATTGTAGACTTGTTTTTATCTATTTTTCTTGAATATTTCCTCGATAAATTTTGATATTTTTGGGTATGTTGCTTTGAAAAAAAAACTATGAAGTATGTTACGTTCAAATTTGAAGTTGATATCTCAAGTAGTTAGTCCGGGACAGCTTAATGAATCGTGAGTTGATGTTTCATTTCCTTACACATTGTAGAATAGTTTTCATTTTGTTTTTCAAATATTTCCTCGGAAAATTTTGATATTTTTGGGTATGTTGCTTAAAAAAAAACTATGAAGTATATCACGATCAAATTTAAAGTTGATATCTTAAGTAGTTTGTCCAGGACAGTGAGTTTATTTTTCATTTCCTCACACATTGAAGTTTGGTTTTCAATTTGTCTTAAAATATTTTCTAGATAAATGTTGATATTTCTGGGTATGTTGCCTCAAATAGAAAAGTATGAAGTATATCACATCCAAATTTGAAGTTGATATCTCAAGTAGTTTGTCCACGACAGCTTAATGAATCGTGAGTTGATTTTTCATTTCCTTACACATTGTAGATTTGTGACAGTTTTCATTTTTTTTTTCAAATATTTCCTAGATAAATTCTTATATTTCTGGGTATGTTGCCTCAAAAAAAAAACTATGAAGTATATCACGTTCAAATTTGAAGTTGATATCTCAAGTAGTGTGTCCAGCACAGTGAGTTGATTTTTCATTTCCTCACACATTGTAGATCAGTTTTCAATTTGTTTCAAAATATTTCCTAGATAAAATGTGATATTTCCGGGTATCTTTCCTCATAAAGAAAACTATGAAGTATACCACGTTCAAATTTGAAGTTGATATCTCTAGTAGTTTGTCCAAGACAGCCTTCTTAAGTTTTTTTGTTGATTTTATTGAATTTGTATTTTAATGGTTTTGCGTGGGGTTTTGCCTTATTTTTCATATTCAGAGTGATCCATAATATTGCCATTTATCTACCTTAGGTGCTTGTTAAACAACATTCAACACCAATAAATATAAAAATTTTAAGAAATGTTACAAAACATTGTTTTTCCATCGAGTTTACTTCATTAATTTCTGCATATTATACAGAGTGATTGTGTAAAAATGACTAGAAAACTTCGAACTTTTCGGTTTGTTTATCATCCTCAATCTTGATGCAACATATCGATGTGGGTATTTTTCGTAAATCCCATCCAAATTAACACACTATGTGGTCTCATGTGGGCATCACACGCACGCATGATTCACAAACCATGCCCGCATGTCCATATTTATCAAACGATGACTCGGCATTTTCGGGAAAGTATTAAATAATTATTCCGCTCACTCCAAGGCGCATTCCATTCATGGGTGATTCGCTAAAAGACCCACATTCCGCACCATTTACCGTTAACGGTGACGATAAGTGTCTATTCAACAGCTGCCGCCATTTCCGACCAATGGGAATGCAACACGACATTCTATATACGAAGGTCGATTGCATGGTAATTGTTGGCGGGAAATGGATGGGCGGTTTTGGGCTATTATTAGGTCTGTCTGGGTTACGAGGGTTTCTCGATCGGTTTAGTTGAGAAATAAAATAATAAGTTCAATTCAAAAATTGAGTTAAAAACGCTTTTAATTAAGGTATACATAGTTTTATTGACTGATCAAAAACATGATTACGAAAAACTAGTTACGTAGACATTGTTTGATTTTTGAGAATTATAAAGTCAATCAAACCTCACTAATGTGCCCTAATTGCAAAATGAAAATAACTCATCATTGCCTTGTTACATTTAAAATTCCATTCTAATCACATGGAACTTTTACTATTATACCACACCAAGGTCTACAAACGACCTTTCCAGTCAACCGGTTTTTTTCTCTATACCGGATGTCGCCCTATGAATGGATTTACTGTCTCAAAAAATCCCAATCGAGTATTTATAACGAAAATTGCATAAATTGCACCTTTCAAAACCGCAAGGTTGCATTACAACAATAATTGTTATTTTTATCGACCATTCAATGGAATGCGCTGGTTAATTTTAGAAATCGATTTATTGAGTTTAAATTTTTATATCAAACGGTTGACACTGACTGGCACTGAGTAATGGAATTGTTTGTCCGTAATACACAAAATGATAAGATTATTACGTCATCAGCGTGAGTAATGTTGATGCAAGTGAGTCCTTGAATGAGCATCCTTTTACTTGCGGATTGTTTTGAATATATGAGTTGATTTATTCGTGTTTGTTTAGCTTTTATCTCATTCGCATGATGATTTTGTCCAATTTCTTCATTTTGCATTATCTTTCCTGAATATTTCAATTTAATGATTTTTTTAAAAATGTTTTCTTGCACTTTTGTTTCCCATCTGTCCATTTACTGTGTCTTATAAGTTATTTTTGTCGTTTTGTTATAGTTTTCATCATTTTTCCCTTTTTAGTGATTTGTTTTTGCGTATTTTATTGCAATTATACTCACGATTTGTTCTGTTGTCTTCTTTAAGTTTTTTCTTTTGATTTTTCAATTTGTCCTTTTTATTGATGATTTTGACCTCACTTCTTCAACAATTTACACTTTTGTATGTTTATTACTATTTATTAGGTCGATTATTATTTTTATTTTTTTTATCTGCATTTTATGATGATTTTGTGCGATTTCTTGATGCGTTTCACATATTACATTTTTATTTTCAATCTTTCAATTCAATTTATAATCTTCAATTTCCGTTAATTTTGGTTTATCTTTGCTCTATTTTATTTTTTTTATAATTATTTCAACATTGTTTTATTAAACTCTAAACAATTTTTTGGAAAATTATTTTTCACTCTGTTTCTCTATTCAAGTGTTTTTTTTTCTTATTGAATAGGTAGATATAACTAATTACCTATTTTATTGAATTTTGCATTTTTATTTAATATATTTCAGTTTTCTGCATTTTAGTCGGAAACCGTTGCTTTTTTGAAAAAAAAAAATCCACATGAAAATTTTCACTTAACGTTATAAATATGTATTTGTTGAAATGTTAGGATTTTAATTTTAAGTAGTTTTTGAGAAATTTGACTTTTTTGAATTTGGGCTTTTCTCCATACAATTTTGAAAACTATCGATTTTTGGAAATTTGGAATGATGTTGTTTTATAGAATTTGACGAAGTATACAAAACTTTATTCATTTTTTGAACGTTAGTCCTATGGTTTTTGATAAACATTTTTTTGTCATTTTCTTGATAGAAAATCATGTTCAAACCCCTTTCCCATTCGAAATTTTTAATCCAAAACGAGGAGAAAAAATTAACAAAATAATAAAATAATTAGTCTTTCATATTCAAAGAGGAGACAAACATCAATTTGGATAGTGAAAAATAATCAGACAACAAAAAATGAAACAAGAGGAAAATGTAAAGCAAGAAAAAATTGAAAAATAATAAAATAAACGTTTTAAGTTCAAAATTATTAGACGCAGAAAGAGAAACATTTTAACAAGAAGACAATGAAGAGCAAAAATTCAAAGTACGAATTAATTTATGATTAACAAATCCAAAAGAGCAAGAGATACAAAAATTGAAGATTCAAAAGAGTCAAAGAAACAAAAAATGAAGAAGTCAAATAATCGAAGATCGTCAAAAAAGCGAAAAAAGTCGATTGAGGTTCAAAGCACACATAATTTGATAAAAAGACTCAGAAACGTTCCAAGATTACCATTTAAAAAAAAATTTACCGTTCAAATTAAAATAACCAGAGGCAAAAAGGGATTTTATGATTTGACCGTTTTTAGTGATTTTTTTTCTTCTATTATTCCACTTTTGTGTATTTTATTTGGGCTCTTTTTCTCTACTAGGATTGATAATTTATTTCTGGCAATAATGTTTTTTATGTCATTACATTTCTCTGCTTCTTTGTGACCATTTTGCCAATTTTCTCACTTTTCAACATTTGGTAGTTTTCTTCGAGTTTTTTTTGTATATTAATTCCTACATTTTGTTATGTTCTTGTATTTTTCTATATTGTTAGGAATTTTTCCTGCAGATTTCAATACAGTACGTTTAATTGATTTCAACTACATAATTTTTTGCTTTTTTAAGTCTTCTTCCACCACAAATTTTGAAAATCAATTAAGAATGAAAAAAAAATAATATGAGTGATAATGAAAAAAATCGCTTTTCTTTTAATATACATATCAAGAATGGCTCATTTAATAAAAAAGTTTTTTGAACAAAAAATATTGCGGCCGATTTTATCAATATTTTCGAAACTGCTCACACTGGAATATGGAAGTTTGGTACACTGCTCCAATTTTTTAGTCCATCTCCAGTTAAAATGTTCTTGACTGAATCTAACTGATCACCAAGAATCATGATAATCAATGAGAACATACTCACGCAGGGATCTTAGTCTAATTTTGTCTGAAACCGCCTCATAAAAAACAGGGACTTAAAACTCCAGGTGAGTCTCCTAGAGTTCTTAGTCTTATTTTCGATAAAATATTTTTTGTCTGAAACTGACTGACCACCAAGAAACCTGCTAATCAAACAGAACAGACTCACGCGGATTTGTCTTGAACTAACTGACTATCAAGAAACATGGGCACTAGAAAACAAGATAATTGATGGGAACAGACTCACGCGGAGATTTTAGTCTGATTTTGTATAGAATTGGGCACCAAAAATACAGAACAGACTTTTCGGTCTAATTGCTGATTGAATGTTTCTTGTCTGAAACTATCTGACCATCAAGAATCATGATAATCAATGCGAACAGACTCACGCGTATGGTTGAGTCTAACTTTGTCTGATACTGATCACCAAACAAACATGTTAATCAAAGGGAACAGACTCACGCGGACATTTTAATCTGAATTTTCCGGAGTTTTTTGTCTAATATGGATGAAATATTTTTTGTTGCAAACTACACTGGTCATAAAAAATATAATAATTGATGGGAACAGACTCACGCGTTGCTCTTTTGGTCTTATTTCTCATAAATTGATTTTTTTTTGGAAGTATACTGGTCAAAATTTTTAAACTATCAGTGGCGTATCATACTGGAGTGGTTATATTATGACCTAAATAATTTTGGGTTTTTTTCAGTGATGACCGCACATCATCGTTATCCGAAACAATGAAAATCGGCGCCTTTGTCGATCGCAAAAAGAAACTCTTCGAAGATCCACAACTAGAGTTGCCATTTTGCACGTTTTTCGCTGACAAAGTATCTCTCAACGATCAACCCATCGACAGCGAACCTCAAAGTTTGGAGACCACGCCCGAGGACCGATTGAGTGCCACCAAAGAAATTGAGGAGTTGCAGAAGACAGAGGGCGAGAAAAACGAGAAAAATGGCAACATGACGGGCCAGGAAAACAGCATGGTGTCGACGGGCGACGATTTTATCATGGTAGATTTGGTAAATTTCTTTTTGGCTGATTTTGCTTAACTGCATGGTTACTAATGCTTTGTTTATTATTGGTACTATTTATAGTTGTTGTTGCGTCAATGGTTTATCGCGATTTTGCTGTAATAGTCAATAATTTATATATAAACATTCTAATGTTTATATTTAATAATATTGCCAATATTTCAACATAAAGAGATTAATTAAACTCAAATTCTTTAAGAAGATATTTGAACTGGCCCTTCCTAATTAATAAACATTATAAATCTCTAAAGCTAATGAAATAATCTCCTCATATTCAATCAAATTTATTATTAATTAGCAAACAATATCACGTTTCTGGAAAAATATTATTTAGCAGTGTTTATCGCAAATGTTCCCAATGCACTGAAATCGAGTTGCAAGGTTGAACGTGACTGATATGGTGTCAATTTTTCAAGATTTTGAAGGTTGAAAAACATGAAATTTTCACAGCTATTGACATTGGCTTTATCGGAAGTGTAAATTGGCCTTTAGGATGTTTTTATTTATTAATTTCCGGACATTTGTACCTGGAACAAACTAAAAAGTACAGAAAAACAACATTAAAAGTGAAATTAACCCAAGATGTTATTTATAGAAGCAAGGTCGTGCAATTGTTGTTTGTTTCCGTGAAATTGTTTTTATCGCGAAGGTTTCTCAGGAATTGCATTCTGGAATAATTGTTTGTGTAGGAAACTGGTTTTGTTTGGATTTTCCATTTTAAAACTAAATTTGAACAACAAAATTCTCGAAATAGCCGCGATAAAGTGGATTATATCACATTTTTGATAACATTCAAGTCTATTTCTATAAAATTTAATCATAGACAATACCTTTTAAGTTTGTTTTTCCACTTACCAAGATAAGAAAGCGGGCGCCTATTAAATTCTTATCAATTGAATTGTTAACGTGAATTGCAAAATCTAGTTTTTTTTTATTAACGTCAAACGGGTTTCCATATTCATAGACCATTGTTGCAGGCATGGATTGTGTTTTCGTTTGGTGACGTCACTGCTTGGTGTTGATGAGTTGTGGGTTTTGAAAATTTGATTTTTGTAACTTGAAAAAGTGATGTGAATTGTATGCTTGGCTTGCTTGCGCAGACTCACTACTAAATCCATATAAATAATCAATAATTCTCATTTTAATTTTCTTTATTTATTTATTAGTAGGTATCTATTGTGGAAGGTATTCAACGTTTTTATCATATGTTCTCACCATCATCAGGCTTTAATTATTCGAAATTAATGCGCAGGTGGATTTTTCAGACAATTTTTTAATCTAATCTAATCTAAAACTTACTGTGCAATTTTCATTGATATTTAAATTCAACAAATAAAAAAATTCAAAAACGATGAAAGATAGAATTCTGATTTTACCAATGAATTTTTCGGGCAATTTTTCATGGAATTTAGTGGAAAAATATTCTTGTCTATTTGAGGAAAATTCATCCCAAAAAATAAATATCAGTGCGATTTCCATTGATATTTAAATTCAACAATTACAAAAAATCATATCTCAAAAACGATAAAAAATAGGATTTTGATTGTTGTTCCAATGAATTTTTCAGTCAATTTTCCATGGAATTAGGTAAAAAAATATCCCTGTTCGTTGGTGGAAATTGGAGAAATATCGTTCCAAAAATAACAATGCAATTTCCATTGATACTTGAAACCAACAAATAAAAAAATCCATGTTTCAAAAACGATGGAAGATATGATTCTGATTTTTGTGTCAATGAGTTTTTTAGACAATTTTCCATGGAATTAAATGAAAAAATACTCCTGTTGATTTGAGGAAATTTGGAGAAAAATCGTTCCATGAACATCTGAGCAGCTTTCAATGATATTAGAACAAAACTCAACAAATAAAAAAAAAAATATCTCAAAAACGATAAAAAATAGGACTGATTTTTGCACAAATGAGTTTTTCAAACAATTTTCCATGGAATTAATTGAAAATATTTCTATCGATTTGAGGAAATTTGGATAAAAATCGTTTCTAAAATAACAGTGCGGTTTCCATTGATATTTCAATTCAACAAATAAAAAAAATCATCACTCAAAAACAATAATTAATGATAGGATTCTGATTTTTGTATCAATTAATTACCGTAATCCGTTTTTGTCCCACTAATTTATGATTTTGACTCACGGTATTTGACGTTTCTACACGGCGATCTTTGTACATTGGACCCAACGTGATAATCTTCCCTGAATTCGTATTTTTTGGGACACCCTGTATTTTTTCTTGGAACAAAATATTGGATTTCTTGAAGATGAACTATTTAGCGTCAGTTTGTCGTGTGAATCGACCCTCTATCGTATTTTTTAAGAAATTTATAAAGGATTTGGTCCAGTATTGTAGTTTAATTTAATTTCCGGATTATTAATTCGAGGTCTAGGGAGATTCGGCATGAAAATTTCATGTCAAGACTATTTGAGAAGATTTAATAGTAGCGGCTGGACTCACCTCGCATTTAGTGGAAGAAACCAGCGGCTCCTTACTCTAATCGCCATTGAGGAAGAAAGAAGGGAATCAGGATTTTATAAAACATTTGGAAGTTATAACCAATCTTGTCCATAATTGATAACATTGCAACTTTGTATTGGAAGTTGAAAATAAATCATTTATCAAAAATATTTGTCTTTAACAGCTGTCAAGCACTCGCGGCTGGATGTAGCTCCGATGCACCAACCACAGTGTTGCCGTTTGCCTTATCTCTGTCTGTGAAAGTTGGGTTGGGTTGGGATTGTTAGGGAGAGTAGGGACGGCAACACTGTAATCATATGGGAGCTACATCCAGATGCGTAAAGCCAAAGCCAGGGAAATTTCCACCTATTAATCTTTCAGTCACGTGATTATGAGCAGGGAAATTTCCGATAAAATTAGGTCGTTGCCATAGCAACATAACAAAATGCAAGTCTATGATTGGTTAGAATTGACTGGTAGGAAATTTTCAATGTATTTTCGTATACAACAATCCACGATTAAAATTTTGGTAAAATATTAAATGGAGGTTTGAAGTCGACTAAATTTTTTTTTCATTTTACGTGTGAATCGACCCTCTATCATCTTTTTTAAAAAAGTTATAAAGGATTTTGTCCGAACGTGTAATTTATCACAATTTTCAATATACAGGGTGTTACAAATTCGATGATCACCATTGGTATCTTAGAAACGGTAGGAGATACAGCGGAGTCTAAATGGGGGCAAAGTTGCGCATTAAAATGCCGTTTTTAAATTCAAGAAATTCCGAATACTTTCGGAGATATCCGGAAAAAAACGAAATTTTGTGAAATCGTTTTTATGTTTTCCCATGTGTATTTGAAGAGATATTTTCAAAATAAATGTTTCTCCTCTACAAAACGGCGTCATCAAATTTATGATCCAACGTTTCGTCCTCGAGCAGCCATCGTCAACTTCGTTTTTTTAAATAAGGTCCTGGATTTTTCATTACGGATTTCAAGAGCCTCTTATGTCCCTTGACCAACAATGTATCGCAATTATTCAAAAATCTATATTAACGGATTTTTCCATAAGAACTCATGTGTTAGAAAGAGACAAAAAATGTATTTTTAATAGGATCAAAAACAAACACCTTTTTTTTTTTAATAAGTGCGATACATCGTTGGTTTAGGATCATGAAAGGCTCCTAAAATCCGTAATGAAAAAACCAGGACCGTATTTAAAAAAACAAAGTTGATGATGGCTGCTCATAGATGAAACGTCGGATCGTAAATTTGATGACGCCATTTTGTAGAGGAGAAAAAGTGGCAATGAAGATGTGACATTTATTTTGAAATATCTCTTCAAATACACATAGGAAAACATAAAAACGATTTCAGAAAATTTCGGTTTTTTCCGGATATCTCCGAAAGTATTCGGAATTTCTTGAATTTCAAAACGGCATTTTGATGAACACCAAAATGCGCAACTTTGCCCCCATTTAAACTCCGCTGTATCTCCTACTGTTTCCAAGATACTAATGGTGACCATCGAATTTGTAACACCCCGTATTGTCTTACACAACCTTCCACAATGGAAATTTTGAAAAAAATATTGAATGGAAATTTGAAGTCGACTAAATTTGTCACATTTTAATGTTTAATTCATAGGCGTACCTTAATTTTTTCAAAAGTTACACTCAAAAATGTGAAAATCTTTTGAGTAATATTTGGTAAAATAGATATTTCTTTGGGACGAAATAGAGGATTTTTGAAAAAGTCACATTGTCGCTGAAATATTCAGCTCCAGTTTGACGTTTGAATCAACCCTCTATCATCATTTTCAAGAAAGTTACAGTAAAAAATGTCCACAGTTCATTCACAACCAAGTCACCAAAAGTGAACAAACTACACGTGATCAAACAAAGGGAAACGATTGAAAGGTCACGTGAGATTAACCAACACATGTGTTGCTGTCTAATCACGTGTAGTTTGTTTAATTTTGGTTGTGAATCAACTGTAAGGGGATTGATTTTGTTAAGATCTTTAGTTTGGGACGTTCTGTATATTTGCCAGGGGGATATGAAGGCGTTTTGGCATTATTCTTGTTGAAGCTGATTCTATAACTGACATCATCATTTTTCTGAAAGTTAAGGAATTTTGTCCGGTACTGTGGTATTTTTTCACAATTTTCTTATATTGTCCTCATACAACCTTCCGCAATAGAAGTGTCGTAATAATGTTGAATACAAAATTATAGCTAATTTATTTTTACGCCTAATTCCTAGTCCAACGTGAATTTTTCCAAAAGTTACACTAAAAGTGGACGCAATCTTTCCTATATTGCAAAATACGTATCTTTTAGAGCGTCCTGAATTTTTTTCTGGACAAAATCAAAAAAATAGAATCTCCAAATTGAAACTGAACTAATCAGCTTCTGTTTGACGTTTGAATCCATGATCTAATGTCATTTTTGATAAAGTTATAAGGAAAAATGTGGTATAAGGGGGAAAGCTTAGGAAATGAATAATTGTAACATTATCCCCTATTCTAGCCAACATTCTCTTTGTTACAGAAAACCCCATTCGCCAAACCATCAGGCGAAAAATTCGAATTAACGAAATTTTTCCGCGAATGGCAACAAGCGCCCCTTTTGGAGACATTCAAAGAGTTGCCCCCCATCGAAGCAAACGATCTTCAAAAGCAACTCGAAACCTTCGAGAGTGACATGAACGAGTTTGACAGTATCGTGCAAACTTTATGTCAAACATCGCCGAACAACAACTGAAAAGACTTGTAAATTATTTATTTATTTTTCCGTTGTTTTATACATTTTACAAATGTGCCCAAATTTGTAGGTTTCTAATATAATCCCTATGCGATTGATTTATGTATGCGACGTTTTAGATCGGTGGAAATCGCCTTGTAGATACTACAAAATGGTTTCTTCCGTTTCTCTAATGTAGAGTGTGTGCTTTGCGAGAGAGGGGTTTATGTAGGTTTTGTACGGTTTTTCTACATTTTTGGACCGGAGACTACTTTAAGGTGTTTTTATGCATATCATGCAGTTTTTAATAACCAAAAATAAACACCTTGCTGAAGACTGATATGGGAGAGAGGAACTTATTATTTTAGATTTGTATATATTCACCTATGTTTACATGGGTGAACTATAATTATTTTCCACTAATTAAAAGGTCGAATTCCAGTCGCCAAGTGGTTAATGGCGGTGCTATTTAGGCAAACAACTAGAAAATTTAGCGCGATTGGAATTTGTCAAAAACCTCACTTTTTCCGTTGAATGATTTTGTTGTAGCGAATGATAGCTTTAATACGATTATGTTTGAGTGGGCGAATAGCGAAAAGTGAGGTCCTAATTTTGTCTAAAATGAAGCGATTTTAAAGGAAAAATGTACCTTGATTATTGATTCATATAAAGTTTAACTGCGTTAACTCAAATAAAGTTTATTGAGTTTAATTTTTAGCGTCAATTTGGCCACATATTTTTTGCTCAATTCTAGTTTGTATTTTGTTTGTCGCTTACCATTTAATTTATGATAGTTTAATGTGGATTGTATTTTGTTTAGAAAAGCTGGAAAACTTATAAAAAATCATTTGCCAAATTGCTTGTATTTTATTTGAATAATAAAATATGTTTATCTTGATTTGTTGTGCTTTATTTCAATATTTGGATACATGAATCAGTAGAGACGATTTTTCTTTTTAAAAGGTAAGTGAAGCCTCGTGACATCTATCATCATTGACGTTTTTTGAAGAGATTTATGTTTTATAAATGTTTCGTTGATATTCTTATCATTTTTATCAAGAACTAAATTAAGTTTACGAAAAATGATGTCAACAAATAATGGCAATAGATGACAGTTGCCATCAAATCATACAAACTACGTTCGTGATTAAAAAAGAAAACCACGGCTACATACAATCTTTTTTTGATTGAACACCCTTTACTAAGGTATGTCGAATAATAAATAGGTAACATAAAATGGAAACATTCAGATGTGACACGACGAATAATAGTTATTTTACTCACAAGTGCGCAAAGTGATGCTTTCCCGCACGCAAAAGCAGTTAGGATAAGCTTTAACGGCCGAAAAGACACTTTTGCGCAAAAATCATTTCCTAAATGATTTTTTTCTATGAACATTCACAAATTAGGAGACTTTAATGATATGTTTCAAGCTAAAACAGAAACTCAGTGAAAAAGAAAGAAAGTTACTGTAATTTATTTTTGGTCGGTTATATTCGTTAAATTACGAGAACTTTATGAGAAATTCAGGAAATTTAACTTTTTTTTTAGCAAAAGAATTTGTTTGGTGGGTAATTTATCATCCTTGTTCAAAAATATAGCTTCAACCAAAATTTCAATATTTTATCTTTAAAATTGATCTCAGAACGGAATATTTTGTAATTATTTATTGAATAATATGCATGATGTGGAAACAATTTTTTCTTCAAACCTCAGTAAAACGGACATTGTTCGACCGAGTATCGGCCGCAAAGTTTCACTTTTCCTCCGGCGGAGATAAAGTACTTTACTTTTTCCCGTAGAGTAAAAAAATAAGCAAAAAATAATGAACACCATTAAGAAAAAAAAATTGAAGGCGTGACCCGGAAGACGAAATGTTGCAAGTTGCAATACAATTTGAATATCAGCATCAGCATACAGTGCGAGTCTCTAACTTGGAATAAATTCAGTACACAAAAGACCGTTTTTTTTTCGGAAATATGTTCAACACGTCGATTAGTATTTTAAATTGCGCTCTTTTTCATGTAGAAAAATTTTATACAGTGTGTCCCAAATTTGAGATATGACGTCATCGACTATTTTTTTAAATGGTAGCCCTGATTTTTTTATGACTATTCTTAAGGAGTATATCGAGCTACACATGCGTACCAAATTTCATGTTTTTATTCCTTGTCATTTAAAAGATATTTAACAAAAACATTAACTAATTCGAAAAATGAAGAAATCTGCATTTTATTGAAGAAAAATTAATTGAGTTGAATCAATAATTTTTCTTCAATAAATGCTCAAAATGTTGTCCATGTACTAACTGACAATACTCTACACGGAATTGAAACTCGTTTTGAACATTTCTAATTACTTCAGCGGAAATTAGCCTACACTCCTGTCTTATTCGTTCTTTCAACTCCTCAATATTTTCCGGTTTGGTCCTAAAAACTTTGTTTTTCAAGTACCCCCATAAGAAATAGTCCAGAGGTGTTAAATCCGGAGACCTGGGTGGCCATTCAAAGGGTCCTCTTCTACCAATCCATCTGCCTGGAAATGCATCATCCAGATACTCACGGACAGGTCTAGCAAAATGAGGAGGCGTCCCGTCTTGTTGAAACCAGATGTTTCTATTCGGGACATCAGCTTCAACCGGATCAGGGAATAGAGTAGCCAAATTCGGAAGTAGTTCTTCCTGCAAGAATTCTAAATATCTTGCTCAATTGAGATTTTCTTGGAAGAAAATTGGTCCTATTACTCGATCACCAATAATCCCTGCCCAAACATTGACTTTTTGTGGACGTTGAGTATGGCCTTCCCTCATCCAGTGTGGGTTGTTGTCGGCCCAATAACGATAATTTTGTCGATTTACCTCCCCATTTAACATAAACGTTGATTCGTCAGAAAACAGGACGTTTTCTATGTTTAGAACATATCTGTCTAGTAGGTCCATCATTTGTTCGCAAAACTGGAGTCTTCTATCCGGATCATCTTCGGTGAGTTCCTGGAGAATTGTCAATTTATAGGGATGAAATTTTTGCGCTTTAAGAGTTCTTATAACTGAAGACTGGCTAATTTCGAGTTCCCTAGCTATCTGCCTAGTGGGGACATGAGGATTTTCTTGTACAGAGAGAAGTACATTAATTTTGACCTCTTCATTGAGCGCACTTTGACGATGATTATTTGTTTTTCTTAAATGTCCGTTTTTCCGAAACTGTTTTTCAATCTTGCTTACGGTACTTTGTGATATGGGTGGTAAATCAGGATACTTCTCTCTGAATAAATGAATAACTTCATTTTGTGTTCTTGTCCTATCTCCGTAGCCAATCATCATTAAAATTTCAATTTTGTGGGTTTCAGTTAAGTACGGCATGTTCGTGGATTTTTCAAAAAACGGTGTTTCTCACAAAACCACAAACTAATAGGGTTCTCGCTCAACAACTCGAATACGATGCAGCTCTTCTTACTTGTTTTTATTAACTTGTTTTCTTGTTTTTATAACATTGTGATAAGACGTCAAACCGATTTGACAAAAAACGAATACCTTTTGACGTGCCATTATTTTGTAACTGCATAAAAATTTTATTGAGTTGAATCAGATTTCTTCATTTTTCGAATTAGTTAATGTTTTTGTTAAATATCTTTTAAATGACAAGGAATAAAAACTTGAAATTTGGTACGCATGTGTAACTCGATATACTCTTCAAGAATAGTCATAAAAAAATTAGGGCTACCATTTAAAAAAATAGTCGATGACCTCATATCTCAAATTTGGGACACACTGTATAAAATTTTTCTACATGAAAAAGAGCGCAATTTAAAATACTAATCGACGTGTCCGAGCATATTTCCGAAAAAAAACGGTCTTTTGTTCACTGAATTTATTCCAAGTTAGAGACTCGCACTGTATATGTATTATAAAGCAGGAAAAATGGATACAATGAAGTGCCTTTCTTTTTGCTATAAGCCTTGAAATAGAGTCAATAGAAATGAAAAAAAAAAAAAAAATGAAATATTTGAGTTTTTTAGTATATCTCGAAAACGGGTTGTAATAAACTGAACAGTATTTAATTCATTATGTACAGTATAATATCACAAGCAGTCAGTATAATATTATAAAAGACTCAGTATTTCTGTTAAAAATGATAAGTAAAAATGGAATTTTTGAGCAGTAAAAGTACTATTTGGCCAGTATTTCTATGTTCACTATTGTGATTCTAATGGTCAGTAAAAATTTATGAAATGTCAGTATGACTTAGCTGGTGATAATTCCACAAATGTACAGTAAGAAATAATAAATGGCCAGTATGCAATAGTCAGTAATAATTTTAACTAACTCAAACTTACCCAAACTTGATACACATAATACCAATACAGAACACGTCAATTATGATATATAATAATAATTGTTATGTTAACCTGGTGCTAACCAACATATATATATTTTTCATCAATTTCTATTACCAACACGAACCTATCTGACTACTTCATCATGACATAAAGGCAGAGTGTTTTCTCTTTACTAAGTGTTTCGTTCCGTTGTAAAAATGTTTGTATTTATACGAAATAAAATATATGACCAACCATTCATTATTTTACTCTCGCTTTATTAATTCTATGAACTGTCCATTATTTTCACCAGGCATTTACTAATTTATTTGATCGTTTTTTTATGATACTGACTCTTGATCATTTACATCTACCATTTATTATTTTTACTGACCACTTCTTTATGTTACTGACCCTTCATTATTTTTACTGACCATTTCTTTTTATTACTTACCGTTAATTATTTCAACCGACCATTTATTATTATACTGACCATTTATTATTTTTACTGGCCACTTCTTTATGTTACTGAACCTTCATTATTTTCACTGACCATTTCTTTATATTACTTACCGTTAATTATTTCAACCGACCATTTATTATTATACTGACCATTTATTATTTTTACTGACCACTTCTTTATGTTACTGACCCTTCATTATTTCAACCGACCATTTATTATCATACTGACCAAAGGAAATAAAATAATGGCAAAGAGTACTGTCCATAAAATTGAAATACTGACCATTTAATTTGTTCGAAAACTACAAGAAAAATTAAAAACTTCTTCACAGCATATTGTTCACCTTATAAATAGGTTTTTTCCAATTTAAATGACCTCGTATCCCTCAATTTAAAGGTCGCAGTTTATTTTTGAACTACCCTGAATAGCCTATAAAAAAACACAAATAAAAATAAAAATTGATAGGACCGAGCGTTTTAGAGAAAAAACACTGCATTCTTAAGTTTAGACATTGTTTATGGGACGCACTGAATACTAGAGTATATTTAATGAAAATTGAATGATATTCATAATGAGAGAATATTTCAAAAAACACCCCACCTGCATTATATTTTTTAAATTTTTGTTTGACATTTTTTGGGCATTTTTGACATTTAATCAAATACTGCTGCTTTCTGGTAGCATTTCTAACATATTTTTGGCAACAAAAAATACAGGAATAATACTCTTTTCTATCACATTCATTGACTTTTCCTTATTGAAGTATTGCCACTCTAAGGCAAATTTATTCGGGAAAATCCGGGAATGTTCTCGGTAATATAACCGTAATATTTCTGTAATATGTTACCCAAAAGCGAATATTCCTTTGGGGGTGAGCGAATATTACCGTAAGTTACGGAATTTATGAGAATATTCGGTCGGTAATATTCGCTCGTCGCATCACTACAGAAACCTCATAAAAACAAACTTGGCAACGATGCGCACAGTTGTTGCATTTAATGTCATTAGCCTAGTTTACACCGACAACTTGGTCCGCGGACCAAGTACTAAATTCGTACTATATCAGAACCAAATATTTGGTTCGAATGGTGTAAACAGTTGCGAACTAAGCTGGTCCGCTCTTGGTTCGGTACTTGCCAGCAGGTGTACCGAACTAAATTTGGTTCGATCTGGATCAAAATTATGAGGTTATGTTGATTGTTATTATTGTGAATTGTGTTGGTTCTGAGTTTCTAAGGCACTCTGAGCGTACTTTTATTTGGTCACGGATTGTGTTGATGAATAATTTCGATTTGTTTTGGCGTTTGACGAATTGCGCGCGTACTCATTTAGTTCATGCGTGGCAAGACGGAGTAAACGGACGAGAAGCAAGCATTGGTCCTACCGTACTATCCCCACTCACTTGGTCCTATCGGACCGAACTAAACGAGTTATCGGTGTAAACTAGGCTATTGTGTCATATTTATCCGGACTCAGTCCAGTCCAAGGTTTCTATATAAGAGGTTGTCTCACTTTTACGGTCATGACGTCATTTGTGTCTACTGTAGCGCCAGTGCGGCCATTTCTCGAACCATTCCATCATAAAATCAAGAATGTCATTCATCAATATCATAAACTCACTATTTATTTCCAGGTGGACGAGAGATTTTTTGCTGTCGATGGTTTTTCTTTTGTGAAATCATCCATTTACGTTTTGAAAACTGTTTATGAGTGCCTTATCCTTGGATTTGTCTATCAAATATAGTGTTTTAAAGGTAGGTGTGTCTAGAAATGATCATAATAGAGTTTGTTTACATGTGTTCAACTGTTTATTCTATTCTACCTAAATTTAGCTTTCATTACATTTCAATAGTAGATTTCTCAGTATATTTAGGCAAGACTAATATAAAATAATAGTTAAAAAGTTGTGGAAATCTGAGGGTTGATGTTTTGAATATACATATAGAAAATACTCACATTTGGAACAGTATTTTCGCTTCCTTGACCAATAATATACAATAATAATGTCCCAAAAGATAATTTTACACCTCTATCAATATTTTATTTCGATTTAAATGATAAAATTAGCAAGAAATTCAACGTTTTATCAATCATTGATCGAATGACACATGACACGACATGATGCAGTCCGATCTGTCAGATTCAATTGCATGACAGGAATGACACTCAAATGACAGAACGCGGACTGTTTCTGACCGCTATCCACAAATGACGTCATATTTCCCCCCTTCCGTCTTTACCTCAGGCGAAGTGAGGCAACCTCTTGTATACTGATCTTGAGTCCAGTCCGCATTGAGTCGTTTCTTAGTAGTGCACTGAAAAAGAGACAAAAATGTTTTTTTTTTTTTTTGCGTACAACCGCATGGGATGTTTATAAAAATGATAGATAGGGCATTGGAAATCGGAAATTACAATATTTTTTATCAGGGCAGAATTTTTTTATTGCGAAATATGTCAAAGTGTGTTTCATTACTTTTTCACACATACTTCGCCATATCTCCGGAAAAAATCTAGATATCAAGAATTTTTTTTTAATTGATAAAGGAATTGTGAAGTGTCAGAAGGTAACCGGGGTAGTTTCGTTAGTATGAGAAATTTAGTTTTTTTGTAAAACTGCGAAAAACTTCAACATCAACATTTTATGCAGAGCCATTTTCAGTAAGCGAGAAACTTTTCTATTTATTTATTTTAAGAAATTTTGCTATACTATCTGCGTATGAAATGAAGAATCAGCATTCTAAGTTATATACTTGTTGAGTTATAGTTGGTCAAAGTTGAGTTTACGCATGGCGCGGCGTTCAAACTACCGTGCTGCCGCGCCTTGCATTAAATATTATTATTATTGGTTTTAGCTGTGAACTCAAAACTGTAAATACAAGTTCCGAAAGATTCTGAAGTATATTAAAGACTTAGATCAATAATCTTCACAACCTGTTAAGCTTTCTTGGTTTAGGCAGCTACTGCAACTTGCATATTCATAGTCATTGCAACATTTTATTCCTGGTGCAATGCAGGCACATCTTATCGTCAAAGCTTCTCTCACATCATCAAGCATTGTTTCTTGAATAGAAAAATTGACCATCCAAGTATTTTTTTTTTCTAGCTTCATTCGAATATGGCAATTGTACCAAATTTTTAATTGATACAGACATGTAACAAAACATGATAGATTCGTTTGATTTTCTTCTTTGTTATACCTACTGGGTGATTCATTTAGGTTGAGACAGCCCGATATCTAAAAAATGATAATTACTTGAAAAGTTAAAGTTGAAGTTATTGGGTACAATGATATCAAAAAAATGATCATGATTTTGGATTTTCGAATCGTGAAAAAAAATAGTCAAGAAGTTTTAAATTATGGAACACATCACATAAAAGTCTTAAAACGAAAGCATGTGTTGCCTGAAAGATATATTTTAAAGAAAAGTCGACTGAACAATACCATAAATAGCATACGCACAACACATGCTTACGTTTTACGATTTTTATGTCATGTGTTCGATGGTTTAGAACATCTTAACTATGTTTTTTTTTCATTATTTCAAAATCCAAAATCCTGATAATTTTTTTATTGTCACAGGACCCAATAACTATTACTTTAACTTTTCAAATAACTATTGTTTTTTAGATATCGGGCAGTCTCAACTCAAATGGACCACCCAGTATAACAAAGACGAAACTCAAATTAATCTATGTATCATGTTTTCTTAGATGTCTGTATTAATGAAGAATTTGGTACAATCCAAATAAAGCCAGAAAGAAGATACTTGGAAGGTCAATTTTTCTACTCAAGAATCAGTGTTCGATGATGTGAGAGAAACTTTGACGACATAATGTCAAAGTTTATTTCCTGCATTGCATCAGAAATAAAATGTTGCAATGACTGTGAAAAATATGCGAATTGCATTAACAGCCTGAACCAAGAAAGCTTAACAGATCGTGAAGATTATTGACGCAAGGCTATAAATATACTTCAGAAAATCAGAATCTATCTGAACTTGTATTTACAGTTTTGAGTTTACACATAAAACCAATTGGACGGCACTATAATAGTAATTAATGCAAGGTGCGGCAAGGCATGGCTGTTTAAACGCCGCGCCGCGAAACTCAACTTCAAAAAACTGTACAACTTAGGAAGTTGATTCTTTTTTCAAAAACTTGTTTAAACCTCTGGCTTTATTTCGTACGTAGATAGTATAACGAAATTCCCGAAAACAAAAAAGTTTCTCGCTTACTGAAAATAGTTCTGCAGAAAATGTTATTGTTGAAGTGTTTCGCAGTTTTACAAAAAAACTAAATTTTTCATACTAACCAAACTACCCCGGTTACCTTCTCCCACAAATCCTTTATCAATTTAATAAAAAAAAATTTTGATATCCAGATTTTTTCCGGAGATATGACGAAGTATGGTGTGGAAAAATAGTGTAACACACTTTTGACAGATTTATGACATATTTCGCAATAAAAAAATTCGGGCCTGATAAAAAACGTTGTAATTTCCGATTTCCAATGCCCAGAGACCTAGTCTACCATTTTATAAACATCCCATGCGGTTGTACGCCAAAAAAATTTTTTTCTACGAGCGTGCGCAAAGTAGCCACTTCGCACACTCATCTGCGTGTGCAAAGTAACCTTTTCCCGCACTAGTGCGGGAGCACTCAAATGTCAAATAACTACCTACCAATTTGTTGTTTTAAACTTCGTTTCCATACCAACCAAACTGTAGATTATGCACTTTGTAATTCACAAAATAATGTTCTTGTTACTTTTCCCTTTTCAGTCAAAATCAAAATGAAACACACAATTCTTTTTTTGCGTTAAAAACGCATTCGCCAGTAACGTAAACAAACATTGATAATGACGACTTTCAATCGGCATTTGTGAGTTGTTCTTGCTTGATTTTGGTTCAAACTACTGTGTTTATCGGAAATATTCGAAAGATCTGAGCTGAATACGGGCATCAAAAAAACCTGATCATGTATACAAACCATAGAAATAAGTGTTATTTCTACGATACAAACAAACGAAAAACGGACAATCAAATTTATAATAGTATAAACGATTAAACGAAGACTGACTGCAGCTGTCTAGATTGTGTGAATCCCACAAAAACAAAGCTAATTCTTTTCACAAACAGGAGGAATCTCGTGAAGTTCAAGCCACCCATTCTGTATAAATGCCGCTGGCACTGAAACAAGAGGTCAAGTACATACCTCGGGGTGGTCTTAGACATCAGTAAGTTAACGTGGAACCCCATATTGAAAGGACAGTTAAAAAGGGCATAGCCAAAATGTGGCTGCTGCGCCGAGCGGTGGGGCCTAAAACCACATACGTCGTTCACTGGCTTTATCGAGCCGTGATTAGACCGAGGATCTCATACGAAGCCGTGGTCTGATGGCCTAACGAAATCAGACTAACCAGTCTTCAAAGGATGGCCTGTCTGAGTATCACCGGTGCAATGCGAGGGCTACTCCAGGAGCTGCACTGAACATTCTCCTTGCGTTGCCAGAGTTGGCAAACTGGATAAAGAGGGAAGCGATTGCAGCATATGTGAGGATGTCTGCTCAGAAAGTATGGAAGGACAGAGTCACAGAGGTCGGCCACACTAGATTAGCTTCTATTGTGAGAGATACCGTTACTGGCGGCGGGACTGACAGTCACTGATGGAAGACTCAGACTTCATAGAAGTTTTGAGGTACTCCTTCCATCCAGGGACGAGTGGCGGACTACACCGGCAGAACCACCAGATAACACGCAGATCGGGTTCACCGACGGCTCAAAAGTCAACTCTAAGGCTACAGAGGAGCCGGAAAGGCCTTCCCTCTCGGAAAGCTTACAACGGTTTTCCAAGCAGTCTTTTGCTATCCTGGAGCGTGGCAACTAGGGAAGAGGTTCAAGGCACTAAGAGTATTATTCAAGCCAAAGTTCAGCTGCCCGCTGGTTCAAGAGTGCAGTGATGCTCTGCACGCCCTGGGAGAGAGCAAGAAGGTCAAACTGGTTTGGGTACCGGGACATCTGGGCATTTTCGGAAACGAACGCGCGGACGAGCTAGCTAGACTAGGTCCATAGCCATACCTGGGTCTGAGTAAATGACTGATCTCCGAGGCCCTGAATGAGCGGGCTTGGGAGAACACCGTAAAAAACTGGAGGAATAACAAGACTTGTAGGCAAGCCAGAGTGATAATCACACAACCCAAAAAACCAAGGACGATTCAGTT
This sequence comes from Orchestes rusci, assembly GCA_958502075.1. Classification (NCBI taxonomy): domain Eukaryota; kingdom Metazoa; phylum Arthropoda; class Insecta; order Coleoptera; family Curculionidae; genus Orchestes; species Orchestes rusci. The sequence goes on from OY293306.1 coordinate 46,666,027, forward strand.
GCTGAACAAGAGTAGGAGGCACTGAGCATCATCGTAGGCATTCTGACAGGACAAGCTCAACCGCCACTTGCATTTATTAGGAATAGGCGAATCATCCTTGTGCCCCTACTATAGAAGGGCGGAGGGGATATCCTACCATCTACTGGGAGTCTGTGATATAGATGGGGTCGCCTGAGGAGGAGCCGGGTCTTAGGAGCGACAACCATTCCTCGGGTGGAGTTAAGGGACCTGAGCTGGGATAACCTACTCCGCTTCACAATGAGACAGGATGACTTGAGTGAAGAGGGTTGGCGAAAAGGGCCATTAGGCCCACTCGCCGGGCTTTTGACCCCCACCCTTACTATTACCATCACCATAGACCGTCAGATAATGACAAATTTTGCTGACTGATTTTCACATTTTGGCGATTTCATCAACCACTGAAAATTATGCCCAATGTGACGAAACATTGTTCAGTAAATGGTGAAGGCCAGATGGCGTCGAATTCGCTTTTCTAAAAATATCTGGAATGTTCTTTCAATCCTGGCGAGGGTATATAATGAGGTCTGCCATTTGAAGAAGGAGTTATCGATTGGCCGCGAATTATAATCGTTACAACATAAATATACGCTGCGATTGTGAACATAAAAATTGGTGGTTGTGATAGCGACTTTAAATAAATTGATTAAAACTGGGCAAGTCTTTTTTATTGCGAAACTCGTTACATTGGTGTCAGAAGTGGGATTTATTTATTGTGCTATAGAATCAGACATATACATCATAATGACTGCGAAACTTGTTCTGCTAACGGGATTGAAGGTCGACGAGTTGAAGAGGGAATTGGAGGAGCGTGACCTGGATACGAGCGGTAAGAAAACTTTTCTACAACAAAGGCTTCGTGAGGCTTTAATGGAAGAAGGCATGGATCCAGATACGTTCCAATTTGAGATCCCTGATCCCAACGCAATCAAGAAAATGTCCAGAAAATTGGAGGATAAACTAGAAGAGAAGTTCGCAGAATCCTCGAGAACTATATATGGAGGAGAAGTTCGAAGAATCTTCTAGAGCAATAGAGGAGAAGTTTGAACAATCTTCAAGAGCGATGGAGGAGAAAATCAAAGAACAACTGGAAGACAACTACAACCAGGTGAAGGATCACGTAGCTGAAGAAATCGGCAACCTTGAGAAACGGTTTGAAGATGCAATGAAGACTCTTGAGGAAGAAGTCGAGAAAGTGAAAAGGCAAGCAGCTACCTTCAAACAACCAGAGGTAACACTCGGAATCCAAGGTGCGAGTGCCAAGATAGAAGCTGATACAATCAGAATCCACATGAAAGACCCACAGTCTGATGGCAAGCAGTCCTGGAACAATAACCATCGCCAGTTCGAGGCAGCAGCAAGGGCAAATGGATGGACTGGACTGGAAAAAGCCTTGACATTGACTCTTGCACTTCGTGGGGAGGCTACAGAAATCCTGCAGACGCTGAACACCCAGGAGCAGGAGGACTACGATGTACTAGTCAAGCATCTGGAATTGCGATATGGGCAAACTCATTTGGAGCATGTCTACCATTCCCAGTTGAAGAACCGCATCCAAAAGACCAACGAGACCATGCAGGAGTTTGAAGCGGATGTTGCTCGCCTTGCACGACTGGCTTATCCAACCATGCCAGAAAACGTTATGGAAAGGCTTGCTGTTCATGCCTTCTTGGATGGACTGCGGGACCAGAAGATAAGGATGTCCTTGATTCTTCATCGTCCTGACAATCTGGTGGATGCGCTGGTGAAAGCGTTGGAACCCGAAGCGGCGAAGCAGTGCTGCACTCTTCCTGTGCGAAGGATGGAGGAACAGGATGTTCCGGATGAGGACAGCTTCGGCGCAAATGTGAGGAGAGTCCTCAAGGAAATGGAGGTATCCAAGCGATAGGAGAAAGCGAGCGTTCGCAGGACAACTGTAGTGGATGATTCCTGGCAGTCTAAGGCGCTTCGCGAGGACCAGGAGAAAGATCTAGATCTAAAGCTCATCATTGGATGGAAGCTAGCAGGCCAACGACCAACTTGGCAAGAAGTCGCACGATCTGGATGGCACGAATCGGAGGCAGATAGTGGTTCCTCGGAGCAGACAGACCGAGGTGATGAGAGAGGTCCATGATGGCGTCACGGGTGGACATCTGGGAGTAACCAAGACGCTGGGAAAGGTTTTTCTGGATCAACTGCCAGGCCGAGGGAAATGCGATTGTGAACATAAATATTGGTGGTTGTGTTAGCGACTTCAAATAAATTAATTAAAACTGGTCAAGTGTTTTCTATAGCGAAACTCGTTACACTAAGTTGACTTCAAAAATTGAAAATTTAACAACCGGACTTATGCTTAGCATACCGAAAATATCCTCGCAATATTGTCCGACCGAAAAATGTATCTCAACAGCTGACCGGCTTATGGGAAATGTTTCGTCAGGTTCTTGATGATATAATTCATTCTGTCGATTGCCATAAGCAAGAAAATGCATCAGCGACTGAGTTTTCTTTTACCAAATGGTGCTTTTATTCCAACAATCTATGTGCAAACCTTACGGCTTTGTTTTTTTACGGTTAGATTGTCAATATGATTATATGTTTAAATGCCATATACAAGAAATTTAAAAAGAACTAACAATGATATAATTTTCAGTGGTTGAAATTCTAGAAAAGAAAAAATATGTCACCATCTGACGGTCTATTAAATTATCAGCAGAAGGCGCAGAAACCAAATCCACCCTCGTTCCATCATTTGTTCTGATTTTCAAAACAAAACATTATTCAAGTCTGATGACCAAAAATCAAATAACAATAACTAAAAAATAAATCTTTATTTAGCACACAGATATAAAAAATACGATAATTTCATTCTTCTACAAAACTAATAAAATACTAAATATATCCAATAATCAGGCACATGTTCCCTAAGTATACTTTTAAATTTGGCCATATTATCACTTTTGACAATAATCAAACTCTCATTGAACAAAATTATCATATGAAGAGATATAAACAAATATACCAAAACTATATTCCAATCTTTTGGAATGTCAACAGCAATCTTTAGTACTTGTATTTTATGTTAACCTTAAGCAAGTACTTGATCTGCACTTGAGCCACATCGTACACAATAAACCTGAAAAACAACAAACATTAATTTTATCACAAAAGTACGCCAACCACATACTCGTTGTACAACAAAGTGGAATCTTCAGTACCAGGTTGCGGTACTCCTTTGCCCACGGGAACCTCAGCATCGCCGATTTTCTTTACCAAACCAGGGTCAGGTTGGTTTTTACCTACGCCTTTAACACTGTGATAACCAGTTGGTGGTTTGTTTATGTATTCGGCGTGCTTCTTCTCCAGCATCTATGGAAAAAAAACATTGTCTTCCGCATTATTGTTGACATACACACATTTCCCAGGGCAACTTCGCACAGCAACAACAACACCGTGGGATTATTCGGATTGGCGGCACAATAATTTGCTGACTTGGACACCATATCAGCAAAATAAATCCCTTTGCCAAACATGTATCCGGTAACTGGAGCTTCAGGAGGAGCAATCCTCAAACCCTGAGACAAAATTCCTGCAAAGTTCTGGATTCTCGATCCGTGCCACAACAATTTGCGGTTGTGCATTTTTCTGAAAGGTTCGTACCGACTCTCTTCTTCTTCTCTTTTAACCATGAAAACCTGCCATAAATGTTGGATGAATTGGTTTCAGTGTGAGATGTAGCTTACGTCTTCAAGCACTAAATCGAAATGGGAATGTGTAGCTGCATGAGTGTTTTCAAGGTAGTCAGCAATGATTTGGAACTCTGGGGAGTTCTTTTCTAGTACGTCAATGTCGGTGTTGAGTTTGTTGTAGTACGCGTCTACTGAGCGCTCGTTGTCTGATGATTTCATTAGGCTGTAGGCAATTTCCATTTCTATTAGGGTGCTCAGCATGTCGAGTTTTTCCTGTTTAAAGCGAAGAATACTGAGTTTCTATTTGTCTTATTTCGTTAAATTGAAGGAAAATGTCTTCATTAAATCTTCAATACCCAAGATACAGGCATTGCACTTCACTCAAGTACGCTATTTAATATTTTCTTCCCAGAAATGAAAACTATTCAACCCTGTGTCGAAACTGACTGAAAAATGTAGAATCATTTCCACACCTTATCAATGTAACTAATACAAAAAAACGGAACCAAGCTAATCTACTTCGAAAATCTTATTCAACTTGATATTTATGAGCAAAGTAACATCAATCAAATAATCGTTTTTTTTTCTCTGCTGCTGTTTTTATACGCTGATTTAATTGAAAACAATTTGATGCCTGTATCATGCTAATAAATTCCATAGATGGCGTTTACTGCAGAACTTCCTGTTTTACTTGCCAGTCCACATGGATTATTTATCAGCAGTTCTGTCCCAGTGATTACCAGATGGTCAGATGGTACGGAAAGACCAGTACTTTCTATTCCAAGATCTCTTAGAAAAGCTGAGAGGAATTATAGTCAAATAGATCGACCCACCGGGTACAAGATCGATTTGCATAGGAATAATTTGAAAGTAATACCAACATCTATGGGGGCAATCAAGCTAAAATATTTTCAAGATGGCACTTCCGGTTTGTGTCGACTTGCTCATTCTGAACGAAACTCAACAAAAAAAAACGGTAGACACGAGATTTTCGCCTATGTTTGAACACTCATAATTTTTTAATGAATCGATGAAAAAATGTGCTGTTTGCACCACGATGCAGAGCATTTCTTTGCGGTTTATGCGAATGGTTCAAAAAATTAATTTCCCTAAAAATTTCTTTTATACAGGGTGGTGAAAAAAGTACTGTTTACTGTCCCACCATTTACACAGAGATTTCTGGAGTTTTTTTTTCGATATGCCCAAGTGCTTGTTACGTCGGCACGTTTTTGGATTTTTGTTGATATCTCTTTTTGTTTTTGAAATATCGACTTTTTTTCAAAATTATGACACATATTTGGAAGACTGTTCTGCTAATTCTAGGTTTACAACTCACAATGTTATAGCATAGATGTATTATTGGATACTCAGTAATATTTTGGGTAAACAGGGTGTGCCAAAGAATTTTGATCAAAAGTAAAGCACTTTTTAGTTATTTTGTAAGTTTTTCTTGAACATTTATCATTAATTGATTAATTAATTAATTAAGCTTCTTCGACATGATAATTTTCAAAAAAACCTGACAAAATAACTAAAAAGTGCTTGAAAAAAGCTCCAAAAAATATCTGTGGAAAAGGGGGCGGACAGTATATAAGGAAAAGAAAATGTACAGTACTTTGTTAACCACCCTGTATAAAAGAAGTGTTTGAGGAAAAACATGTTAGTTATGTATGTTTTGGAAAAAACCCACAAGAAATTGACAACGTACGTGTCTATATCCACTTTGGCAAACTTTTTATGAGTAATTACTTTTTTGTAGGGGTGGATTCCATATCAAAATTTCCAGAAATACACCAACTACCCTTGGATCAATTCATCATCCCTTCGAAAAATATTTAGTCGACATTGGCTACATAAGATACTTGTCAGTGACAATGCATCAATTTTCAAGTCTATGGAAGTCAGACAATTTTGTACGAGAATACAACAGAAATTCATTCTTCAGGTCATCCAGCAAAAAATGGAACCAGGATCTCTTCAAGACGAACTAAACACATTTCGTATTACACCAATAAGCTGCGGAAAAATTCCTGCTGCAATTATTTTCAGAAAAATGAATAAAATTGGACTTGATAAAATCATATCACCTGAATGTCATAAGTATTACCCAGTTGGTAAGAATCATGTTCAGAAACTACCAGAGCTCTATCTTATGACATTTTGGAACAGTTCTTGAGCGCCTTATTGGAATAATTCACTACTTAGATCAGTCGAACAACCAGTCTGTGGGCCCCTCAAGAGCGAATTATGCTGAGACTTTGTATATGAGCAATATTCATCTTAATATCCGATTATTTGTTTTTCTTTTCCGGAGTAAAGATTATTGCACCCCGACATTGAAGTAACAAAAATAAATATTGATACCGTTTATTTCGCATTTTTTGCTATACACATCAACAATGAAAAATAACTATCAAACTACGACTAAACACTAGATATCACATGTCTTCGTGAAATTTTAAATAATTTCAAATTATCACTGGTTTATCCAATATTCCAATAAATTCTTTTTTATAGCAAAGTAAATAAAAATTATTTCTTTGACTCATATAAGAAAAAAACTCAGTTAAATGATGAAATAATATACTTCAAAGTAGAAACTATTTTAAAACGAAACATCAATGAAATGTTCAAATTGATTTCACTAACCTTGATAACATCTTTACTCCTCAAAATTTGCACCTTATTCCGACCAAAACTGTGCGGAATCAGCGTGTAAAACCGATTTGTAGCTTCAATCAGCTGTACCTCAGTTGCCCCCTTCTCCACAAACCCCTGCAGCTCACAAAGCTCCGCAAACGCCTGATTAATCTGTTTTTGGCTCAACTTGCTCAGCGACATCTTTTCCGTGTCCAAATTATACTCCACCATCAAATCTCGCATTTTGTCAATATCGAAAATCAACTTCATCAAATCTTGCACTGGTTTTTTCAATGTGGACTCATCAGTGTCATAGTCAAAGTCGATCGGATACACTTTCCCGGGCATTTTCGCCAAATTATCCCTGTCTTGCCAGTCATTTCCTGATTTTTTCATGTGCCAATACAGAAAAGATTTTTGGGCTTCGTCCAGAGTAACCATTTCTTGTAATTTTTTGCCGCCGTCGGCGGTACCGATGCGGCCCCAGCTTCGGAACAGCCAGTATTTGCCCCCTTTGTCAGCTTCGAGCAGCTGCAGCTTGTAGAAGCTGTTTCTGTTGCTTTGCACATCGCTGTTTACGAGGACAGTCGACCATTTTTGCTTGACGCTGTCCTCGTAGACGTGAGCGACATCTATCAGGCGACTGTCTGGGTCGACAGCGGTGCTGAATAAAGAGCTTTTGGGCATTGATCCACTAGTTGATGGTTGTGGTGGGAGGCGCATGGTGGGCTGAACCATCACAGCCATTAATTTGCTAACTGTAAATAAATAGGATACTTACGTCAGATCCCCAATAACAAATGGTCTGTTCAATAATCAAATCTGGAATTTTTCCCGTGTTTTTCCTGGCTTCGTCGATGAAAGTCTCAGGAACCACATGCACCTAGTCAATATAAATTTAAAACACAAAACAAAATAACAACTGACCTCCTCAGCTTCAGCTTCGGACATCCTAGCCCCCATTTTCTTCACCATTTCTTCGCTAGCAATCACAGCCATTACACTTTTCGAAATTTTCGTCACAACTTTGCCGCCCAATGCTTGAATTTCCTTCTTCAGGACGTCCTTTCCGCGTTCCGGCTGTCCCAAAATCACGAACTCCATTTCGTACAATGCCGGCAAAGCCCGGACGATTTTTGGACTAAAAATTGACAATGGATGTACAGGAACCATCGTTTTAGTCACTCACCCATCAGGTTCGTCGTTAGTTTCTTTTTTGACAATGGTACTAGGACTAACGTCTTTTATGACGCGCTTTCTTGGTGCGTACTTGTATTTTTCCAAAAACGGAAATTCGTCTTTTAACTTGGATGGTACGAAAAATGGCTTTCTTTCTGGGTATTTTGTTGTGTTGGTACATCTGACCCATTTGCTCAAGTAGCGCGTACATTGGTAGCTCATTTTGTTGAAAACCAGTTGGCCCCATTCACATCCTGTGTTTTTAATTTAATATTATTATTTAGTTAGTTTGGGTTAGTGCCATGAAGATGAGGTGAAAATGTATGAAACGTCGGCTGAATTTGTGAGGGTTCAGAATGATAAGCAACATAATATTCCCAAAATCAACATATAATTGCAATTTTTGGATTTTGGATTTGCACAAACAACGGAAAATAATTGAATACTCATAATTACCATCACACCGCTTCAACGCCCCAAATGTCATACAATCCGCCAACCTATCAAACATTTGCTCCACTCCCACAGGAACCCTTTGCATATTGTATTTCAACAAATAAGCCAATTGTTTTTTATTCAAATCCTTCAACTTATCCCTATATCCAAACATAACTTTATTTTGCTCCCTATACTCCTGATCGATAGTATCATCCTCCAGCTTGGTTTTCTTTGGTTCTGGTAAGTCTTCTTGCTTGATGGCACTAAAAGTTCCAAGTTGGTTTGGGACGAATAACAGAGAAATAATTTACGGTAAATTTTCTATGGCTGTAGCTTGGGCATCTTCAGTCAATTCTCCAAAACCGGGTATTTTATCAGCACTTTCAAAATAACCCAACTCGGCTCTGAGCTCTGCAAAACAGGTGAGATGATGCCACTGATGCACCAGCCCCATTGATTGCCTGACTTTAGGATCGAAGCCTTTTCTGGAGACTCTGATCTGATCCTTAAAGATTTTTTGTTTGCAGCCAATGCAAACTGATCGGCTTCTTTTAGCATTCTCTATGAGGAAATCCTTCAAAGCCTGTTCCATGAGTTTGATGTCAGTTGATGAACGTTTTTTGCCTATTACGTTCGGCACGATGTCGACTGACAGTCTTTCTTTGATGCAATCCTGATCACTCATTCTAAGCGATTCGAAGTGTTCGATTTCGTTGGTTGACCTGACTTTATGTTTTTTGAAGAAACAGTCAAAGTGGAACCAGTTGGCTTGAATGCCGTCAAAGCGTCGAGACTAAAAGATGAAATTTGAAGTTGATATCGTCATTAGTAAGCGAGAAATACTATTTTTGTTTTAACCGACATATTGTTTTATTACAAATCTACGTGTAGTCTTGACAATTTTGAGCTGAATTCAATATAGAACTTGTTTTGATTCATCCATAGTCCAAGTTTGAAGTTGATATCATCATACTAATAATGAGAAATGTTATTTTCAATTTTAATAGACGAAATGTTTCTATAAATCATACTGTAGCCTGTAGCTAACTACGCACAACGGCATAATTAATTAAGGAAAAGGGCAAAATGATCACTAAGTTTGACATCACTTTCTTTTGAACCCTACACTCGATTTCGATATTTTTTTTGTGAATGATCTCTGCGTATGTGATTGGTAAAATGTCACCAATGTCATAATAATTGTATAACAATAATGCTGCTAATGACTTTGTTATAGTTGTGGCTGGGAAGTTTCAACGATGTTATAGTTCTATAACAAGTTGATGTTTTAGTTGTGGTTGGCTTTTTAGCTGCCAACTATATATTGTGAACTTACACCGTAAAGCACCAAAGTACAAGAAATGAAATAATGAAGACTTGTAAGTTTTCTTTACTTAATACTTCGAAAATTACAATGACAATGAACAATGCGTGTGAGTGATGCCCAGTTTCTCAACATCAATATGACAGCAATGTCAACTTATGGATACAAGATGACAAAATATCATTGAGGTGGGTTGCTCATCCAGTCAATAAATTTATCGAATTTAGATATTATCTTGTTGTTCAGAAACTGGGGGTGAGTCTGTTTTCTACAGGGTGAGTTTTTTTCATGTCTACCATAGGAATCTCGGAAACTATAGCTGATACGAGAAAGTTTAAATGAGCAGAGATTTGCAGTTTTTCAAGCTCTTCTTAAAACCATTTAATTTTGAAAAATTTGACAGCAGTCCAAAGATATTTTTTAAAAAAATGACTTTCAGCGATTTTTGAAACGCCCCTAGCTCCGCGAATATTGATTGTAGGAGAAAATGTTGAATTCAAAAGTATTACAAAAATCTACTCTAAATTAAATGATATTAAAAAATTTTTCGTTACACCCCCGTCATTTTTGACCTATTATGACATAGTTGAACTTGTTTTTTGAATGGAAACCATATTGAATATTGAATTTTATCTTTATTTAATAGAGAATTCTATCACGATTCTGGCGATATAATATGATAAGGTTATTTAAAAAAAAGTTTTTATAGGCATTTTTTGTTTTTTTTTCTGATTCATATTTTACCTCGACGTAGTGTTGATCTAGTTATCTATGGAAAATAAAAACATTAAATCAAATAAATAGAGAATTATTATTAGTATGACTACCATAGTGACACATAACAATATTGGATTGTTTTGAAAATTTCCTACCAGTCAATTCTAACCAATCATAGGCTTGCATTTTGTTATGTTGCTATGGCAACGACCTTATTTTATCGGAAATTTCCCTGCTCATAATCACGTGACTGAAAGATTAATAAGTGGAAATTTCCCTGGCTTTGGCTTTGCGCATCTGGATGTACTGGATGTAGCTCCCATATGATTACAGTGTTGCCGTCCCCACTCTCCCTAACAATCCCAACCCAACCCAACTTTCACAGACAGAAATAAGGCAAACGGCAACACTGTGGTTGGTGCATGGGAGCTACATCCAGCCGCGAGTGCTTGACAGCTGTGAAAAACAAATATTTTTGATAAATGATTTATTTTCAACTTCCAATACAAAGTTGCAATGTTATCAATTATGGACAAGATTGGTTATAACTTCCAAATGTTTTATAAAATCCTGATTCCCTTCTTTCTTTCTTAAATGCCGAGTAGAGTAAGGAGCCGTTGGTTTCTTCCACTAAATGCGAGGGGAGTCCAGCCGCTACTATTAAATCTTCTCAAATAGGTTTGGCATGAAATTTTCTTGCCGAATCTCCCTAGAGCTCGAATTAATAATCCGGAAATTTGTTCTCGTTGCGAATTTTTCAAGAAAATTCGCAACTCGACAAAATTTCCGGAAATAATTCGAGCTCCGGAGAGATTATAAGTGAAAATTTACCCAGTAGAATGCTACATAAAATGTAATAAAAATGCTGTAACATCTGCTGAGGATGAGGATTAATCTTGTTTATTGCCACCACGTGGTGACATGGTTTGGTTGGCGCCATCTCATGGTAAGAATATGCGGCGGACTGCCACTCTAAGAGTATGGTTTGAAAAGAAAGCAATTTCAACCGATTAAGAAAAATTATCACAGTATGAAACAAAACAATGTACCGTACACAGCCGTTGGATGTTATTAAACTACTCGTCTAGAAATTCCAGACTCGGCTCCTTCGTCGCCTCGTCCATAAACATCTCGACTCGTAATTTAAAAAGTCATTTAACGCCTTAGTAACGTAAATTACTATTTATGACATTTTTTTAAGAATAGAATTTCCTAATACTTTTATATTTAACATTTTCTTCTACAATCACTATTCGCGGAGCTAGGGGCGTTTTAAAAAACGCTGAAAATCCGTTTTTTTTTATTTCTTTTGACAGCTGTCAAATTTTTTCAAACTCAAAATGGTGTTTGTAGAGTTTACAAAAATGCAAATCTTTGCCCATTTAATCTTTCTTGTATCTGCTATAGCTTCTGAGATCTCTATGCTAGACTAGATATAAAAAACTCCTGTATATGAGTCTTGGTATACCTAAACCTTATATGGTAAATAACATGTTCTAGGCTACAAAACTAATGTTACATACTTTCTGTTACTTATATGTAGATAAGAATAATTATATAATATAAATATTGGATTATAACATGAGATGTTTTCTTGAAATTTTGATTAACCTAATATCTGATATCGAAGCCAAAATTGAAGATGATATCCTCCGTCAAAAAGAATCATCAAGCTAAATTTGATCTCACCTGAGATAACGTAGCTATACGAAGCACTCCTTGATTGATGGAATTTTTGCAAAACTTGCATTTTGCAATGTTACTTTTTGAATATTCAGCTCGATACGGCAAATTCATGTTTGTTTATAATTACCAACAAATTCGTTTTGTTTGTTTAGGAGGTTCACAAGATTTTTGTTTCTACTGGGGCGGCGGACCGGACAAAAACGATAGATAAAGATAAAAATCAAAATGACAAATGACGTACTGATTTGGGCGCGAAAATGGTCTATCTCATTTGACCGAAAAATCAATTAATGAACACAAGAACGTAGCATAATAATATAGGGCGCGTTCAGGTATTTGGTGGCGCCTCTGCGCTTTTCCGCTTTACGCTTTATTTTCCCTGAATCGACATTTTTTTCTGTTTCTCCTCATCAGAGGAAACCTGTATATAAACAATTTAATCTCCAAACTGGAGGCAAATTGTTTCTTCAGCCGAATCGCACATTTTTAACAACTACAAATTTGAACCCTTTTGCCGGTTTGCCGCCGCTTCATGACATTTCAAGCGATAAAGCGAACAAAATATACGCAGTATACGCTTTACCGCTGGAATAAAGCGCTGCAGCGCAGCGGAATCATTTTTTGTGTCGTTCAGTGAGACCGCTTGAATAAAGCGCTCCAGCGCCACAGTCCCCTGAACGCGACCATAGACTTTCCAGTTCCCAAAACAGACTGAACTTTTTATGAAGAGTGACTTTTCGAAAATGAAGTTTTTGGTCTACTTTTCCCCTTGCTTGGGACTTCTATCCGTGGACAATACCTATACAGTGAGGACGTGAAGGTTGGAACAAATTCATTTAAAAATCAGGTGTTTTTTTCCCGGACTGGTAGATTTTTAATTTTAGTGCCGTCAATTTACATTCTCTTGCTTTATATTAGCTTCACTTGTATTTAAGGTTTTAACGGAATCTTCGAACTTGATTTTTACCCACTTCAAATGCACAGATTGATTCGAAACTTTGCACACACATATCAAGGAGCGATGACAATACAAGAATTTCAATAAAAAAAGAACTAAAAAGCGGAGAATTAATGGTACTTGAAGAAAAATCGTAGTTTTGATGAATTTTTGACATCTGCCTTGTATGATATAGTTATCACAGTTCCCCTGAAAAATTGGTTGAAAGGACCATAGATAAAGATATTATGGACGTGACGGTTATTCTCAAACCGGCCACGGCCATCTGATGGGCAACGTTGCCAAGGTATAATTTATTTTTTCTATGACCAGTCAATAATAGATGTATTATACATCCACTTTCCATTGGTAAATGTGACTCGTTACTCACCAGTGACTTTTTTTTCATTACCCAATTGTTTTCAACCAATGAAATGATCTAATGTCATTACCACACAATCAGAAAATTCGACAAAATGTCAACCTGCAAATCCATCATTTCGAAACAGCCCATTTGACCGTCCATACTTGTTTTATAGTCATTGTGTTAACAACCTTACCTTACCTCACATTAAGTATAGTTGTCAAAAAGTGCCGTCAAAATGAAATTGAATATTGCAAAAGTTCGCTTCAAATGTTGAATAATCATAAAAAAAGTATAGTATTCTAAAACTTGCACTACAAATTTTTTAGCGTTGATCATGTATTTTTACTGTTTATTGCCTCAGGTGAATAATTGATGTGTTGTTTGACAACATATCAATATAACTCCCTTTTCCAGAAACGTAGATAAATAGGAGGTTTCGAAAGTGTTGCTTTGACATGACGAAAAATTTCGGCGGCCATTTTCGGCCTTATTTATCAAGTCATTGTCGCCACTGTCTTGTATATAGTCACTGTAGGACTACCCATACATTACTATTTAAGTCTGTTAATAATAATTATTATTATTGATACCAAACATTATAATATTAAGATATATTATAATATTAGGAACAAATTATGTAGTTTAAAAAACTAGAAAACTCGCTTGAACTAGAAAATGAACAATAATTTTTAATTTAAGAATTAAATGATTAACGAGATACTCTGCATTTTGAAACAGAAATTGGTAAGAAATTATAACAATTGATATCGAAGCATCCCACGGTTTTCGCACAATGACATTAATTTTCTCGTTAATCATTTTATTCTTAAATTGAAAATAATTTTTTTACTTCTTAGTTCAAAAGCGTGTTTTTTATTAGTTTCTTGAACTATAATTTATTTATAATAATTTTATATCAAAGTCTTAAGTCTGGCACACTATTGCTAATCTCTTTGTTATCGAAGATGCGAGGTCGTTTGAATAAAACCAAAAATAACGGAGTTATGCCGATTTTTCACGACTGAAAAGAAATATTTCATAAACGTCAAAGTAACAGATTTAATTGATTTAATTTTTCATGATGAGTTTCACAAACAAAATACGTTGAGAACGATATAATTAATCAGCTTTCAATCAGATATGGCAAACGATATGTGGGTATTATTTTGTCAACAATTCAAATTTCATGGCAAGCTTGTCGAAACATTAAAAAAGCAGGGCACGACTTCGTTATTTTTGGTTTCAAAATAAAATGCATAATAACCTTTTATGTTCATAGGAAATAGTTGGTAATCGATAGGGATAAAATATAAGTACATGGTCACGGTGTCTCATATTATCAAAAAAAATACATTTTTTGAAATAGATCGAGAATTGGAAAATCATTGGAGAAGGCCTTGTTCAATTGTTTTTCTGTTGATATAACGTTAATCAGCGGAAAAAATACTACTATATAGTTTGCTATTTTGAACGACCTTCCATCTTCAATAATGAAAAAGTTAGCGATAATAGTGCAGACTTAAGTTTGATCTTCCTGTATATGAGGTGATCCAAAAACAACCTATATGTCAGCTAACTTAATTTTTTTAAAAATAGAAATCCCTATTTTTTATTCTATCCAATGTCCAAAGAAGCTATTTTATTCTGTTTTTTTGCTTATATTTTTGTTAAAAGTAATATGGCAATTGGTCGGAATTTAGGATATAGGTACTGGGGAAATTGATGACGAGAATCTGAAATATTAACAAGCAGTTCTTTGAGAAAAATAAGAAGAACAAGTCGTTGTGGACAAATGTTCATAATATGACCTGTTTATCTTAAAATTAGTGGAAAAATCACTCTTTAAAGTGTTTACAAGTACTTAATTCACACCATGAATACAGGGTGTTTCCTAAAGATTGGTAAAAAATTCGTTGTGTGATTCCTGGGGTATTTTCATGAAAAAAAGTTCCTGTAAACATTTGCCGAAAAATGCTTCCTAAGGGAGCTACGCCCCTTTAAATAGGGCACCCCGAAGACGGTTTTTCCTCAATATTTCCGAAACCTTACATACAAAAATCATGAAATTTGGTACATCATACAAACTTTTAATGCTGAATGAGAATTTGAGCTCAGAATTTCAAAATTTTAATCAGGGGCGTACCATACTGGCGGGGTTAAAGGTTAAAAGAATCGATTCTTTTAACCTTTAACCCCGCCAGTATGGTACGCCCCTGATTAAAATTTTGAAATTCTGAGCTCAAATTCTCATTCAGCATTAAAAGTTTGTATGATGTACCAAATTTCATGATTTTTGTATGTAAGGTTTCGGAAATATTGAGGAAAAACCGTCTTCGGGGTGCCCTATTTAAAGGGGCGTAGCTCCCTTAGGAAGCATTTTTCGGCAAATGTTTATAGGAACTTTTTTTCATGAAAATACCCCAGGAATCACACAACGAATTTTTTACCAATCTTTAGGAAACACCCTGTATAATGACATGTACATTATAAGTACATTACCTTAAATAAACCTGAAAACTGAAACGCAAAAGGCTTGCTAATCACAAAACTGTTGGTCTGTAATGTTAATCAGCAGCTGCCAAGCTTATATTGTCTCATTTGTACTTGTTACACTTCAGATATGAGCCTTCAGCGACGTTGTCATCCTTCCACTAATTTATTCGATCAAATGAGACCAACTGACTTCGCGCCCAATTCACTCTGTCACTCCACTCTCTGTCCTCTGTCCTCTGTCACTTTGATTTTGATTGTTGTTTTGTCCGGTCAGTAGATTTTGTAAAATTCTTAAAGAACCGAATTTGTTGTTAATTATTATTATAAACAAACTCCGGCAACATGGATTTGCCGTATCGAGCTGAATATTCGAAAAGTAACCGAGCCAAATGCAAGCTTTGCAAAAATCCCATTGCTCAAGCAGTGCTTCGTATGGCTACGTTAACTCAGGTGAGTGCTCAATATTATTAAATACGGGGATATCATCTTCAAATCCGGCCTAGATATGCATACAAGAATGTAGTTGCATGGGCACAAATCAAAATGTTCACGTTAACATCACGAAGTGAGCTACAGGGTGATTTATAGATCAATTTTGTTATTGATTTTCAATATAACATTTCTCGTGCAATAACGAGGATATCAACTCGAAATTTGGACTATAGATGGTTTAAGATACGTTCTTTATTGAATTCAGTCTGAAATTGTCAATAAATCAGCACAAAGTTAGCTACAGGGTGATTTATAATGAAACCTTTGTGTTTATTTAAATTCAAAATAGCATTTCTCGTTTACTAGTGATGATATCAACTTCAAATTCGGACGGTAGATGAATCAAGACACGATCTTTATTGAATTCAGTCTGAAATTGTCAATAAATCAGCACAAAGTTAGCTACAGGGTGATTTATGATGAAACAATTGTATCCATTAAAATTCAAAATAGTATTTCTCGTTTACTAGTGATGATATCAACTTCAAATCCGGACTGTACATGAATCAAGACACGTTCTTTATTGCATTCAGTCTGAAATTGTCAATAAATTAGCACAAAGTTAGCTACAGGGTGATTTATGATGAAACAATTGTATCCATCAAAATTCAAAATAGCATTTCTCGTTTACTAGTGATGATATCAACTTCAAATTCGGACTGTACATGAATCAAGACACGTTCTTTATTGAATTCAGTCTGAAATTGTCAATAAATTAGCACAAAGTTAGCTACAGGGTGATTTATGATGAAACAATTGTATCCATCAAAATTCAAAATAGCAAGTCTCGTTTACTAGTGATGATATCAACTTCAAATTCGGACTGTAGATGAATCAACACACGTTCTTTATTGAATTCAGTCCGGAATTGTCACTAAATCAGCAGAAAGTTAGCTACAGGGTGATTTATAATGAAACAGTTGTGTTTATTAAAATTGAAAATAGCATTTCCCGTTTACTAGTGATGATCTCAATTACAAATTCGGACTGTAGATGAATCAAGACACGTTCTTTATTGAATTCATGACGACATTTTCAAAAAATTAGCACAAAGTTAGCTACAGGGTGATTTATAATGAAACAATTGTATCCATTAAAATTGAAAATAGCATTTCTCGTTTACTAGTGATGATATCAACTTAAAATTCGGACTGTAGATGAATCAACACACGTTCTTTATTGAATTCAGTCCGGAATTGTCACTAAATCAGCAGAAAGTTAGCTACAGGGTGATTTATAATGAAACAGTTGTGTTTATTAAAATTCAAAATAGCATTTCCCGTTTACTAGTGATGATATCAACTTCAAATTCGGACTGTAGATGAATCAAGACACGTTCTTTATTGAATTCATACCGACATTTTCAAGAAATTAGCACAAAGTTAGCTACAGGGTGATTTATAATGAAACAATTGTATCCATTAAAATTCAAAATAGCATTTCTCGTTTACTAGTGATGATATCAACTTCAAATTTGCACCATAGATGTTTCAAGACAGGTTCTTTATGGAATTCATGCCGACATTTTCAAGAAATTAGCACAAAGTTAGCTACAGGGTGATTTATGATGAAATAATTGTATCCATTAAAATTCAAAATAGCATTTCTCGTTTACTAGTGATGATATCAACTTCAAATTTGCACCATAGATGTTTCAAGACAGGTTCTTTATTGAATTCATGCCGATATTTTCAAGAAATTAGAACAAAGTTAGCTACAGGGTGATTTATAATGAAATAACGGTATCCATTAAAATTCAAAATAGTATTTCTCGTTTACTAGTGATGATATCAACTTCAAATTCGGACTGTAGATGAATCAGCACACGTTTTTCATTGAATGCGGTCCGAAATTGTCAAGAAATCAGCACAAAGGTAGCTACAGGGTGGTTTATAAATATAATACTGCTTTGTCTATTAGAATTGAAAATAACATTGCTCGTTTAGTAATGATGATATCAACTTCAAATTCGGACTGTAGATGAATCAACACACGTTATTCATTGAATGCAGTCCGAAATTGTCAAGAAATCAACACAAAGGTAGCTACAGGGTGATTTATAAATATAATACTTCTTTGTCTATTAGAATTGAAAATAACATTCCTCGTTTGGTAATGATGATATCAACTTCAAATTCGGACTGTATCTGAATGAAGATATCAACTTTGTTGTGCACAATTCAAAATATTCACCAAAAGTGGTCAAAGTAAGTTACAGAGTGATTTATAAAACAATGTAACATATAAAAAAAAGGTTCAGTCTCTAAACTATTTCTAGTCGCCACACTTTGACGGCAAACAAGCCAACTGGTTCCACTTCGATTGTTTCTTCAAAAAACACAAAGCCAAGTCAACCGACGACATCGAACACTTCGAATCGCTCAGAATCGAAGATCAGGACCGTATCAGAAAAAACCTCAACTCCATCGACGTTATCGTGCCGGACAAAAAAGGCAAAAAACGCTCAGCTACTGAAAACAAAGCAAAGAAACAGGCGTTGAAAGATTTTCTCATAGAAAATGCCAAAAGTTCTCGATCTGTTTGCATTGGCTGCCAACAAAAAATCCTAAAGGAAGAGGTTAAGGTATTTTTGCAGTCGAAACGCCTACTCAAAGTTGATTTCAGATCAGAGTGTCCAAAAAAGACTACGATTCTGATGTGAGCCGCTCAGTGGGGGCGGTGGATCGGTGGCATCATCTCACCTGTTTTGCCCAACTCAGAGCTGAGTTGGGGTATTTTGAAAGTGCTGATAAAATTCCTGGTTTTGGGGATTTGAGCAAAGATGATAAGGCTACAGCCAAGAAGGCTTTACCGTAAATTATTCCTCTGTAATCTGTCCCGATTTAAGTGGAAACTTTTAGTGCCATCAAACAAGAAGACTTGCCAGAACCCAAAAAACCCAAGCTGGAGGATGATCCTATGGATAAGGAGTATAGGGAGCAGAATACAGTTATGTTCGGATACAGGGATATGTTGAAGGAGTTGAATAAAAAACAGTTGACTGATTTGTTGGAGTACAATAAGCAAGAGGTTCCTGTGGGAGTGGAACCGATGTTTGATAGGTTGGCTGATTATATGACTTTTGGGGCGTTGAAGCCGTGCAATGGTAATTATGAGTGTTTTGATTATTTTCTGTTGTTTCAAGAATATTAGCTTGCTCCTCATTCTAAACCAACACATTATTTCATGAGTTATTGCGTATTGAGACACAAAATAGTCACGGATTGTTTTTTTTTCTATTGTTCCGTTTCAGGTCTAAAAATATACCAAAAGAGTTATTGGAAATCATTAAAAGTTCCTGTTGTAAATAATTTCCTGGGCTCTCTGCAGGGTGAAAAATCACTCAAAACGCTTTGCAATTTTCGTAAAATATTATACATAGTACATAGTGCACCAAGTAAACCTCAACTTTATTCCGCAAAATAATTAGTGAGGGTTGGTGAAAATTATTAAAAAATGATTCCTGCTGTAAATAATTTCCTGGGCACTATCTCCAAGGTGAAAATTCACTCTAAACACTCCTCAATTATCATAAAAATTTGAAATTATACATAGTGTCCTGAGTAAACCTCAATTTTGCCCCACAAAATAATTATTGAAGGTTGTTGAAAATTGATAAAAATTAATTCCTGCTCTAGATAATTTATTGGGCACTCTGTGGTGGAAAATCACTAAAAGCATTCCTCAATCATCATAAAAAAATTAAATGATATACAGAGTGTTTTGTTTTAAGAAATCCTTAATTCTGTTCCACAAAATAATTAGTAAGGGTTGGTTAAAATTATTAAAAATTGATTTCTGCTCTAAATAATTTCCTGGACACTCAGCAAGGTGGAAAATCACTCAAAACATTGCCCAATTATCGTTGCAATATAAAATATTATACAGAGTGTCCCAAGTAAACCTCAGCTTTTTTCCAGAAAATAATTCGTGAGGGATATTGAAAATTATCAAAATATTGCTTATTTTTGATTTCTGCCGACAATAATTTCCTGAGCACTGCAAGGAGAAAAATTACTCAAGACTTCGGAATTATCATAAAAATATAAAATAATATACAAAGTGTCCCAAGTAAACCTTAATTTTGTTTCACAAAATAGATAATGAAGATTATCAAAAATTTATTTTTGCTGTAATTTACTGGGCACTCTGCATGGTGGTAAATCACTCAAAACCTGAAATAGAGATATTTTTGACATGCAGCAACTGTGATTCTTTGGCTTCAGAACCTCTGACTTCCAGTCCTTTTTTTCTATGGTATCAGATATTTGATTCAGGCTGTCTGCGTAAAAATTGTTGAAATTTTGTTCTATATATTGAAATACTTTCAGTTTTTATCAAGTCTTTGAGTGTGTCCCCCACTAGAGTGATGGGACGAATAAAAATGCTTCCGTTAAAAAAAAAAACTAGTTTTTGATGAAAAAAAAAAACGGAAGTGCCGTTTTTTTGACTAAGTGAAAAATTAAATAAAAAGAAACAAAGACCTACAAATTCAACCCATCATCTAAGCTGTTATTTTGATGCTGATCAGATTAATTCAAAAACACTGAACATAAACCGTTTATTTGAGAAATAAAACAAACATTTCCAAAATCGAAATTATGTCTTGAGTGAATTATTTTTTTATAATATTATCTATTTTGAAAATTTCGCAGTTGGCATATTGGAGATTTTGAATTGAGTATTTATCGATAATTATTTTTATTAATTATTATTATAATTTAAACATTTAACAGAATTTTACGCATTATATCAGTTTCATTCATGTTCAAAATCGATGTGTTTATGATGAAAAACTTCTGGTACGTATTCAGGGCATAAAAATAAACATAAAAGTTTATACATATACAGGGTGTTAAGGTTTCTATTTAATTCTTCTATTTTTCAAATAAAATCCATGATATTGTAAATATTGGGGTAAAAATTGGTATCCGGGGGTTTTTTGCAATGACGAATTCGAATCTATTTTCAATAAAGCTCTTACTTGTAGATTCTATTCTTTCGAACAATAACTTTTTGGTACGACACTTTATATTACATTTTTAAGTGAAACAAATGCTTCTTTTATTATTTGTACTTCAGAAGGTACACCTGTTAAAAGTCGATACAGTTCTCGAAATATTTGAATTAAAAAAAAAAAATCGACGCATGTGATTTTTTTTTTATCAAATACAGTGAATACACATTAAGTTTTAATTTAATTTATTTTTTGAAAATTATAAAACCTAGCTGATGTTCTATTGAACTTGATTTGAGAACAATAATGTTATTAAATACATTTGGTTCACTTTTTATTTTTTAGATTTAGCAATAAAAAATCACACGTCCAATTTTTTCTAAATCCAAATATCTCGAAAACCTTTGTTCGTATCAACTTTTACAGGAATAGCCACAGGTTTTTTTTTTATTTCACTCAAGAATTTAACAGGGCCGTACCTACAAACAAGTGAGAGCCATACAAAGATAAGATTCGAATTCGTCATACCAAAGAACTCCTTAATACCAATTTTTTCTCCAATATTCAAATTATCATAGATTTTATTTAAAAAATAGGAAAATCAAATTAGAACCTTCACACCCTATATCTACAGGGTGGCCCAACGAAAAGGTCCCACCATTATTTATGACTTTCCTGGTATATTTTGGGAAAAACGCTCGGACACGTCAATTTTTATTTTTAGTGGGACATCTTTTCGTGTATGACTGTATAATACAGGGTGTTCCAAAAATAAGATATCGCATTACACTTGACATTTTTAAATGAAAACCCCCAATCTTTTTTTCTATTTTTGGATTCTCCATGAAGTTTTTAGTAACTTTTGTATAATACAGTTTATACCTATCTTCAACCGTTTTAAAGTTATTTGAATTTTTCATAAAATTGGGACCTTCTCGTTGAAAAATTCAAATAACTTTAAAACGGTTGAAGAGGTATAAACTGTATTATACAAAAGTTACTAAAAACTTCATGGAGAATCCAAAAATAAAAAAAAATTGGGGGTTTCCATTTAAAAATGTCAAGTGTAATGCGATATCTTATTTTTGGAACACTCTGTATGATACAGTCATACACGAAAAGACGTCCCCCTAAAAATAAAAATTGACGTGTCCGAGCGTTTTTCCCAAAATATACCAGGAAAGTCATGAATAGGGGTGGGACCTTTTCGTTGAAAATTTTAAATAACTTTAAAAGGGTTGAATAGGTATAAACTGTATTATACAAAAGTTACTAAAAACTTCATGGAGAATCCAAAAATAGAAAAAAAAATTGGGGGTTTCCATTTAAAAATGTCAAGTGTGATGCGATATCTTATTTTTGGAACACCCTGTATTATACAGTCATACACGAAATGACGTCCCCCTAAAAATAAAAATTGACGTGTCCGAGCGTTTTTCCCAAAATATACCAGGAAAGTCATTAATAAGGGTGGGACCTTTTCGTTGGGCCACTCTGTATATAAACTTTTATGATTATTTTTGGGCCCTGAATATACTATACGTACCTGAAGTATTGAAATTTTCTCATGAATAACCCTGTATAATGTTTGCATTTTGTTTTCAAGAAGCAATAAAATGCAATAATTAAAAACAAAAAATATCGTTTTTAAAATGTTTTTTTATTTGGTTTTCTATTTTAACACGTTTTTCCGCCTCACTACACCCACATTTTTTATGGTTTCCTTTACAATTATCGGATTTTTGATGATTTTTCTAAGAAAGTATTGTTGACATCCTGGTACAAAATATCCACAATAGTTGTATGGAACTCTTGTTTATTTTTCCGATATATTTCTATCTTTTCTATTCCACACTCAAATGATAACTTTGTACCAATAAATTCATAGTCTATTGACTTGGGGAACTTCTGAAAAACTGTTTTTTGTTGATGTATGGTGTGATCAATCAACTTTCTTAAACTGTCAAAACTTTATAATTTATTTTTTCTATTTATGAATGGTTTTATGTCGATATTTTCAACACCCAACAACTCTTCCGTTCTATCAAGATTTTTTTATTTAATATCAAATCTCTCTTTCTATTTTCTGAATATTGTAAAAAAGTTTATTTGACGTACGTTGACCTATATTAAATACACCAGAAATATCTCAAATCTTCGAGTTATTGAGACTCAAAGCCACTTTCTTGAAGAGAATAGTCCATACTTTGTCATCTTCAATCGAATATTTTGGTTCGTTTGAAAATCTTCACATATTTTGAGTTTGACCTCATCTTCATGGCATCAACCCAAAAAATTCACAGAATGTAAAGACGGCCAACTTGTCTTCAATAAAATGGGCTACCAATGTACGGGCAACTTGAGCGAATGGGCGAAATGCACCCATACAACAAAAGACCCAGAAAGAACCAAATTTTCCGTACCATCCAAATTAAAAGAAGAATTTCCGTTTTTGAAAAAATACAAGTACGCGCCAAGAAAGCGCGTCATCAAGGACGTGAGTCCCAGTACCATTGTCAAAAAAGAGGCCAAAGACGAACCTGATGGGTGAGTGACTAAATCGATGGTACCTGTCCATCCATTGTCCATTTTTAGTCCAAAAATCGTCCGGGCTTTGCCAGCATTGTACGGAATGGAGTTCGTGATTTTGGGACAGCCGGAACGCGGAAAGGACGTCCTGAAGAAGGAAATTCAAACGTTAGGTGGCAAAGTTGTAACGAAAATTTCAAAAAGTGTTATGGCAGTGATTGCTAGCGAAGACATGGTCGAGAAAAAGGGGGCTAGGATTTCCGAAGCTGAAACTGAAGGGGTCAGTTGCTATTTTGTTTGTGTTTTTTATGTAGTATTAATTAGGTCCATGTGGTTCCTGAGACGTTCATCGACGAAGCCAAGAATAACACGGGAAAAATCCCAGATTTGATCATCAAAAAGAGCATGTGTGATTGGGGCTCTGACGTAAGTATCCCATTTAGTCAGTTAGCCAATTAATGGTTGTGTCCAGCCCACCACGCGTCTCCCACCAGAACCATCAAAGAGCAAATCCAGCTCCATGTCTAAAAGCCGCTTCGTCTCTGGTCCTAGTAAAATCAAGCTCAAGCTCAAAGGTGGCACCGCTGTCGACCCAGACAGTGGCCTGGAAGATGTCGCTCACGTCTACGAAGACAGCGCCAAGCAAAAATGGACGGCTGTCCTCGGAATCACCGATGTGCAAAGCAACAAAAACAGCTTCTACAAGCTGCAGCTGCTCGAAGCTGACAAAGGCGGCAAATACTGGCTGTTCCGCAGCTGGGGCCGTATCGGTACCACCATCGGTGGTCACAAAGAACAACAAATGAATACAATACATGAAGCTAAAAACGCTTTTATGGATTTGTACGAGGAAAAGTCAGGAAATGACTGGCAAGACAGGGATAATTTTGTCAAAGTTCCCGGGAGAATGTATCCGATTGACATTGACTATGGGGATGAAACTGATAGCTTCGATATTGTTGAAAAAGAATCAACATTGAAGAAACAAGTGCAAGACTTGATGAGGCTGATTTTTGATGTAAAGCAGATGCAAAAGTTGATGTTGGAGTTCGAATTGGATACGGAAAAGATGCCGCTGGGCAAGTTGAGCAAAAAACAGATTCAGCAGGCGTTTGCGGTGCTTTCTGAGCTGCAGGAGTTTGTGGAGAAGGGGGCAACTGAGGTGAAGCTGATTGAAGCTACAAATCGGTTTTACACGCTGATTCCGCACAGTTTTGGCGTGGATGAGGTGCAGATTTTGCGGAATAAGGATATTATCAAGGTTAGTAGTGGTTATATTTTTTTTAAGAAAACTTATTATTTCTTTTAATTTTTTGATCAAGTTTGACTCAATTCTTTTTTCAAATTTGCCCATATCAACCTGAATTTTTTTCAGTGATCTTTGTAGATATTTAGGTATAAAAATAAGGGCGATATCTGCAATGATTTGGGGGCTATGAATTTTTTGTCTGAAACCATTTTTTTTTTATTTTCAAGTTTTGACTCAATTTTGATTCAAATTCTCTCTCATCACTCTATTTTTCTAGTAATATTTGAAGCAAATCTCTTTGTAGTAATACAATGTCTCTGAAGTATCTCCAAGGTATTATCAGATGTCTGAGGTATTTATAGGTCTTTCCTAGGTGTCTCTGAGGGGTTTAAGGTGTCCCGGAGGTTTATTTGAGGTGACTTTGGGTGTGGTAGGTTTCTGACACTATCTCTGGGGTGTCTTCGACAGATGTCCGAGGAATGTCCAGGTATCTCCGAAGGTGTTTCAGGTGTCTCTGAGGTGTATTTAATGTTTCTTAGGTGTTTCTGAGGTTTATACAGCGTCTCTGAGGTGTCTCCGAGATATTTGTGTGCCTGAGGGGCTTTATGTGACTCCGAGGTGTATCTGAGTTCTTAGGTGTTTCCAGGTTAATCCAAGGTGTCTCTGGGGTGATTCGGATGACTCTGGGGTGTATTTTGATTTTCTTATGTTTTTTTACTGCGTCGCTGAGGTATTAGCAAAGTGTTTTTAGGTGTCTCTAAGGAGTTTTTAGGTATTTCCAAGGTTATTCCGTATTTTAGAAATCTCTGAGTAGTATATGAGGACTTTAGAGATGTTTCTTGCAGTGTCTTTGAGGTGTCTTCGAGGTGTTTGGGGGTGTCTGAGGTATTTTTTGGCGCCTCCGTGAGGTTTTTTGGTTTGAGGTGTCGGAAATATTTTAGTGCCAAGGTTTCTCAATCACTCATTTTTCTCCCCAATAACTTTTGAAAAACATGAAATATTTGCATTGTTTTGGTAACCGGCTGTTTCTTGAGATGGCCAATTACGGAAAACTTTTTTATTATAATTCGTCCACTGCTGGACATAAGGAATCAAAATTTTGAGAATCCGATAAAAAATTCAAAAAAAAATAAAAATTATATAATTCCTTCACTATGTTCTGGATCTTTTTTTTATCAGTTGTTATTTTGCCTTCTTTGTTTCGGAGTTTACCAATTTTTATCTCTTTCCTCCCTTTAAAGAGTTCTTATAGGTATTCATTCTCTTCGATAGTTTTTGGTCCAGTCACTGCTTTATTTTCCTGATTTCTTCCTGGACAATTTATCTGCTCTGCTTGTTTTATAGCATCTCCTATATTTCCATTTAACTCCTTTATATCCACGTTTAAAGTTGAAGTTTTTTGTTTGTTCAGAAAGGTTTCTGTGTTATTTGTGGGGTGTATTTCTTTATTTCTTATTGTGATTGACTGTATTAGAATTAGTTAAAAATTGAAAAAAATAAAAAAAAAAGATTGAAAAAAATTCAAGTAAATTTATTATTTTTTTTTTCAAATTTACCAATTCTTGTACAGTTAAGTCGCAGTTAATCTCTCTAAGAGTATCAAAACGTTTTTCAATACCAACAACTAGTGTCTCGCCGTAGTATTTTAGTGTATTATTGCAATAACCTGTAAAACAAAATCTATTTTTCTCGAAGACGGTTCGATTTATCGAAAAAAAAGAATAGCACCTTTTCTGTTGAGAAAAGGTCAGAGTATTTCAAAAAGTAGTTTTCAGCTCTGTTAAATGACACCTGTCAAAAAATGGGCCCAAAAGGTCTGCTGGCAAGTCCGTTCCTGGTTCCCCCTAGAATTTAAAATATTGATTTTACTATAGTTTCAAGAGTCTTCATGTCCTACAAAACATACTAAAATTTCATCAAATTTTAAAAGCCGGTTCAAAAGTAAGAGCTAAAAAATGAAATCGATGGGTACCCCCTTAGGCTCTGTATCTCCGTTAGGAGGCACTTGAAAAAAAAAGAGTTTTATGGCAAACCAGGGTTATTTTGACTCCCCCTATACGCTGTATATCTAGGTGATGCGCTTGGAAATGGACAATTTGCATATTTTTTGGAAATATCAAAAATATAAGGATTGGTAAGTGCTGATGCCATTGATGTTTAACGACCTCTATCAATGAAGTAATCACCGATTAAAGTGCGCCAATCAACATCCACTACGTAACAGAATACTTTATCTCTCTCCGTCTTGCTTATTGTCTATAATAACTCTCTCTCTCTCTCTCGAGGGGGTAATATAGCGCCGCCCCGTTTTCGATCATACAGTGAAATTTGCGTTTTCTTTTTCATTCATTGAGTATATTTTTGGGTATTTTGGCTGATGACTTTGTAATATTGTCTAGAATACGTATATAAAATTCCAAGTCATTTGAAAATGTATGCAAATTGTCCATTACCGTATCCGTTAATTCGAAAGGATCTTTGGCCGCGATATGTACCAAATTTAAGCGGTGGTTGATGATCCAAGACATGGTTTAATTTTCCAATTCGCCTGTGTATTTTTCGGGTACTTTCGCCAAGCTTTATCGCCACAAGGACATCAGCCCAAGCCATACTGAATTCTGACACGTCGATTTATTGACGACTATTACGAGGGACGTTCGAAATAATATAAGGTGTATTTTGAAATTGAATTGATATAGTTGTGTAATAATTGAAGAAGGTAAAACTATTTCTTTTCTGCAACAGGGAGGTCATTGACCAAATGACTATATGGAGGAGCCGCCCTTGGATATGATAAATTATATTCAATTTTTTACATTTCCGTCTGAGAGCTCATAGAGGCCATCTTCCTGTAGAAATTTAAGGAGTCTATCATTTCTTTCGACATTTCCGTATTTCTCCAAGGGAATTCCCGACTCGTCTTGTCTTCCTCCAAGTTTGGCATTTAGGTCGCTTACTAGTAAGGTGTACTGGTTAGGGCATATATTTAGGGTTTTGTCCAAGTTATTGTGGGAAACCTCTTGTGTGTGTATTCTGTGTATGATTGATCCTACACCCCTCCTGGATGCTCCTATACAGGGTGTCCCAGAAGAATTGGGAGATATTTGAGTTGAGTGGTTTGGAACAAAAATTGTTTTTTAGATATTTTCGTACGACCCTTTCCTTCGTAATTAATCGTACTTTAAGGTAACACCCTGAAGGGATAGCTCTGAAACGCTGGAATCAATTTCAATGAAACTTGAACAGCACCTAAGGACTCATAATTTGAAACTATAGCAGTATTTTAATTTTTTTTTTGGAAGCCTGGGGCTAAAAATAATAATTATTATTTCAGAAAAAGGAGTATCACAGCCTCGGGCTTCCAAAAAGAGATTGAAAATTCTGCTATAATTAGGTAGTGCGTGTACTGTCCAAGTTTCATAAAAAATTAATTTCACCGTTTTGGAGGTATCATGGTAAAACCTTTCTCAGGGTGTAACTTCAAAGTACAAATAATTCCGGAAGTAAGGGTCGTACGAAAATATTTTATAGAAGATTTAAATTTTATTTTTGTCCCAACTAACCATTACTCAATTATGTCCCAATACTGCTTGTGAAAAGTGTATCCAGATTTTAGTGTCATTCTTCTTTCCTAATTTCATTTGATCCTACGACATCCCATTTGGTTTTCTCCAGTATTTCCAACTTGACAAGTTCCTGGTCCGACAAAAGAGTTAGTTAGAATAAAAACCCTTGTATTGTCCGAGAAATAGAAACGATTTCAGATATTTTCTCCGATTTATCCAGGAAAAACTGGATATGCTTGATGCCCTAATGGAAATGGAAATCGCCTACAGCCTAATGAAATCATCAGGCACCGAGCATACTGTGGACTCGTACTATAAACAACTCAAAACCGACATTGACATACTAGAAAAGAACTCTGAAGAGTTCAAAATAATCGCTGAGTACGTTAAAAACACCCATGCAGCAACACATTCCAGCTACGACCTGGTGCTTGAAGACGTAAGCTACATCTCACACTGAAACCAATTTATCCAACATTTATGGCAGGTTTTCATGGTTAAAAGAGATGGAGAAGAAAGACGGTACAAACCGTTTAGAAAAATGCACAACCGCAAGTTGTTGTGGCACGGATCGAGAATCCAGAACTTTGCAGGAATTTTGTCTCAGGGTTTGAGGATTGCTCCTCCTGAAGCTCCAGTTACCGGATACATGTTTGGCAAAGGGGTTTATTTTGCTGATATGGTGTCCAAGTCAGCAAATTATTGCTGCACCAATCCGAATAATCCCACGGGGTTGTTGTTGCTCTGCGAAGTTGCCCTGGGAAATGTGAGTGTGCCATAAATAATGCGGCGATCAATCAAATTTTCCATAGATGTTGGAGAAGAAGCACGCCGAATACATAAATAAACCACCAAAAGGCCATCACAGTGTTAAAGGTCTAGGTAAAACCCATCCTGATCCTGGTTTGATTAAGAAAATCGGTGATGCTGAGGTTCCTGTAGGCAAAGGAGTTCCGCAACCTGGTACTGAAAATGCCAGTTTGTTGTACAACGAGTATGTAGTTGGAGTACTTTTGTGATCAAATTTTTGTTATCTTGTTTTCAGGTTTATTGTCTACGATGTGGCCCAAGTGCAGATCAAGTACTTGCTTAAGGTTAACTTCAAATACAAGTACTAAAGATTGCTGTTGTGTTATTATACTTATTAATATCGTTCATTCCAAACGTTTGGAAGTTTTGTAATTTTCCTATATCCGTTTATATTTCAGTGTTTCATGTGTTCATTTTTTTCAATAAAATTTTTAATTTTGTTTCCATTGTTTTATGTTCAACAGAAAGTGACATGTTACTACATTGACTATAATAATCCTGGACCGGGCATCGAGAAAAATGCATTGATACACGTATTAACTTGAGAATCACGTTAGAACGACATTTCTATCTGTGAATTTATCATGAAAACTTCACTCTACTGGCAACATTGCAGAAGGCCATTACTCCAGCGTGACGTCACAACTGCGCGTCGGCATGCCGTTTTGTGTGTATCGTGGCGGCTTTGATAATATATCGTACAATCAGGTTTGACACACAGCTGAAAAAGTAAAAACGCTTTTCGTCCCTAGTGTGTTTTCAAATAGCGCACGGTGGCGCTCTTATATCGGGCGATCTCCCGAATACTTCCGACAAATTTCCATAGCGAGAATGCATTTGACTGGAGCGCTGAATGCATACACACATGGGCTGGGACAGACTAAGAGAACAGTGTCTATGCAATGGAGTAGAAGATGCTATAGAGGCGCCGGAGGTTTGTGTTGATGGTAACGATATTTTTTCACTTCTGTGGGACTCTGCATGGGCTATATGAAAATAGTGAAAATGCACCGTTATTCGAAATAAAATTGTTATGAGGATTTAATTTTTAAAATCTCGTTTTTATTTTTTCTTGTTTTCGCTGGCAGTGCGCGCGTACGGGCGCTCTTATTCACGAGCCGCCCCTGATTGCGTATAGTGAAATTTTTTTAAATGGTTTTTATTCTGTTACTGCTAACTAGAAAATTAATATTTGCAAAAGTTGTTTCCTTCCCCATAATATGCTTCTTACACAAGTTACAAATTTTATATACAAATTTCATTCTCTCAATTCTCAATCGATCCACACAAAGAACCACGATTATGTCAATTTATCAGAACTTTCAAATAACCTAAGATTTTTGAGGATTCATGCATTATCATCTAAACACGGCGACCCGGGCTGGCGCAGCGTGTAATGCGTTGGGTCAGTGAGTGGGAACCGGTCCGCTGTTGGGTTCGAACCCCAGCAATGGCAATAGACCGTCAAAAGTCGAATGCTTGGTATTTAGGCGGCACCCACACGGCAGAGTGAAAAACGTGTAATCGTCCTCCCTATTCACGCCGGTAACCAGGCCGGGAAGAATCGATTATTCTCGTAGGGAACGAAAGACCAAGATACACACTCGCCAGTCGGTAGATTCCACCGCGAACACAGTGGTTCTCCAGAACACACTGGTAGAACATGCTGTGGTCCGATGGAATCGATGACCGTGGTTCGGAATCCACGTTAAACTGTAGGACCTATTGGAATGTAAAACCGGTCCCCTCTCCTTACCCTTACGATCCCGTCTGCCCTCTTTGACGTGCATATACAGGATGTTTCATTAATATTGCGGAAAAATTCGGGATGAGTTTACTCGCTTTAAAATAAGAACAAAACTTCCTATAAACATGTATCCGGAAATGCTTCGTTACAGAGTTTCAGGGTGTTAAAATTTTATTTTTATTTTTCCCAAGTAAATAATATTTGAACTAGAGTAGATCTTTTCATGAAAATTGATATTTAGGAATTTATTATCATGCGAAATTCGAATTTGATGTTAGTATGGCTCTAACGTGTAGGGGGCGCTACCTACACTTATTTTTCAGGATATTTACAGCCATAACCCATAACTCTTGAAAAGTTAAGATAGGAAAGTGCAGACCATTTTTCTCCAACTTCAAAAGTTTGAGTTTTATAGTATGTCAAAGGTGCAAAAATGAAATTTTTTAACCGTGATATCTCGATAACGGTTGAATTTAGGAACATTAGTTGTTTCACAATTTTTGTTCAAAATTGAAGGAAGAATTGAAATATCAAGTAATATACAAGGGGTTCCATTCAAAAAATACAACTTAGGTGCGTTGCGTGTTTTGGGGACACCTTGTATAACGTGAAAATATTTTTAAAATGTAGCCTTGAAGGATCCCTATCCATCCAGAAAAAAAACTATTTTAAAATCAGATACTTCAGTCATAATGTTTCGAGTCGAATAACGTGAATAACCCTGTATATACAGGATCTTTCAAAAGTCCCGGAATAGTCTCGTATCTCACAAACGGCTCGAAAAAAAAGTAAAAATTTGTACTTCGTGGTTTTAGAACATGCCTGATCCGATGGTAATATCGGCAATGTTGCCACGTTTACATTTTGAGAGATAAAGTAAACAACTTTTTTTTTCAAAATGCATAGCCCATTCAATTTTTATTGCAATAAATAGAGCGCCCCTCGGTTATTAGATCCTCCAAACATCAAATTTTTATTTGAAATACTGCAACTTATTTGCACTTTCGTTCAACAGTCCCGGAACGGTCTCGTATTTCACAAACGGCTCGAAAAAAAAAACTAAAAATTAGTACTTGGTGGTTTTGGGACATGCCTTATCCGATGCTAATATTGGCAATGTTGCCGTGTTTACAATCGAGACCGTTCCAAGACTTTTGAAAGACCCTGTATATATATAAATATATATATATATATATATGAGCTGCCAAATTGCCCTAGCAGCCGCGTCAAACCTTCCATAACCAACTAACTATAGCTTTAACGACAAAACTCTGCTCATTCTCATTGATAAACAGGTCTGAGGAAGGCGGGTCTTCTGGTTTTCAGCGCAGAGTTGCCAATAAGCTTAACAGTCTTTAACGTATAGTTTTTTTGTGAAATAAAAGTACAAGTGCGAATGCGATATTTTTTCCCGACTTTTTAGTCAAAAACCTTCACTTGAGCAGCAAATATGAATTAATTGAAAAAGGCAAAAAAAGGATTTAATTAAAAGCGCGTAATTTTGAGTATACCTACCCTACCTATCTATTACCTACAACAGTATCAGACAAATTTAGAGCAACTATCTTTGACATATCCTTTAAAATTTTATTTGTTGAGTGTTGTTTAGGCTCTCATGCAACAACACAATTTTTATGAAGAGACCGGAAATTCCACGACAAAATTAAAGCAAGTCATTTTTAACTGTATTACTGTGAGCAAATGATCAAATACGGCTCTACCTGTTCCATATCATTGGTTTAAGATGGCATGTGGACTCCATATGTTGATCCAAAAGAAAAAATAATAATAATAACAGCCTTATATATTATTATACAGTCCGGCTCTAAATGGTCCCCCCCCCCTTTTTTTAATGTGTGCACCAAAAATTTTGAAACTTGGCATACTTTAAGTGCTGTCGAAATACTACTTTTTGATGTTACTGACGTACTTTTAGTATTCAAGATGGCTGCTGGGCGCCATTTTGAAACATTTTTTTAAATGGAAAGGGGGGTCGTGTGAAACTTCATTCGAAAGGTCTTATCGAGTAGTTATTGTGTGAAAATTTCATAGGATTGAACGCATCCGTGCGGATATGACAGCCTGTCAAACTAACAAGATAAAGAAATTCGTGAAATAAGAAGAAAGAAAGCATACTTCAATTTTTATTGTAAAAAATGTGGAAAATGTCCTCCGTTGACCCCCAAACAATGAAATAATCTGTCTGAGAACTCCTGAAGGACTTTTTCGAAAGTATCGACATTAATATTTTGACAAAAAGCAGTAATTCTTTGCTGTTAATCTAAAAGAGACTAAAGAGAGTCTGGCTGTGTTGCATATACTTCCTGTTTTAAATATCCCCATAAAAAAAGTCCAATGGTGTTAAATCGGGCGACCTGGCAGGCCATTCGGTAGGACCCCGACGACCAATCCAACGATTGGGGTAAGTTATGTCCAAATACTGCCTCACATTTCTGCTGAAATGGGGAGGCGCACCATCCTGTTGAAAAATTGGTGCCATGCCAAATTCGTTGGGATTATTCTGACGTATTTTTACAATCAAAGGCTCTATTGTAGTTTTTAACAAGTTCAAATACAGGTCCCCTGTCAAATTTTCATGAATGAGAACAGGACAAACAATATGGTTTTTCAATATCCCAGCCCATACGTTAACCTTTTCGGGATATTGCGTGTGGGTTTTCCTAAAAACATGCGGATTTACGTCACTCCAATAACGAACATTTTGCCTGTGTACACGGCCATTTAAAAAGAAAGTACACTCGTCACTAAAACAAATATTTTGAACGTATCTCGGATCTCGGCCTATTCTATCGGACATAATTTCGCAAAATTCCACACGTCTGTCAGGATCATCTTCAGTCAACTGGTGCACCATTTGAAATTTATAAGGATAAAATTTCTGTTTTTTCAGCAATCGTTTTACAGAATAAAGCAGACGAAGTATCACAGATGTCTGCAACCTGAAAAGTCGACTGTTCAGGATTTACCACCATCTCATCAATGATTGCAATTTGTTTATCCTCCGATATATAGATGGTCACCCTTGATTCATAAGCTCTCAACACTACCAGTCTCGATAAATTTCCGCACCAATTCGCGAAGATATTTCCTGTATATCGGACGATCCGGGAAGCGCTCATTGAAGATTCTTTCCGTCTTATGGAAATTACGATTTCCACCATGAATAAAAATTGCTTTAATTTTTTTTTGCGAGGGAACGCGAACTAGGCATTTTTGTAACACTTATTCCTAATTAACACAATAATCAAACAACTCTGGCTCATATCGTTTCAAGATTTTCACATTTGGTTAAACTCTAGTGCTGTGGCGAGGTATTGTGGAAACTGTATCTCCATCTTAATTTAGATTTTGGTATTATAATGCTAATAAATGCTTTCCAAATTTTTTATAATCATCTTGAAATTCTTTATCAGCATTCCTATTTGTTAACCTGTACTGTTTTGCTCAGGTTCACCATCATTTTTCCGGAATCTGATGTGTCAGCTCGTTAAAAAATTGAAACTTAATGTAAACGACATTTTTAAAAACTAAAAGTTTGGCAGGCTGTCATATCCGCACGAATGCGTTTAATCCTATGAAATTTTCACACAATGATCTACTCGATAAGAAGACCATTCGAATGATGTGTCACACGACCCCCCTTTCCATTTAAAAAAATGTTTCAAAATGGCGCCCAGCCGCCATCTTGAATACTTAAAGTACGTCAGTAACATCAAAAAGTAGTATTTTGACAGCAATTGAAGTATGCCAAGTTTCATAATTTTTGGTGCACACAAGGAAAAATCAAGACGCCCGAATCCCGAATGTCAAATACTGATAAAGTAACGTTTTATTAAGTGATTAATCCAAATTCAATCTCCTTCTAGTAGTTATGAGCAGCAGCCCCGATAGCAGTTTGAAATTTCTCTCAATCACCACACTTTTTAGTTTTATCAATTTTTTTAAAATTGGTTAAAATGTTGTGCTTGTATTGGTCTGATCTCCTATTCGTTGTGAATGTCTTCATTCCTATAAAATAGGGCGGGGTTCTTTCTTATCTTCTGAATTTTTTTTTTGTAGCCTCCGAATATTTGTTTTATTTCAATATAGAGCTCCAGGTGAGTTGGAGACAAATTAATAATTGATTCTCTATATTTCTATTACTATTTCCATTTGATAGTGGGAAAAGTGTAACATAACATCCGTTGACTTCTTTAAGTTATCCAATTGTTTGTTCTTGCTCCAGTTTATAGCTGTTTCATTAATTTTGATTTTCCAAGTTTCAAAATAGTTTGAATTTATTGAATATTCAATTTATAACATCTTCTTGGTAAAATTGGTAAATTACTACATTCCTTAGCAAATTCCCAAAACTGTTTATTTGCTATTGCCATATTTTTTAACGATTGTTCGTTCGCAGTTCTCTTTTTTGATCACCATTCTTCCAAATAAATATTGTTCCTTCATTGATGAGATGAGATTTTTTATTACCAATGAAAGTTCAATATTATTTAAAGTAAAGCTTTTTTTGTTGTATTAATGAAGGCATTATTGATAAATTCAGTAATTTTGACTACTGCTTTCGTTGGGTGTGTGGTTGTGCATAAGAGCTTAGGTCAGCCTTTGACAATGTTGCCAACTTTATTGCGGCGTCTAGATTAATTTTCTCGCAATGACATTGACATCTGACACTGACACAACACAGTACGCACTCCTTCATTCTTTATTTGTTTACATCTTGTGTTGTGTTTATAGTGTTTTGTTTGTTTGTTTTCAGCCTTATTTTTCCAGTTTTTATAAAAAGTAAAGTACAAAGTACCTATATTATGTGGTAGTTCAATATGTAGTTTTCGATAATTATAATCAATATTGATCATCTTTCATCGTAATTCGGGGAATTTCCCACTTTTACATAGGTACCTACTTACGTTTCAGGAATTTCCATAATACTTAATAAAATATTTAGAATTTGTTGCGTTGTTTTAAAAAATACGAGACGAACTTCATTTCTGTGATACCTGATGATGGTTTTTTGAGGAAATTTTCGAAACAGTGCAAGCTAAAAGAGTGCAATTTTGTGTACTAACTACACATTCCATGACCGATAATATGGTGTAAAAATAGTTTTTGAAAATCAACCAGGGGTGGGTAATAAACGGGAGGCTCAGAAAAACATTGCCCAAACGTTCTTTCCTAGATATACAGAGTGTTAGTTGATAGGCCGTTATTCCAAATAGGAATTCCTGAACCAAATTCAAGAAGAAAAGGTCTTTTAAACATGTGCCCTAAATATTCTGGTTTTTGAGATAAAGGGTGTTTAAGGTTCAGAAACAAATCGAATTTATTATTACTTACTTAATATCTCAATGATCCTTTTGCCGATTTTTTTCAATTTTGTCGGAGTTTCTCATTGTAACAAGACAAGACGCTGGATTATCACTAACTAGATGGTAATTATGAGTTTCAGTGGTGTCCCGAGGGACAGATTCATGAATAATATTGATGATAAGCCAGATAAGCCCCTGACTTTTTGGAAAAATTATATTTTTTTCAGATGGAGCCTCTGAAAATACAACTTTTTTGTCTCTTGATTTTTTTTGTTTTCGAGGCAAAAAATAGAGATCACTTTATTTCAACCCTAGTTTAACCACATTTTTCGAAATACTTTGATTTTTTCCTTGAAATCGAAGAAAGATACGGAAAAATACCAAGAAACAAAAAAGTTGAGTTTGTAGCTGCTCTATAATAAACAGGGTGTCCCGAAATTAGACGTCAATATTTTAACCACGTATTCTACGCCCCAAAATAAAAATAAAACTTCAAATAAACTAGTTTTCACAAACTCCCCGTTTTCAAGATACAGGGTGTTAAATGTGAAGACCTGATGACGGTTTTTTGTAGATACATTCGAAACCTGTCAAGATGATTGAATAAAATTTGGTACAGTCATTAAACTTTTCACACTCTATCTAATGAATGAAAAGTTAGTATTGTGTAGCCTTTATGAGTGGGATATACAGGGTCGGCTTTAAGAAAAATAGGCCCCAAATTTTTTGGTTGTTGATTTTTATTAGTTTTACCCAACAATTTTGAAAATCTGGAGTTTTCTACACAAATGAGGTACTCTTCTGGAAACTCGCTTAGATGCACCATTTTCGAGAAAAACGCATTTGAAAATCTTTGTACACACTGATTTTAGTAAAAAATGTCGTGTGCATCCGACTGGGCTATCACAGGTAAACCCGTGCTTTCGCTGAGCGTTTCGGTTTATGCAATTTTGTTTGTAATATGATTTTCAAATGCATTTTTCTTAAAAATGGTGCGTCCCAGCAAGGTAGGAGAAGAGTACCTTATTTTTGTAAAAAACTCTGGATTTCAAAATTGTGCAAGCAAAACGACTAAAAATCAACAAACAAAAAATTTAGGGCAAATTTTTCCCAAGCCCGTCTCTGTATTCCCTAGCCATGAAGGTTGTAAAATACTAAGTTTCCGTTCATTAGGTAGCGCGAAAAAAGGTTGATAAGTATACAGTATTTTATCCAAGGTTTCGAAAATATATACGAAAA
This sequence comes from Orchestes rusci, assembly GCA_958502075.1. Classification (NCBI taxonomy): domain Eukaryota; kingdom Metazoa; phylum Arthropoda; class Insecta; order Coleoptera; family Curculionidae; genus Orchestes; species Orchestes rusci. The sequence goes on from OY293306.1 coordinate 46,703,410, forward strand.
ACCGTCATCAGGTTTTCACCTTCAAGACCCTGTATCTTGAAAACGAGAAGAGTCAGTGGATACTAGTTTATATGAAGTTTTGCTTCTATTTTGGGGTGTAGAATACGTGGTTAAGTTTTCTCGCTTTAAAATAAGAACAAAACTTTCTGTAAACATGTATCCGGAAATGCTTGGTTACAGACCTACAGGGTTTTCAAATTTTATTTTCATTTTTCTTTTTCCTTAGTAATATTCAAACCAATGTCGATCTTTTGATGAAAATTGGTGATTGGGAATTTCTTATCATGTGAAATTCGAATTTGACATTAGAATGGATCTAACTTGTAGAGGGCGCTACCTACACGTATTTTACCTGCTATGAAGAGCTATACTAAGGTCAAATTCGAATTTCGCATGATGAGAAACCCCCAATCACCAATTTTCATCAAAAGATCGACATGGGTTCAAATATTATTTAGAAAAAACAAAAATGAAAATAAAATTTCAACACCCTGTAGCTATGTAACGAAGCATTTCCGGAAACATGTTTATAGGTAGTTTTGTACTTATTTTGAATCGGGAAAAATCATCTCGAATTTTTTCGAAATATTAATGAAACACCCTGTATGAAAACAATAAATGTGTCCAAAATAGTCTGGTTTCAAAATAGAGGGTATTAAAGGTTCAAAATTAATTCGAATTAATTATGTATTAATATTTCAAAGTTGTTTTTGCCGGTTTTGTTGAACTTTGGTAGATGTTTTCATTGTAAAAAGGCGCTCAATTTGGCACTAACTAGATGGTAATTATGAGTTCCAGTGGCGTCCAGAAAGACAGTTCCACGAATAAAATTGTCAAAAAATGTGATCTTTAGATAGAGCAGTTGAAAATACAGCTTTTGTCTCTTCATATTTTTTGGTATCTATCTTCGTTTTCGAGTAAAAAAATAGTATATATTATTCAACGAGCGGAAAATGGTGGATATTACTCACGAGGATGAAATTTGCGTAATCATCTGAGTGAGTAATATCCATTTCCCGCGAGTAGAATACTATACTTTTTCTATGATTATCCAATAATTGAAGCGAACTTTGATTTAATTTCATTTGTACAGCACTTTTTGACAACTGTACTTGAAGTGAGGTTAGGTTGTTAACACAATAAGTATAAAACATGTATGGACGGTCAAATGGGCTGTTTCAAAATGATGTATTTGAAGTATGACATTTTGTCGAATGTTCTGATTGGCTCTAAAACAGTGGAGTAATGAGAATAAGATAATTTCATTGGTTAAAAACTATTGAGTAATGAAAAAAAAGTCACTGGTATGAGTAACGAGTTACATTAACCAATAAAAAGTGGATGTGTAATACATCTATTATTAAATAGTCATAGAAAAACACTATTTAAAAAAAAATCGACTTGCAATAAAGTGGTTTTGATTTGTTCCCTCGAAAACGAAGAAAGATACGGAAAAATGTTGAGAGACAAAAAAGTTGCATTTCTTGCTACCCTTTCTGAAAAAAAATAGAAAATCCAGTGGCGTATAATAATTACCATCTAGTTAGTTCTATAACTGAGCGTCTTGTTACAATCGAAAACTTTGCCAAAATCGGCAAAAAGATCTTTTTCTACAACCGAGCGCAAAGTACCATGTTTGCGCATCAAAAAGGAAGCGCAAAGTGTCACTTTTCCGCGGAGTCTACTTTGTCGCTCGCTGAATATGGAAACCATATTAGAAAAATGTCAAAAGTTTCTGCGACATTTGACAGCACAGTGGGCATTGAACGACATAATGGATTAAAGATGTATCACTAAGAACACTTCTTTTATGAAATGATAATGAAATTAAAACTGAGAAATACAAGTAGGGTTAATTATAACCAAATATTTGTTGTTGTTCACCGCTATGCAAGTTCAAAATGCGTTACTAGATGTCACACCTTTTGTCAACTTCTCCTAATCTAAATTACTGAACAGCATTTAACAGATTATGTCAACAGTTTCATGAACAACGCGTATTCGAAGATCGTCATCGAAAATAAAAATATCTATTTCAATACAACTCATGTTTTTCTAAAATCTGCGGTTGTAGGAAAAATCTTGTGTGTAATTCGAGTGCAAAGTGAGATTGCCGCTCTCGCAAGGTAGCCGCGCTCCGCTACGCGTCGCGCGTCCATCTCCTTGCTCAGAGCGGCAATGTATCACTTTGCGCTCTTAATACACAAATAGCTATTTACTGACGCCAAAGAGACGAGAAAGTGGGACTTTCTAAGGCTAGGCCGACAAAGTAGTGAAAACGGCTAGGCGGTAATTTTTTTCAGCTATTTCTAATAGAGGGCGTTACAAGATTATTTTCTGTACAGTGACTATAATATATACAAGACAGTGACGACAATGGAGGTCTTATTTTCTATTGACTAGCGACGGATTCGCCATGTTGCAGTAAGCAATCATTGTTTACATTTGTCATGTGTGCGTCGTTCGTGTTCTGTGAGTGTTTTTGAATTAGATTTTATAACTTAACGATCAAAAAATCGATTTCAAAGCCATACAATAAAAAAAAGTGAAAAAAAGTAAAAAAAGTACAGTGACTTTATAGAAAGTAGCTTGCTCGAGCTGGGATTTGAACCCAGGACCTTCTGCACGCTAAGTGAACATCAAAGCACTGAGCCACCGGGACCGGAAATATCCTTAATTCTGGATACAGCCTCCATGTTGCAGCTAACCTGAGCTCTATTGTTTTCAATGTCTTGTATATAGTCACTGTAATTTTCTGAATGCATGTGATTGAAGCATAATATATTAATATTCAATCGAATGTAATACCATCTTATTCAGATATTTCTTATGGATTTTGAGTAAATTAGATCCAATACATTCAGAATACAAAGTAAAGTTGACACGACTTTTACGTCACAGTGACTAATGTAATATACAAGACAAATGCAACATGGCGGCTGAAACCTGAAATTTGAGTATTTTCGGCCCCGGTGGCTCAGTGATTCGATCTTAGCCTGGCGTGCGGAAAGACCTGGGTTCAAATCCCAGCTCGGGCATGCTTTTTTTATAAAGCCCTGTAATTTTTCTGCTGTTTTTCTGTGTCAGCAGATAAATAATGTGTAGACCACGGCGATAAAGTGATTTTCCCAGGCTTCAGGAAGTGTCCGTCCTTGCTAAAGCTCGCTCGTACAGTTCTTCTTTCAAAAATATCACCCTACCTAATATTGATGATAAACCCGATTTTTTTTTCAAATTTTTATATTCTGTTTCTCGAGAACCAAACTATTTAGGACACAAATGTGTATAAAACCTATGCTACTTCAATTTGGTTCAGGAATGCGTATTTCGAATCAAGTAACACCCTGTATTCGACCTACATGAAATCCTTATTTTTACCTACATAAAAGTACTGTTGATTTGGGTCAATAATAGGCAGTTAAATCGATATTTTATAAAGGAACCCCAAAATGACCACCAATCCATACGAAATGTACATCTGCGACTTGCCCTATGAAGAACGAAACAAATTGTGTTTACTACTGGACAGTGAAGATAAATGGGAAGAATTGGGGCTGAAAATGTCGTACTCAACCTGTGATCTAGCGAAAGTTCGACTGGAAGTGGGCAGAACGCGGAGATTCTCTCCCACAGACCATCTACTGACAATGTGGGGGAATCTAAATCATTTTGTTTATGGTGAGTTTCAGGCTTCAACTCGCCTCTTTTCCAAAATTGTACTGAATCGTTGTCTGATCTGTTATATTCACGAAATTTCCTTTATTTTCGCTCCTACAACAAGAATACCTGGAAGTAAAGTGAATGCTCGAATAGCTAGAATGTTAGAAAGGAAATATATTTTATCTTTGACTAAATTTGTCGATTTATTGAGCCCTTCTGTCTTGCCATGTTTATCTATTCAAAACAATCAAAATGGTAAAATGAATGAGGTTATGAATGCACATGCAACCAATTATACTGTTGGCTGCAGATCCTTGCATCAACTGTAATGTTGCCATATTGTAACTAATGCGATGACGCGCGAAATTTGAAAATAAATTATTACGGTAGTAGTTATTTTGTTGAAATTTTAACTTCCAGAGCTCTTCTACCTGCTGTACACAATGAACCACTACATCGCCATGACTACAATAAAAAAATTCGTCGACCCCAAACTCCACACTCTAATAAAACAAGACAACATCGCCCCCAACAAACCCATTCCAGACAGCAGGGTGCCACAGGAGAACTTCAACCAAGCCACCTGCAAAAACCCAGTGAAAAAAATCGACTGCAGCGACGAGAACAACGAGTCTGCACCTCCTCCAAAAGGAGACTCTACAAAGATAGTTTCTGCTTTCGTTGCTGTCAGCTCAGGATCCACTCTTATCCCCTATTCTGAGCTGGAATTGGCTACGAATAACTGGGATGTCGGCAAAATTCTTGGCAAAGGGGGCTTTGGGATTGTTTTTAAGGGAAAGTGGAAGTATACGGAAGTGGCTGTGAAGAGATTGGGCAAGGATTGGAGTAGCGACGAGGACAAGAAGTCTTTTTCGGAGTATTTGAGGCAGTCGGTGGTTGAGATGCATTGTTTGAATGTTTACAGGCATGATAATATTGTTCCGCTGTATGGGTATAGTATTGGTGAGTTTTTCAGATTGATATGACCCAAAGGAGATGCAGAATGTTTTGAACATATATTATTTTATTTACAAACGATTTGAAATTTTATATACCACGTATTCCACCCAATATTCAATAATCAGCGTTGTTTTTTTCAAAATACACAAAAAATAAAATAAATAAATGAAAAAGAAAACGCAAATTTCACTCGGAGCTAAAACAAACCTCTGCCACTATCTTTTTCTCATCACAGTCATACACGCATGACGGAGATAGATGATGTATTCTGTGACGTCAGCACGAGTAATGGATGTTGATTGGCGCGCTTTAATCGTTGATAACTATATTAATAGAGGTAGTAGGTTGATTTTTTAAACATTGATGGCATCCTTAAATTTTGCATATATTTCCAAAAAATGTGCAAATTGTCCACAATAACTCACATTCTAAGCACAGTTGATGAGGTTTTGTATTTTGTATTTTGTATTAACTTCCAAATTGTTTCAAACATCGAAATGGAATTTCGCAAGAATGGATTTTTTGACATGCGGAATTGATGACTGCTTTGTGATTTTGCCGTATTTTGCAGAGGGCGTTACCTAAGATTCAATCTATCATTTAAAAATATCATTTTTTTTGCTGAAAAATGTCAATCTTTGAGCTTGTTGTTGCTAGAATCACTGAGTCATATTTTTCATGTGAACGCGGCTTTATGTTTTGTACGTACCAATAGAACATGCCTCAACGTCAAATGAAAAAATCACTGTCATTGTCAATAAATGATAGGAAATGGTGAATGCTGATAAATATCTTTTTTGAGGGGAAAGTAACCAAAACAACGAACACGTGAGCCTGGCGCCGCCGCCCGAAGCTATATTCATGGCAAATTGAAAACAATATGTTTTTGCATAAATTATAAGTTTGTCGACATTTGAAGAAAAAATTGCATATTTTATTTGGAGGAAAAGTTACTTTACCTACTCGCGTGCGTGAAAGTGTACTTTACAGCACGCATTTGCGTATGGCAAGTAGCACTTTACCGCACTCCGTGTGGTATAGTTATTTTCCTAACAAGTTCGCAAAGTGATGCTTTCCCGCACGCAAAAGCAGTTAGACGAACGACGCGAAGCGGAGTTCGGATATGCTTTAAGGGCGGGAAAGACACTTTGCGAACTTGTTAGGAACAATATTTTTTCTACGAGCGTTCTCAGATTAGACACGAAAAACTTTACATAATATATTATTTGAACGCACTTAAAAACATAGAACTTGAGAATAATGATTATTTATGCTCAACAATATATTTATATTGAAAGAACAGTTTGTGGCGGCAGCTGGAAATTGGATAATATGGGTATAATCAAAATCATAATTGATTTATTTTATATTTGAAATGCAAGGGCATGTCCGATCACTGTTCATAAAATTTTCTCTTTTGTCGCCTTATTCCCAGCTATTGGCAACACTGTTTTGATTTGACATGACACTCTAGACAGCTAAGATCAGTCAGTCTTCGTTTAATCGTTTATACTTTTATAAATTTGATTGTCCGTTTGTTTGTATACATGATCAGGTTTTTCTGATGCCACTATTCAGCTCAAATCTTTCGAAGATTTCCGATAAACACAGTAATTTGCACCAAAATCAAGCAAGAACCACTCACAAATGCCGATTGAAAGTCGTCATTATCAATGTTTGTTTACGTTACTGGTGAATGCGTTTTTAACGCAAAAAAAGAATTGTGTGTTTCATTTTGATTTTGACTGAAAAGGGAAAAGTAACAAGAACATTATTTTTTGCATTACAAAGTGCATTATCTACAGTTTGGTTGGTATGGAAACGAAGTTTAAAACAACAAATTGGTAAGTAGTCATTTGAGTTGACATTTGAGTGCGGGAAAAATTTTTCCCGCACTAGTGCGGGAAAAGGTTACTTTGCACACGCAAATGAGTGTGCGAAGTGGCTACTTTGCGCACGCTCGTAGAAAAAAGTACTTTACAGCACGCAAATAATTGTTTTGCTATAGTAACCACCAATGTCTCTAGGTAACCATCGTGACATACTGAATATGAATGACATTTCTTTGGTGGTTACTATGACAAAATTATGGAGAGGCAGATTTCCATGTTGAAGAAAATGTGAAAATTCAAGTCAAAGGTAAAATTTTGTACCTAACACATGTGGAAAGTGTCTTTACCGCCCTTGACGTTGTGACCGAACTCCGCTCCGCGTCACTGCCGTCGCGTGCGGTAAAGTATCACTTTCCACACTTGTTAGGTAAATAACTATTTCATGACTTGCTCTCTATTAACACGAGCGCGTCATGTAAAGTATCACTTTTCCTCCATATAAAATAATATACGATTTTGTAATAATTTATGATTTTTCACACTCACATTCCTCTCAGCCCATTAAGGGTTGAATTTTGAAAATCGACAAAACACGTGTTCTATCAATTTCATTCAAGATCATCATAGTGAAGTTTCAAGTCGTTGTGACCAAAAGTACAATTTTTTTAATTGATTTATGATTTTTCACATCCTCACCTCTTTTACCCCTTTAAGGGTTGAATTTTCCCTTCATCAATTTCAATCAAGATTATTTATACGAACTCTCAACAAGATGTTATCAGAAATTTATAATCTTTCATCAATTGATGATTTTTTCCACCCCATCTCTTTTGAGTCCGACTTTGTCCCTCCTAGGGGTTGAACTTTAAAAAACAACGATACATGTGTTCAATCAATTTTATTCAAGATTGTGAATATGAAGATTCAACATGATGTTAACAATGATACATAATCTTTCATCAATCAACGATTTTTTCCACCCACTCCTTTGAGTCCGAATTGGACCCCCTTAGGGGCTGAATCTCGCAAAATAACGTAACACGTATTTAATTAATTTCATTTTAAATTATTTATACGAAATTTCAAGATGATGTTACAAAAAATACATAATCTTTTATCAATAATTAATGATTTTTCTCACCTCATCTCCTTTTAGCCCGGCTTTGACCCCCTTAGGGGTTGAATTTCAAAAAATAACGAAACATGTGTTCAATCAATCTCATTCAAGATTATTTATATGAAGATTCAGCCGTTTTTGCGCCATTCAAGTTCAAAGTCTCATAAGAATTAGCGACAAAGATCAAGATAATGTCCCCTTGATCAGATTTTTGGAAACTTTGAACTTGAATATCGCAAAAACGGCTGAACCAAATACCAGCAGGAATGGTGTATTTGGAATCAGAAGAAAAAGATCTATTAATTTAGCGAAAAATATACAGGGTTTCCCATTTGGAAAATACCAAGTTCTGAAAAATTTGTAAGTTTTCGATGTATTTTGGCATTTCTTAGTGCCATGAAAAATACTGCAAATTTGCTCATTTGAACTTCTTTGTAGAACCAAAATTAACGGAGATATCTGTTGAGTAAAATATGAACTATCACCCTGTACAGGGTGTATATTTTATTCAGTGGATATCTTTCTTATTATTTGTTGTAAGGATTCAGATTCCCAAGTGGAAGAAAAAACGCATTGGAAATATAACATTTTTACAGATACTTGAGTTTTTCAAATACTTTATCTAACGCATGATAGTTATAGGTGTCATTTTGAACATGTAAAGTGTCAAATAACGCACTAGTGTGTTATAATCCATAACTCACGTTCCCGTGGCAACCAAATAAACAGTAACCTATATTGACCAAAATGTAAACATATGTCACTGTCTAGTCATTCTGACACTGAAACTTATATTTAATAATTATCCCATAAAAAAACGATTTTCTCCATTTGTTGGATAAAACATAAAACATTGTATGGCACTCGTGCGTTATGTCTCACAAGTCACTTGTGAATTTATACCACTCGGCCCGACGGCCTCGTGGTACAAACCTTTTTCGCGTGACTTATTTTCAACGAACTAGTACCATAAATAACTATTATTTTTATATACAGGGTGTCCACTCTGAAGTGTCCCACCCCTGTAAAATTTTTGTTTATTAACCGATTTTCATAAATTTTTTTTGTTTGTTTTTTTAAACATAATACCAAATCAGTTCCAGGGACGTACTTTTGGGTGATTATGGGGGTTCAAAGTGGGTCAAATTTCAGAAAATTGTATTAGGGGATTTTTTAGGAAAAAACTGACAACGGAATCTCAATCAGAATGACCACAAACCTCCCTGTTCACATTTCCAAAAAAAAAATGGTATTTTTTTTTTTTTTTTTGTTAATTTGTTAATTTAATACTTATACTGCTCATTGAGTCTTCCTGTACGTTCTAATTAATAAGATGTTAATAAAATCCCAGAATGTGTGTTTTAAACAAAAAATCATCGATACCTAATACAGGGTGGGCGACTTCAGAGTGGACACACCGTATATTATTATTATTGAAAATTTGAACTTCCCACCTCAATTGAGTTGTTTATGAAATATTTTTTAGAAAAATTGAGGTTTTTAATCATTTTTGTGGACTTTTTCTAATAGAAAAGTTTTAATAGAAGAGTTTTATAATGCTTAATGAAAATACTTCAAAATCATACTCGCATAATTTAGTAATGTTAGCGAAATTAGGTTTAAAAAAAAAACTCAATTTCCCGTCACAATTGAGTAGTTCTGTATTGTTTTCGAAAAAAAAAAGATTTCTTAGTAACTGTAAACGCTATAAAATGTATCCATTTTTGGTTCCACCTTTAATGAGGAGTTTTTTTTATTGAATTATTCAATATTTCCAACTGAATAAGGGTTGTTTGTGGTCTTTTGAGTCACACATTGAGTTTTCTAATGCCCCCAAGAAATCTTTAAATAATTTTGAATTATTCACTGCAAAAACATGTTTCAAGGCAGTTGATCTTCTTAAGGTATTTTGCAACGGTAACTACGATTTCAGAATATTTTTGAGAACATTTTTTTGAAAATTTTAAGTTTTCAACTCAATTGATCAGCTATGTAGGCTTTTTTCCTAATCACATGATCTACTAAAAATGCCTCAAATCCTCATCGAATTATACAACAACATGGTTTTTTAATTTTTTTTTTTAAAATGTGTGTGTTTTGAGGTTGACCCATTTAACAGGGTCAGGCAACTGATTTTCGGGCATTTAAGTATCTGGGTTTTATCGAAATTTGTAGAAATGGAAAGTTCCAAAAGTTATGCCCTCCTTAAAATGTTGAAAAATCAAATATTCTGGACTTTGTTGAATACATGTACCAACAATTCCACAATATTTTGTTGCTATCGGAAATTAAATTGGAAAAATATACTGCGATGATAGGAAGAACCTAAGGTGAGAGTCATCCGATTAAAAAATCGATGAATCGTATTGAATAAATTAATGAAATAATGATTTAGTCATTCATTAATTATTATATGTGCTTTTGTGGAGTATCATAATTGTCCATCACGTTGACGCTCACATAAAACGCAACGTCACCGTCAATGAATGAAAAAAACCTTCTGTATCTCCTTTGGGTAAGTGTGAAGTCCCTTTGTTGGCTTCACCCAGTAACTTTTTGGTTAAGGTGGTGCCCATCCTTGTCTCGTCTACCAATACATGCCGGGAGGATCCCTGGACTTCCGAATAAGATCCTCCAAGCCTCTCCCGTGGCCTACAAGACTGAAAATCGCCGTAGGCTCGGCCAGAGGCCTACAATTCCTGCACACCAACCTGCACGGCGACAAACCCCTAATCCATGGCGACATAAAAAGCGCCAATATCCTCCTGGACGCGACGGACAACCCGAAAATTGGTGACTTTGGCTTGGCTCGTGAAGGTCCAGACCGTCACAACTCCCACATCCAAGTAACAAGAATCCAAGGAACTCTCCCCTATCTTCCATCGGAGTTCTTGAGGTCAAAGAAGTTCAGCACCAAAGTGGACACTTACAGTTTTGGTATTGTTTTATTCGAATTGGCCACTGGTTTGCGGCCGATGGTAGGAACGGGGCCTTTGAGGGATCACGTGGTTGGTTATCCCATGGACAATGTGCTGGAGTTGAAGGACGGAAGGGTTTCTGATGGCGAGGACGTGTTCAGGGAGTTGATGAAGATTGGGAGATGGTGTGTGCAGAAAAAGGCGAAGGAACGGCCGGAGATGGTGGAGGTGTTGTTGAAGCTGGAGGAGTTTTGTGATAGTGAATTGGTTTGAGTAAAATATGGTTTCATTCATAAAACACAAATTCGAAATGTAGTTTGCTTTACAAACAAATCTATTGTACACTTAAGCACTCATCTCAGCATAGTTACAAGTAAAAAACTAAGAATCTATTTTAAATAGACAACTGAAGATATTGTGATATATCGATCTTTCCTGCATAGATATTTTATTTTCGATACATATACATCCAAACTACTCAACAAAATTATGTGCCAATAATTGTGTTGAGTAGTTTATATCAGAACAGTTCACTTCGTTGGTCCATTCATCTCGCATTATTTAGAGCACTCTATTTACACATTTAGGTACAAATCAGTTGAGCAACTAAATAGAACAGGGAGATATGTTAAGTTCTAAATTATTTTAGTTTATACAAATCTGGGGTGGCAAATGTCTCAAATTTATGGAACAAAGCTGTTTGGCTCTATGCTCTATAACAGAGCACTCAACAACTTTTAGATGGAGTAGAGTTGAAGTAAAGTAGGTTTTCTCATAAATATTAACTCATTTGTTACGTTTTTGAACTTTTCATAAACTTTCTTCAATTATTTGTTATTTTTTTTGTAAGATTTATATGAACTGAGCTTTGTTTGTTCTATTATTTTAGTTTGGATCATTTTTTTTCGCATTTTATCATATTTTGTCCTGCTTGAATCAGATTTTTTTCTCATTTGTTTAGTTTAGTTTTTCTTTTTCTACTTTTTTTCAATTTGATTAGTGGATCTTTTCTTTACTTTAATTTGAGCTAGTTTCCTCATTTTTCCTTTTTTTCCGTTTTTTGTTTGTGTAGGGTTCTTTTTCATTTTTTTCCAACATTTCGTTCGGGATAGTTTATTTTCTTTTAATCCATTTTTAAGCAATTTTTCCCATTCAACTTGTTATTCCCAGTTTTTTTCCTTCATTTTATTTTCCACTTTTTAGATTGGGTTAGTTTTTTTTTCACCTTTTTAGAATTAAAAATGAAACAATATTTACAACTTTTTTTAAAACGCTAACCTATTACTACATTTTGTAGGGAATTTGATTTGAGTATTCTGGATTTCGTCAAACATTTTAGAGATAAAAATTACCAAACCTCGTCTTCATGAGGATTTGTCAATTTTCCACAAAATGACGATAGAATCATCAAAATCGGTCAATTCAGTGGAAATAAGTGACGTTTTTAAAAAATTTGAGAAAACTGATAATGTTGTAAAATTGTATATGTATTCTGGATTTCGTTAAAATATCCAGATATGAAAAATCACAAAAATACATGAATAAAGTAGACCAAATTTCCTTTAAAATGAATCATCAAATTCGATCGATTCAATAATAAGTTATTTTAAAAAAGTTGCGAAAATTTATTTTTTTTCATTTTAAAAATAAGTTCCTTCTAAGGCTTGGAATTTCCATATCTTGGGCACGAAGAACTGAATCAAAAAACGCTCAAAACAGATTCTTTAAAATGAAGGGGGAACAAAAAAAAGCCTATAAACCCACCCTTATCTCTAACCCAAACTAACCCCTAAGATAGGGTGAGATACACCCCTGAAATCTTAAATAGAAAGAGGGGTCGAGTGATACCTTCTTTTGAAGGGTCGTCGACACTGATTACAACTGCCGAGTTTCAAGTGTCTGCTGTCATTCCTGTTGATATGAAAGGTAATCAAAATTTTATTTTTTCATTTTATTTTATTCAATAACTAATTACAAGAGTAAAGTATTCCATACTAAGAAGGTATGATGAGGGACTGAAGGCCTTCAAAAAAAGCCATCAGTCAGGCCTTTTGACGAAGATTTCTTTCACTTTTTTTTTTTTTTTTTTTTTTTACTACTTCTTTGGAGCAATAGTATACCTCGTTTTGAAGGTATTCAGTCCCTCTTAGTATAGACAAGTTAACTCTTGGGGGGAATTATTTATTGAATACGCTCAAAACGTCTATGCTCAAAGCCATAGACGTATAAGGGAATTATTTATTGAATAAAATAAAATAAATAAATGAAGTTTTGTCAAGCTTTTATATCAACAGAAATTACAGCAGAGTCTTGAAACTCGGGTAACATTCGACCCCCCTTTCTATTTAAGATTTCAGGGGTGTATCTCACCCTTTTTTAGGGGTTACAGATAAGGGTGGGTTTGTAGGCGAAGGGGGTGTTTTGAGCGTTTTTTGATTTAGTTTTTCGTTCCCAAGATATGGAAATTACAAGTTTTGAAATTGTCACCCTGTAAGGATGTATAAGGATGACATGTGTGCCATTTTTTTTTTCGAAAAACATGCAGCTATTTCTTTTTCAAAAAATTGAGTGCCAAAAGTTATCGTATCCTTGTACCCATATGTATGAAATGGAAAAGTGAAAAAACTACAAAAGTCTGGTATGAGAAAAGTGTATCTTCAAGCCTAGTTCAGCCAAATATTGAGTTGATATGTGACGTGGATTGGTATAATAACTTGTCAAGTACAACAATTCATTCAATTGTCTATTTTCGATAAATGTATCCCTGTCGAATTATCTATCAGTGTATTTCCTAGTTTCCTACTGCCAAATATCGAGTTGATACCTCAATCGGTCCAGCGTGTTAAGTAGAGCAACGGGTCTATTCAATTTATGATATTCAATAATTCCTCATATTTTTTCAAACAGCACATGTACTATGTACAAAAAACGCACCGTCACAGTTCAATCGAGTGAAATTGGGAACTCAGTTCAGAACCATTACGCTTGCTCAGTTGATATAATATCAAAACACATTTTTATTCCATAAATTTGCATTTGCACCATTACTCATCAGTACTTTCCATCAAACTACATTACAGTCCTCGTTTATAAACTATAAGTTACACATCAACAGTCCTTACTATATCTATATACATAAAGATGATATGATGATTGTCGAAAATATGATGAAACATGGAAGCACAATGATAGGAAAGTGAAGAAATGCCATGGGATATGTGGTGAATGCGCATGAATTGTTATCACATCTATTTTGTGAGCATTTGTATACTTTACATAAATATTTACACTTTAACCTAATTGTGAATACAGTCAGTCCATTACTCGATGGGCACGTAGTCTTTGTTGATTCTTTTTAAGAACGAATGAATTAGTTTGAATGTTGGTCGATCTGTGTCGTCGCGGTACCAACATTTGCACATTAGATCGTAGATGTCGGGTGAGCAATGTGGTGGTTTGCTGAGCATTACCTGTGAAAGTTTTTCTTAATATTTGGAACTCAATAACACCGTTACTTTTGATTCGATTTTAACGAACAAAAAATCATTGAATTGAAAATTCAAGCCTCTTTGGAATGGTTTTTTGATCGTCTTGTTCCGTTGGCAAACAAGGAAGTTATGATTGATGACGTGGCAATGTTCAAACTTACATAACATCGTCATTTTTTGTCCGATTAAAACGAGCAAAGAATTATCTAATTTGAAATTTGATTCTCTATGAAACTATTTTTTAACCGACAAAATTGGTGGACAAATAACGGAGTTATGATTGCCGACGTGGCAATATTCAAATCTCAATGACACCGTTATTTTTGATCCGATTTGCACGAAGGAAAAATCATTAAATTGAAAATTCAAGCCTCTTTAAAATAATTTTTTCATCGTCTTAATCCGTTGACAAACGAGGAAGTTATGATTGATGACGTGGCAATGTTCAAACTTCCATAACATCGTCATTTTTCGTCCGATTAAGACGAGCAAAAAATTATCTAAATTGAAATTTGATTTTGTATAAAATAGCTTCTTAGTCGAAAAAATTTGTGGACAAATAACGAAGTTATGATTGCTGACGTGGCATTATTCAAAACTCAATGACATAGTTATTTTTGATTCGATTTGAACGAACAAAAAATCATTGGATAGAAAATTCAAGCCTCTTTTGATCGTCTTAATCCGTTGACAAACAAGGAGGTTATGATTAATGACGTGGCAATGCTCAAACTTCCATAATATCGTCATTTTTTGTCCGATTAAAACCAGCAAAGAATTATCTAATTTGAAATTGGATTCTCTATAAAACGGTTTTTCAATCGACAAAATTGGTGGACAAATAACGGAGTTATGATTGCCGACGTGGCATTATTCAAAACTCAAAGACATAGTTATTTTTGATTCGATTTGAACGAACAAAAAATCATTGAATTGAAAATTCAAGCCTCTTTGGAATGGTTTTTTGATCGTTTTAATCCATTGACAAACAGGGGAGCTATGATCGATGACGTGGCAATGTTCAATCTTCCATAACATCGTCATTTTAAGTCCGATTAAAACTAAAGCATAATCTAATTTGAAAGTGGATTCTCCAAAAAAGGGTTTTTTGATCGACAGAATTTGTAAACAAATAACGGAGTTATGATTGCTGACGTGGCAATATTCAAAACTCAATGACATCGTAATTTTTGATCCGATTTGCACAAAGAAAAAATCATCAGATTGAAGATTTAAGCTTTTCTAAAATGATTTTTTGATTGTCTTAGTCCGTTGACAAACAAGGAAGTTATGATTGATAACGTGGCAATGTTCAAACTCACATAACATCGTCTTTTTATGTCCGATTGAAACGAGCAAAGAATTATCTAATTTGAAATTGGATTCTCTATAAAACGGTTTTTTAATCGACAAAATTGGTGGACAAATAACGGAGTTATGATTGTCGACGTGGCAATATTCAAAACTCAATGACACCGTTATTTTTGATTCGATTTGAAGGAACAAAAAATCATTGAATAAAAAATTCAAGCCTCTTTAAAATGGTTTTTTGATCGTCTTAATCCGTTGACAAACAAGGAAGTTATGATTGATGACGTGGCAATGTCCAAACTTCCATGATATCGTCATTTTTCGTCCGATTAAGACGAGCAAAAAATTATGTAATTTTAAATTTGATTTTGTATAAAACAGCTTCTTAGTCGAAAAAATTTGTTGACAAATAACGAAGTTATGATTGCTGACGTGGCATTATTCAAAACTCAATGACATAGTTATTTTTGATTCGATTTGAACGAACAAAAAATCATTGGATAGAAAATTCAAGCCTCTTCAAAATGGTTTTCTGATCGTCTTAATCCGTTGACAAACAAGGAAGTTATGATTGATGACGTGGCAATGTTCAAGCTTCCATAAAATCGTCATTTTTCGTCCGATTAAGACGAGCAAAAAATTATCTAATTTGAAATTTGATTTTGTATAAAACAACTTCTTAGTCGAAAAAATTTGTGGACAAATAACGAAGTTATGATTGCTGACGTGGCATTATTCAAAACTCAATGACATAGTTATTTATGATTCGATTTGAACGCACAAAAAATCATTGGATAGAAAATTCAAGCCTCTTTGAAATGGTTTTTTGATCGTCTGAATCCGTTGACAAACAAGGAAGTTATGATTGATGACGTGGCAATGTTCAAGCTTCCATAAAATCGTCATTTTTCGTCCGATTAAGAAAAAATTATCTAATTTTAAATTGGATTCTCTATAAAAAGGTTTTTTGATCGACAAAATAATTGGTGGACAAATAACGGAGTTTTGATTGCCGACGTAGTAATATTCAAAACTCAATGACACCGTTATTTTTGATCCGATTTGCACTAAGAAAAAATCATTAGATTGAAGATTCAAGCTTCTCTAAAATAATTATTTGATCGTCTTAATCCGTTGTCAAACAAGGAAGTTATGATTGATGACGTGGCAATGTTCAAACTTCCATTACATCGTCATTTTTTGTCCGCTTAAAACGAGCAAAAAATTATCCAATTTGAAATTTGATTGTCTATAAAACAGCTTGTTAGTCGAAAACATTTGTGGACAAATAACGAATTTATGGTTGCCGACGTGGCATCATACAAAACTCAATAACACCGTTATTTTATATCCGATTTGAACGAACAAAAATCATTAAATAGAAAATTCAAGCTTCTCTTAAATGATTTTTTGATTGTCTCGATCGTTTCACAAACAAGGAACTTATGTAAAGTTGTTCAGACTGTGTGCACGTGGGGTAGTAGATGAAGTAATAGGAAGATGGTGTATTCCGTGCAAAAGTATATATTTTTTGTACAACCTACACGTAAAGTCCACTTTTCAATGCATGCAAAGCAGGCGGAAAGTCGGTAATTTTGACAGCCGGGCCTAAAAGTACTTTCGCGCCCGCGGGCGCAAAAGTAGGGGTCGCTTGGCAACGGTTCCTTGGATCCCAACGCCTCTGAATCTAATAACCACGTGACAGCCTAGCATACTAAAAGGAACTAATCACGTGACAATCTCGGTGACAATGAATCCGCACCACAAAAGAATACGAGAACACACCTATAACCATAATTGACAGTTGTCAGTAAACTTGTCTGACTTGTCAGCAGTGTAGTGCAGTGTATCGATTATTTATTTTTAATTTTCATAATTATTCTTTTTCAAATTATTACAAACTGGTTGTACAAACAGCACTGTTTGTACCACGGACGAAAGATGATTTTGACTCGGCTAATATCTGCCCTCGCTTCGCTCGTGCTGCTACTTATACCCTCGTCAAAATCATCTACTTTCCGCCCTTGATACAAAATGTACTATTTTTTTTTTTTTTTTTTTTTTTTTTTTTTTTTCAACAATTTTCTCAAAACACAATCTCAGTTTTTAGTTCGTTTCTCGCTCTTTCAGGAAGCACTGATGATGGCCTAAAGCCGAAAGCGCTCTGCATTTATAAAATATACTTTTGCACGGAATACACCGTCTCCCTATTTCTTCAAGGAACTTATGGTTGATGACGTGGCAATGTTCAAACTTCCGTAACATCGTCATTGTTCGTCCGATTAAGACGATCAAAAAATCATCAAGTTTTTTGAAAAAATGAGTCCAAACCTGTAACTCCCCACCATAATACATATGTTCAGCATTCTGAATGACCTTTTCATTGGACAAATTCGCAAAAGGTCGTTCACAGCAAAAGTTCAAAATCTCCCATAAGGTCACGGCAAAGGCCCAAACGCCACTTTGACAAGAATATCTATCCTGAAAATAAATGTCCAGAGATTAATAGTCCATATCCAACGAAATTAGGTTAACAATAATAAACCTCAATGATAGTTTTGTTTATTGAAATATCAATTTTATTAAAGCCATAATGGCTCATCAAAAAATTGTTTTAATGGCCCGATGTGCGTATTATTGGTAAATTTTGGTTTTTGTCGGGATTATGATATTTGAGGTAATATCGTTGATAATGTTATTGAGGTTAAAGACATGGAAATAAATTATTTAGCCACCGCGATATAATGGGCCGGGGAGGATTTATGGCCGTGTTCAGTGCTCGGAATAATGAAAATGTGGCTGTGGGTTGTTTTACTTTGAAAAATATTGTCAACGTTGTTGTTGGAAGAATTAATTTCTACGAATAAAAACATGGTCGGATGGTTTTTTACATTTTTGATAAACATTTTTGTTGACCTCGAATGCCGAATATTAAGTTGACAGATCAATACGTTCGAGATAAAATATGATAATAATGACCATTTGACGTTTGAATCAACACTCATAATGTTCAACAAAGTTATTGACAATTTGGTGGATAAGTCTACTAGGATGAAATATTATAGGGGCTCTAAACTTTGATTTATTGAAACAGTGAGTAGACTCAATTGTGAGGGATTCAATATGCAATAATTTAACGTTTTAACTACTCCTCTATCATCATCATCAATGAAGTTATCGACAATTTTGTGATACATTGTACTGGATTCATGGAATTTTGTACTCGAGTTGTAACTTGAAACTTTTACTATATTTATTTCATAATAACTCCATAACTTGATTCTCGATTCCTTGGTTTTCTGATTAGTGCCTTGACTTCTTAATTCTCTAATTCCTAAATTACTTCATTAATTGAATCCCGACTAACATATTTTTCTTCAATTCCTTACTTGATTATCATTGTCTCGATTTCATATTTCCTTAATTCCTCAAGTCTCTGACTTTTTTTAGCGCTAAATTTTCACTTCCTCAATTTCTTTACCCCTTAACTCCGTAGTTACTCTCTAATTCCTTGATATTCTAATGTAAGTTCATTGAAATTTGGAAATTTTTTAATGGAAAATCTTGAAACTGTTTCCTCAGTCTGACCATGACCAATCCATATACGTTTCGTCATACTAGAAACTAGGACTCATCAGCATGGCTATGGGTCTTAGTCAGACTGAAGAGAACGGTTTCAAGTTTCAAGTGGGTTAGTGTCGAGCTGACAAGTAAATGAAATGTTTAATGTTGTAGTACATAGCGCCATCTATCGGCAGAATTTGTCAATCTTAGGATGGAATTGCCATCAATCTAATAAAAGACTACTACCATTTGGTCGCCATATTGTCTACAACGAGTTCGTGGATAATCCTCCCGGTAAAAAATCTTGGAACTGTTTCCTCAGTCTGACCATGACCAATCCATATACGTTTCGTCCTACTATTACTCATCAGTATGGCTATGGGTCTAAGTCAGACTGAAGAGAACGGTTTCAAGTGGGTTAGTGTCGAGCTGACAAGTAAATGAAATGTTAAATGTTGTAGTACATAGCGCCATCTATCGGCAGAATTTGTCAATCTTAGGATGGAATTGCCATCAATCTAATGAAAGACTAATTTTTTAATGTAGGAATTCAAGAACTCTGGTCTTGAAATTTTAGGATTTTGGAATGTAAAACTCTTTTCAGTTTTGTATAGTAGAGATCTACAAATTGAGTATCTGAAGTATTAAAGAACTGAGAAATTGAGGAATTAATAAATTCACAATTTGGTGGATTAAAAAATCAATGTATCACAGAATCAAGGGATTGGATTAAAGAATCAACAATTTCAGTAACTTATTGAGTGTTCAAGGAATTATTCAATCAAGGAATTAATGATCTAACTATTGAGGAATAGATAAATTAGGAAATTTAAGGTCGAGGAATTACTCAATCATGGAATTCCGTAATCAAGCTATCAAGTTATCATGCAAGGAGTAAATTAAGTTAGGAATTAGGGAATTAAGGAATTATTCAATAATTGAGGAATTCATGATCTAACTATTGAGTGATAAATAAGTTAAGGAATTAAAGAACTAGAGAATTAAATAATCAAGAATATTTGGTATGATGGAATCAATGCTATAAGAAATTCTAGAAATTGAAAAATTAAGGAACTTAGGGCCGGTTTATCAAAAGAGAGCTAACTCTCCGGGTTAGCTGACCCTGGGTCAACTTTGCCCCTGTCATATTGACAAATAATGTCAAACAATTTGGGGTTATTCTTAGGTTAATATTAGCCAAAGGATAACTTTCCATGATAAAAAAATGAGAAATCAAGGAATCTTGCAACCATGGAATTGATTATTCGAAAATTACTCAATCAAGAAATTCCGTACTTGAGTTATCAAGAAGTAAATCGATTAACAAATTGAAGATCTGAAAAATTCTGAAATCTGAGGAATTAGGGATTGAAGGAATTAAGAAATTATCAGGCAATTCATGATTCAACTATTGAGGAATAATAAACCAAGAAATTCAAGAACTAGAGAATTCCATGATAAAATTAATCATAGAGGGTCTAGACTTGGTTTTATGGAAATAAAGGTTATAGTATAGCAATCACACTTCATTAATGTAAAAAAAACCATTTCCTGACATAAATCATAAATGACAGGATATTGACGTTGCCAAATTTGACTTTACTACACCAAAGAACAAAAATCTAGACGATATTATTTAAACTAAAGCTTGACAACATTGCAATTGATTGAATCAATTACATCTGTCATTGATGAGATAAGGAGAATGGCATTTGTCAACGTTGCCAAGTTGCTAATTGTGATTTACTTTACCGTTTATGCTACTCGTCAAAAAGAATTGAAGCTTGGCAATGCTGCAATCAGTTAAATCAATGGATCTGTCATTATTGACAGAAGAAGAATGACTGATGGATGGAGATGTTGCCAAGTTGCACAATGCGATTTGAAGATTGATTAACAGCAGAGAAGTAGAGCCTCTCGAATAATAAGAATCTAGACGGAATAGCTTGGCAACATAGCAGTCAGTTTAATCAACAATGAGAAAAAATGACAGGTGTCAACGTTGCCAAATTGCACATTGTAATCCAAAGATTAATTCACACAGCAACGTTTTATGATAGATACTCGTTAAGTCAATGACATCTTTCATTTATTAGAGAAGAAGAATGACAGGATTCGATGTTGCCAAGTTGCAAATTGTAATTCAGAATCAATATTTACACCAATAATATGATATTCTATGATTGAAGTTTATCAACATTGTGATTCGGTTGAGTGTTAATCGAACAACGATATTCTATCATTTGATGCGTGGCAGCATTGTAATCCGTCAAGTCAATGGCATCTGTCATAGAAAGAGGAAAAATGACAGATGTTAACGTTGTCAAGTTGCCAATTTTTATTCAAAGAATTATTTACATCAACGAATATGATATTCTTTAAAAAGTAGAATAATAATTTCTAGACTAGATTTATCAATTGAAGCTTGGCAACATTGCAATCTGATCAATCAATGACGTCTGTCAATAGTTATAAGAAAAAAATAATGCCAGGTGTCAGCTCTTCGATAATTATCAAAAAAAAAAATGCAGCCTCAACATAAATGACAGACGTCAACGTTGCCAAGTTGCAAATTATGATTCATTCAGCGACTTTATTAAAAAAAAAAAAAAAACGAGGGATTTTAGTATGGGACATGTTTCTCCTCAGCTTGTACGGAAAGAGATATCAACTTCAAACTTACTAAAAGTATGCTTTCCCAAGGCAACCATCGTATAGGAGCAGGAGGTCGACCTCCAATTTCCGCATATTCTCTTCTATATTGAGGTTTCGGCATGGCAATATCGGTTATTTTTACAATGTAACCTCGTCCCACCAGACAATTCCTAAAAAAAATAAATTCAAAGTTTGGAAAGCTGATTTTTTAACTTACCTGGCCGCCAAATCTTTATGAACAACATTCCTCGCTTCCAAATACTTCATAGCTGACGCTATTTGTGTAGCCATATAGATCAAGCTGCTGATGCTAAAATCAAAAATCACTTATGGCCTCAGAACTCAACACAATGGCCTCAGGCCATTATGCAATGTTGCTTATTTGCTCAATAAACAGTTTATTGATGTTTGGGTGAGATGGGCGCATATGAAGCTGCAGGATATGTACGGCGATTTAATTGGGTATCTGTCATGTCGTACGTTATCATAATGGATCACAGCGGACAGTGACATTTCGGTTTCGATTTAGAATTATATCATGAACACTGGATTTGAATTTTGAATAGCCACAATCATGAACAATGTTGAACTTGGGGTTGTTATAAACAGGGTGTTCGCTTATACAGTGCCACTAACAAACAGGACTAAGTGAGTGCACATTAAAAGCACGAAAAGAAACAACCCACATCAAAAGGAAACTTTTTGAACACTGTTGACAACCCCCACAAATAACCCCAGATCCTCGCAGATTACGACTTCACCAACTTGTTTCCAACTTTGCGATTGCTTGTGGAAAAAACCCAATAAATACACATTCGAAGTGTGATCTGCTGTCGGATAAAAGAAAGCCAATATTTTCTAATTAGAGACTGCCGATATAATCTTGTTTGAGAAAAAGTAGCTGCGACGTCCTATAAATGTCAATAATTTTGTCAATTTAGCCGACGGTAAACAAGAAAAGTTTTCTCCGGAAAGTCGATGAAATAAGTCTTTGTGTGCCGGTGTGATAAATCCCTTCTCACCATTGAAATTTGTACCAGAATTCTTCTTATCCACAATTTCATATTTGAACTACTTTTTTTTCTACAGCGCCCACCACAAACCCAAAGATAGTTGTGGTTTTACCTTCCCAATTAGAATGGACCCTTAGAACAAGGTCCACACGTGTGTATCTATTTTAATAAAATAGAGGTTCAGTGCGACAGGATGTAAAGTCTAAGCCCGATGTATATCCCACCCTTTGGGGGAGGGGGAATGTCGGTTTCTGATTGGATTGAAGCCACCGATGGACTGGGTCTTCATTTACCGATTTCTTTGACCCATATTCTATCTCTCAGCTTTTATATATTATTGAATCGAAATAGTCATGTAAGCTTGAAGAAAAAATCCCAGTATCCTTATTATTTTATCTTTTTATCATAATTTCACAGTTGTATAAAGGTATTGTCTGATCAAAACATTCAAAAGGTCCTTTTTATCAAATATGGTAACCTTAATCTATAAAAGATAATTAAATCCTACGATTGCACATAAATAGTGTGTGAGTAGGTTAATTGTTCGAAATCCAGCGTCATTGTTCGAAAATTGGCCTATACGCTGGTCAAAATTCAATTTTAAACCCTTTTGAAGCAGAGATATCGCGCTTCATTTGCTTTCCATCAACTCTGCTCCGAACCGGTTGACAGAATGAAAAGCGAGTTTTTTTTTTTGGTTGATTAACATGTGGCTCAATAAAACCGCTGTGAAAGTTTCCAGACTCGTCTGATGGGGTTGCCAAGTCTGGAGCTGATTAAATGGGTTATGAGTAGGGTTAGTTCTGATTGCTTAGAGACATAATTGCTTTTGAGAAAGTCCGACATGAAGGGTTATGACGGTATTTTTTTTTTTTAGATAGTGGCGAGTTTTATAGACAATAGTTGAGATGAAAAGTTAACAAAAAATCATAAAGAAAGTAGATTAAATTTTCTATAAAGTGACGTTTTATCAAATTCAGTCAATTAAACAAAGTTAGGTCCTTTGGAAAATTTGCGGAAATTAGTTTTTTTTACACTTTTCCATCTTCCGAATCTCATAACTTTGTCAATTTTGAAAATATCAGCATAAATGTTACATCATTTCAAAGATTTTTTCTAGATTTTGTAGAACATGAAACACTTTTGGAATCAATTTCCTCAAGTTACTTCCTTCTAAACTCATTCTCTTCTGTATTCTCTTCCTTACCATTTTTGTTCTCTTGTTTTTTCCTCACTCTCTCTTTTCCCAACTTTATTTCGTTCTCTGGTTTATACCAACTTCAGGTTAGTCGGTTTTTAATCAAGAATAAAACTTCATGGAGAGCAAGGATTATTTTATTTTTTTCTCCTTCTTTTAATAGTTTTCTTATTTTTGTCCTTGACTTTTCTGTTTTCTTCTTTGTTTCTCTCTCTAACAAGGTTGAATTTAAGTTAGTTTTTAATAAAAAAAAAGGTTTGCAGGCGCAAAGATCATTTTTTTTTCATTTCTTATTTTTTTTATTTTCTCCCTAACCCTTTTTCTTTTCTTCTTTCTTTTTTTTCTGTCTTCATTTAATTCTATGGTTCCTACTAACCTATATAGTTGGATTCAGGTTGGTTGGGTCTTTGATCAAAAACAATAGGTTTGAGGGGATAAAGATCATTTTCTTTTTTTCTTCCTTCTCCCATTAATTTTCTTATTTACTTCTTTACCCTTCTGGTTTCCTTCTTTAAATTTTTTTCCGCCTTCCTTTTGTTCTTTGGTTTAAACTAACCCAGTTGCGTTTTGTAGGAGTTAGTTCGAGTTGGTTTGGTGAGAAAAAAATGTTCTTTTCTTTCATGTTTCTTTTCTATATTTTCTCATTTTTTCAACCTTTGTTTCCTTCTTCCTTTCTTTCTCCACTTTTTCCGTCATTATTTTGTTGTTTGGTACTAACTAACGAAGAAATAAAGAAAAAACAAAAAAAGACGAGGTAGTAAATACAGGAAGCAAGAAACAAAATGAAGAAAAAACACTTGCATTGATTTGGGTTAAATTGAGTTGATTTGGAAAAAATTAAATTTCTGGATTTTGTGGAAAGATCATAAAAACACGTTGAAAGGACCAATTTTCCGGAAAATGAGTTTGAAAAATTGCAATTATTGCAGTTGATAGAGTTCGAAATTAATATATACCTCCTTAACGGTAACTGATAAGGAAAATCTGACTAAATCACATGATTGTACAGAAAATTTCCCATAAAAAAGTCGTTTTTCCATTATTGTTTATGCGACGAGTTTTTCTGGAAAATGAGTTTGAAAATTGCAAATATTTCTATTGCAGTTAAAAGAGTCTGAAATTATTTTATATCTCCTTAACGGTAATCGATAGGGGAAATCTGACAACACACAAGATTGTCCAGATAATTTCCCGTGAAAAAAATTCTATTATTTTTCTATTATTTATTGATGAGACGAATTTTCCGAAAAATGAGTTTGAAAATTGCAAATATTTCTAGAGTCTGGCTAATAGAGTCTGGAATTGATTTATACCTCCTTGATGGTAATCGATAGAAAAAATCTGACTATATTACGTGATTGCACAAAAAATTTCCCTTGAAAAAATCGATTTTTCCATTATTATCGATGAGGCGAATTTTTCAAAGAATGAGTTTGAAAATTGCAAGTATTTCTATTGCAGTTAATACAGTCTGAAATTAATTTATACCTCTTTAACGGTAATCGATAGGGGAAATCTGACTACATCACATGATTGTACAGAAAATTTTCCATATAAACAGTCGTTTTTCCATTATTATTGATGAGACAAATTTTCCGAAAAATGAGTTTGAAAACTGCAAATATTTCTATTGCAGTTAATTGAGTCTGAAATTAATTTATACCTCCTTGATGGTGATTGATGGAGGAAATCTGACTAAATCCCGTGATTTTGCAGGAAATTTCCCATAAAAAAGTCGTTTTTCCATTATCATTGATTAGGCGAATTTTCCAAAAAATGAGTTTGAAAATTGCAAATATTTCTATTGCAGTTAATAGATTCTGAAATTAATTTATACCTCCTTGATGGTAATCGATAGAGAAAATCTGACTATATTACTTGATTGCACGGAAAATTTCCCTTCAAAAAATCGATTTTTCCATTATTTTCGATGAGGCGAATTTTCCGAAAAATGAGTTTGAAAATTGCAAATATTTCTATTGCAGTTAATAGAGTCTGAAATTAATTTATACCTCCTTAACGGTGATCGATAGAGAAAATGTGACTACATCACGTGATTGTACAGAACATTACCCATAAAAAAAACGATTTTTTCATTATTATTGATGAGGCGAATTTTCCGAAAAATGAGTTTGAAAATTGCAAATATTTCTGTTGCAGTTAATAGAGTCTGAAATTAATTTATACCTCCTTAACGGTGATCGATAGGGGAAATCTGACTACATCACGTGATTGAACAGAAAATTTTCCATTAAAATGTCGTTTTTACATTATTATTGATGAGACAAATTTTCCGAAAATTGAGTTTGAAAAATTGCAAATATTTCTATTGCAATTAATAGAGTCTGAAATGAATTTATACCTCCTTAACGGTGATCGATAGAGAAAATGTGACTACATCACGTGATTGTACAGAACATTACCCATAAAAAAAACGATTTTTTCATTATTATTGATGAGGCGAATTTTCCGAAAATTGAGTTTGAAAAATTGCAAATATTTCTATTGCAGTTAATTGAGTCTGAAATTAATTTATACCTCCTTGATGGTGATTGATGGAGGAAATCTGACTAAATCCCGTGATTTTGCAGGAAATTTCCCATAAAAAAGTCGTTTTTCCATTATCATTGATTAGGCGAATTTTCCAAAAAATGAGTTTGAAAATTGCAAATATTTCTATTGCAGTTAATAGATTCTGAAATTAATTTATACCTCCTTGATGGTAATCGATAGAGAAAATCTGACTATATTACTTGATTGCACGGAAAATTTCCCTTCAAAAAATCGATTTTTCCATTATTTTCGATGAGGCGAATTTTCCGAAAAATGAGTTTGAAAATTGCAAATATTTCTATTGCAGTTAATAGAGTCTGAAATTAATTTATACCTCCTTAACGGTGATCGATAGAGAAAATGTGACTACATCACGTGATTGTACAGAACATTACCCATAAAAAAAACGATTTTTTCATTATTATTGATGAGGCGAATTTTCCGAAAAATGAGTTTGAAAATTGCAAATATTTCTGTTGCAGTTAATAGAGTCTGAAATTAATTTATACCTCCTTAACGGTGATCGATAGGGGAAATCTGACTACATCACGTGATTGAACAGAAAATTTTCCATTAAAATGTCGTTTTTACATTATTATTGATGAGACAAATTTTCCGAAAATTGAGTTTGAAAAATTGCAAATATTTCTATTGCAATTAATAGAGTCTGAAATGAATTTATACCTCCTTAACGGTGATCGATAGAGAAAATGTGACTACATCACGTGATTGTACAGAACATTACCCATAAAAAAAACGATTTTTTCATTATTATTGATGAGGCGAATTTTCCGAAAAATGAGTTTGAAAATTGCAAATATTTCTGTTGCAGTTAATAGAGTCTGAAATTAATTTATACCTCCTTAACGGTGATCGATAGGGGAAATCTGACTACATCACGTGATTGAACAGAAAATTTTCCATTAAAATGTCGTTTTTACATTATTATTGATGAGACAAATTTTCCGAAAATTGAGTTTGAAAAATTGCAAATATTTCTATTGCAATTAATAGAGTCTGAAATGAATTTATACCTCCTTAACGGTGATCGATAGAGAAAATGTGACTACATCACGTGATTGTACAGAACATTACCCATAAAAAAAACGATTTTTTCATTATTATTGATGAGGCGAATTTTCCGAAAAATGAGTTTGAAAATTGCAAATATTTCTGTTGCAGTTAATAGAGTCTGAAATTAATTTATACCTCCTTAACGGTGATCGATAGGGGAAATCTGACTACATCACGTGATTGAACAGAAAATTTTCCATTAAAATGTCGTTTTTACATTATTATTGATGAGACAAATTTTCCGAAAATTGAGTTTGAAAAATTGCAAATATTTCTATTGCAATTAATAGAGTCTGAAATGAATTTATACCTCCTTAACGGTGATCGATAGGGGAAATCTGACTACATCACGTGATTGAACAGAAAATTTTCCATAAAAAAGTCGTTTTTCCATTATTGTTTATGCGACGAATTTTCTGGAAAATGAGTTTGAAAATTGTAAATATTTCTATTGCAGTTAATAGAGTCTGAAATTGATTTATATCTCCTTGACGGTCATCGAAAGGGGAAATCTGACTACATCACATGATTGTACAAAAAATTTCCCGTGAGAAAAGTCGTTTTTCCATTATTATTGATGAGATGAATTTTCCGAAAAATGAGTTTGAAAATTGCAAATATTTCTGTTGCAGTTAATAGAGTCTGAAATTAATTTATACCTCCTTAACGGTGATCGATAGGGGAAATCTGACTACATCACGTGATTGAACAGAAAATTTTCCATTAAAATGTCGTTTTTACATTATTATTGATGAGACAAATTTTCCGAAAATTGAGTTTGAAAAATTGCAAATATTTCTATTGCAATTAATAGAGTCTGAAATGAATTTATACCTCCTTAACGGTGATCGATAGAGAAAATGTGACTACATCACGTGATTGTACAGAACATTACCCATAAAAAAAACGATTTTTTCATTATTATTGATGAGGCGAATTTTCCGAAAAATGAGTTTGAAAATTGCAAATATTTCTGTTGCAGTTAATAGAGTCTGAAATTAATTTATACCTCCTTAACGGTGATCGATAGGGGAAATCTGACTACATCACGTGATTGAACAGAAAATTTTCCATTAAAATGTCGTTTTTACATTATTATTGATGAGACAAATTTTCCGAAAATTGAGTTTGAAAAATTGCAAATATTTCTATTGCAATTAATAGAGTCTGAAATGAATTTATACCTCCTTAACGGTGATCGATAGGGGAAATCTGACTACATCACGTGATTGAACAGAAAATTTTCCATAAAAAAGTCGTTTTTCCATTATTGTTTATGCGACGAATTTTCTGGAAAATGAGTTTGAAAATTGTAAATATTTCTATTGCAGTTAATAGAGTCTGAAATTGATTTATATCTCCTTGACGGTCATCGAAAGGGGAAATCTGACTACATCACATGATTGTACAAAAAATTTCCCGTGAGAAAAGTCGTTTTTCCATTATTATTGATGAGATGAATTTTCCGAAAAATGAGTTTGAAAATTGCAAATATTTCTATTGCAGTTAATAGAGTCTGAAATTGATTTATATCTCCCTCACGGTTATCGATAGAGGAAATCTGACTATATCACGTGATCCTACAGAAAAAATTTCCATAAAAAAGTCGTTTTTCCATTATTGTTTATGCGACGAATTTTCTGGAAAATGAGTTTGAAAATTGTAAATATTTCTATTGCAGTTAATAGAGTCTGAAATTGATTTATATCTCCTTGACGGTCATCGAAAGGGGAAATCTGACTACATCACATGATTGTACAAAAAATTTCCCGTGAGAAAAGTCGTTTTTCCATTATTATTGATAAGACAAATTTTCCGAAAAATGAGTTTGAAAATTGCAAATATTTCTATTGCAGTTAATAGAGTCGGAAATTAATTTATATCTCATCAACGGCAATTCTTAGGGGAAATCTGACTAAATCCCGTGATTGTGCAGGAAATTTCCCATAAAAAAATCGTTTTTTCATTATTATTGATGAGGCGAATTTTCCGAAAAATGAGTTTGAAAATTGCAAATATTTCTATTGCAGTTGATAGAGTTCGAAATTAATTTATACCTCCTTAAACGTAATCGATAGGGGAAATCTGACTTTATCACGTGATTGTACAGAAAAATTTCCCATAAAAACAGTCATTTTTCCATTATTATTGATAAGACAAATTTTCCGAAAAATGAGTTAGAAAATTGCAACTATTTCTATTGCAGTTAATAGAGTCGGAAATTAATCTATATCTTCTTAACGGTAACCGATAGGGGAGATCTGACTACATCACGTGATTTTACAGAAAATTTCCCATAAAAAAGGTTGTTTTTCCATTATTGTTTATGCGACGAATTTTCTGGAAAATGAGTTTGAAAATTGCAAATATTTCTATTGCAGTTAATAGAGTCTGAAATTGATTTATATCTCCCTTACGGTTATCGATAGAGGAAATCTGACTATATCACGTGATCCTACAGAAAAAAATTCCATAAAAAAATCGTTTTTCCATTATTATTGATAAGACAAATTTTCCGAAAAATGAGTTTGAAAATTGCAAATATTTCTATTGCAGTTAATAGAGTCGGAAATTAATTTATATCTCATCAACGGCAATTCTTAAGGGAAATCTGACTAAATCCCGTGATTGTGCAGGAAATTTCCCATAAAAAAATCGTTTTTTCATTATTATTGATGAGGCGAATTTTCCGAAAAATGAGTTTGAAAATTGCAAATATTTCTATTGCAGTTGATAGAGTTCGAAATTAATTTATACCTCCTTAAACGTAATCGATAGGGGAAATCTGACTTTATCACGTGATTGTACAGAAAAATTTCCCATAAAAACAGTCATTTTTCCATTATTATTGATAAGACAAATTTTCCGAAAAATGAGTTAGAAAATTGCAACTATTTCTATTGCAGTTAATAGAGTCGGAAATTAATCTATATCTTCTTAACGGTAACCGATAGGGGAGATCTGACTACATCACGTGATTTTACAGAAAATTTCCCATAAAAAAGGTTGTTTTTCCATTATTGTTTATGCGACGAATTTTCTGGAAAATGAGTTTGAAAATTGCAAATATTTCTATTGCAGTTAATAGAGTCTGAAATTAATTTATATCTCATTAACGGCAATTCATAGGGGAAATCTGACTAAATCCCGTGATTGTGCAGGAGATTTCCAACAAAAAAAGTTGTTTTTGCATTATTATTGATGAGGCGAATTTTTCGAAAAATGAGTTTGAAAATTGCAAATATTTCTATTGCAGTAAATAGAGTCTGAAATTGATTTATACCTCCTTAACGGTGATCGATAGGGGAAATCTGACTTCATCACGTGATTGTGCAGAAAATTTCCCATACAAAAAGTCGTTCTCCCATCATTACTGATCAGAAGAGTCTTCTGGAAAATGCTTTTGAAAAATTGCAGAATTTCTATTACAGTAGAAAGAGTTACAAACTAATCAAAACCTCGACAATGGTGATAGAAAGAGGAAATCTGACTACATCACGTGAAGAAAATTTCCCAGGAAAACAGTCTTTTTTTTCCGTTAGCGTTGATGAGACAAATTTCCCGAAAAACTAGTTTGATAGATTGCAAATGTTCTTTTTGCAGTTGATAGAATTGGAAATTAATTTATACCTCCTTAACGGTAATCTATAGAGGAAATCTGACTTTATCACGTGATTGCACAGAAAATTTCTCGTAAAAAAAAACGATTTTTCCTGTATTGTGATGGGACCAATTTTCCGGAAAATGAGTTTGAAAAATTGCAAATATTACTATTACAGTTAATAGGGTTACAAATTAATTTATACCACGTTCATGGTGAATAGATAGGAAAAATCTGACTACATAACGTGATTCTACAGAAAATTTCTCAGGAAAAAAGTCGTTTTTCCGTTAGTGTTGATGGGACAAATTTTCCAAAAAATGAGTTTGAAAAATTGCAAATATTGGTATAGATCGAAATCCTTACAAGACGCAAGATTTATCAATTCGGTCAATCGAGTAAAAAATTATTAAACTTTCAAACAAAAATGGTCAAATGGGAGCACTCCAGAATTCAATTGCTAATACCTTTTTTTATTTTATGAGATATCGAGAAAATTTTAGCGTCGTTATTTGCGGAATAACTTTTTCTTGAGCCTGTAAAACTAAAATCATGATTGTACGGATTATTTTACAAAGAACTCAAAGACTAAAAAGAAATCCAAGCGTGTTTTTTTGTCATGATAATGCCACAATTTAATTACATTCCACAGACCAAGAAGCCGGTATGCATAATAATAGAATAAAAATAACGTAATTCAGTAGAATTGTCACGACGTTAACGAGCAGCCTCGAAACCAGCGTTATATGCCAGAACTTGTGGTTATTGTTGTCTTTGTCGGGAAATCTGCTTTTCCTTCGAGACGTGCAGAATAACCCAATTAAGGTGATTGTAATTAGCCCTCGGATCGATTTTCAGCACGAGTTCGGTTTGCGGGAACAAAGCGGCAAAACTCCTGCCTCGAACACATGGCCTGGATGTTCAATTATCCAAAAATACTGGCGCTCATTGAAACCAGTGGCAGGTGTTTTTTCAATTTGCACTCTCGATAAAATTGCGCTTTTATGCGCGTAAAAATGAAACTGTGAGGCTGATAAATATGGAACCTCAAAACCGCAGCTTTAAAGTATTAAACTCCAATTCTCCCTTCATCGCTCGATTTCCTATACGTACGGAAATATGTGAATGGACTTGGTTTTGTTGAGGTTCAGCAGAAAGTTTTTATTTGACGCGTGCTATAATATTTTTGTGACTTTTACATGAGCATGTAACAAGTTAATATGGCAAAAGCTGCTTTAAGCCTGATGTAAGCTTATTATCTGCTTCGATGATAAAAAGTAATAAGCACAAACTCGACAGACGTACAAATCAAAAACTAGAAACCCTCAAGGATTAGCATTCTCTAAATCCAGTTTTTACCCTCGCAGCCACATCTGAACAAGATTAGCTAAGCTCAGAGTTCGCCAAACTACAAAGCAAAAGCAGGATTTAGATTACCTAATGGGTTGATCCTCAGACGGCATTATACTACCATTTCTATTCACTAAAAATTGTAAATACTGGGCTAGATCGCCCATCTCGCCATATTCTATCACTGTCCATGGGGGTTGTTCGCTGGCGCAGACCTGGAATTCGATTATATAATAATTATACACGAATTGTCAAATCATTGATTTATGTTAATTTATGCAAGTTTGCTTTGAAGGTGATCAGAGCAAGTCATCTCTCCAGGCTCACTTAGCTAGCCATAACCCATTTAAAAAAAAAATCAAATTGTAAAATTTCCATTGAATCAAGTCGATTGGTTTGTCTGTGATGAATTATGGAAGTTGGCCTCAAGATTGAGCTGAGCAACCACTCCGTAGACTCACTTAGCTCGATATAACTCCTTTTGAAAAAATTGCTACCGCTTGACATTTTGTACGTTTGTTTATATGTTAATTATTAACAAATTGTCAATTTTTCATCAGTTTATGTCAATTGGTTTGTCCGTTATTAATTATGGAAGTTTGCTTTGAAGGTAAAGAGAGCAACCACTCCCTAAACTGAATTAGCTTGCCATGACTCCTAGTAAAAAAATCGCTGACTCTTGAAATTTTGTACGTTTGTTTTTATGTTAATCATAAACAATTTGTCAATTTTTCATCAGTTCATGTCAATTGTCTTGTCTGTAATTAATTATGAAAATGTGCTTTGAGGGTGAGCAGAGCAACCACTCCCTAAACTGAATAAGCTTGCCATAACTCCTAGTTAAAAAAATCGCCACCACTTGAAATTTTGTACGTTTGTTTTAATGTTAATTATAAACAATTTGTCAATTTTTCATCAGTTTATGTCAGTTGGTTTGTCTGTAATTAATTATGAAAATGTGCTTTGAGGGTGAGCAGAGCAACCACTCCCTAGCCTGAATAAGCTTGCCATAACTCCTAGTAAAAAAATCGCTGCCACTCGTAATTTTGCACGTTTGTTTTTATGTTAATCATAAACAATTTGTCAATTTTTCATAAGTTTATGTCAGTTGGTTTGTCTGTAATTAATTATGTTAATGTGCTTTGAGGGTGAGCAGAGCAACCACTCCCTAGCCTGAATAAGCTTGCCATTACTCCTAGTAAAAAAATCGCTGCCACTTGTAATTTTGTACGTTTGTTTTTATGTTAATCATAAACAATTTGTCAATTTTTCATAAGTTTATGTCAGTTGGTTTGTCTGTAATTAATTATGTTAATGTGCTTTGAGGGTGAGCAGAGCAACCACTCCCTAGCCTGAATAAGCTTGCCATTACTCCTAGTAAAAAAATCGCTGCCACTTGTAATTTTGTACGTTTGTTTTTATGTTAATCATAAACAATTTGTCAATTTTTCATAAGTTTATGTCAGTTGGTTTGTCTGTAACTAATTATGAAAATGTGCTTTGAGGGTGAGCAGAGCAACCACTCCCTAGCCAGAATAAGCTTGCCATAACTCCTAGTAAAAAAATCGCTGTCACTTGAAATTTTGTATGTTTGTTTTTATGTTAATTATAAACAATTTGTCAATTTTTCATCAGTTTATGTCAGTTGGTTTGTCTGTAATTAATTATGAAAATGTGCTTTGAGGGTGAGCAGAGCAACCACTCCCTAGCCAGAATAAGCTTGCCATAACTCCTAGTAAAAAAATCGCTGCCACTTGAAATTTTGTATGTTTGTTTTTATGTAAATTATAAACAATTTGTCAATTTTTCATAAGTTTATGTCAGTTGGTTTAATTAATTATGTTAATGCGCTTTGAGGGTGAGCAGAGCAACCACTCCCTAGCCTGAATAAGCTTGCCATAACTCCTAGTTAAAAAATCGCTGCCACTTGAAATGTTGTATGTTTGTTTTAATGTTAATTATAAACAGTTTGTCAATTTTTCATCAGTTTATGTCAATCGGTTTGTCTGTAATTAATTATGAAAATGTGCTTTGAGGGTAAGCAGAGCAACCACTCCCTAAACTGAATAAGCTTGTCATAACTCCTAGTAAAAAAATCGCTGTCACTTGAAATTTTGTATGTTTGTTTTTATGTTAATTATAAACAATTTATCAATTTTTCATCAGTTTATGTCAGTTGGTTTGTCTGTAATTAATTATGAAAATGTGCTTTGAGGGTGAGCAGAGCAACCACTCCCTAGCCTGAATAAGCTTGCCATAACTCCTAGTAAAAAAATCGCTGCCACTCGAAATTTTGTATGTTTGTTTTTATGTTAATTATAAACAATTTGTCAATTTTTCATCAGTTTATGTCAGTTGGTTTGTCTGTAATTAATTATGAAAATGTGCTTTGAGGGTGAGCAGAGCAACCACTCACTAGCCTGAATAAGCTTGCCATAACTCCTAGTAAAAAAATCGCTGCCACTTGAAATTTTGTATGTTTGTTTTTATGTTAATTATAAACAGTTTATCAATTTTTCATCAGTTTATGTCAGTTGGTTTGTCTGTAATTAATTATGAAAATGTGCTTTGAGGGTGAGCAGAGCAACCACTCCCTAAACTGAGTAAGCTTGCCATAACTCCTAGTAAAAAAATCGCTGCCACTTGAAATTTCGTATGTTTGTTTTTATGTTACTTATAAACAATTTGTCAATTTTTCATCAGTTTATGTCAGTTGGTTTGTCTGTAATTAATTATGAAAATGTGCTTTGAGGGTGAGCAGAGCAACCACTCACTAGCCTGAATAAGCTTGCCATAACTCCTAGTAAACAAATCGCTGCCACTTGAAATTTTGTATGTTTGTTTTTATGTTAATTATAAACAATTTATCAATTTTTCATCAGTTTATGTCAGTTGGTTTGTCTCTAATTAATTATGAAAATGTGCTTTGAGGGTGAGCAGAGCAACCACTCCCTAAACTGAGTAAGCTTGCCATAACTCCTAGTCAAAAAATCGCTGCCACTTGAAATTTTGTATGTTTGTTTTTATGTTAATTATAAACAATTTGTCAATTTTTCATAAGTTTATGTCAGTTGGTTTAATTAATTATGTTAATGCGCTTTGCGGGTGAGCAGAGCAACCACTCCCTAGCCTGAATAAGCTTGCCATAACTCCTAGTAAAAAAATCGCTGCCACTTGAAATGTTGTATGTTTGTTTTAATGTTAATTATAAACAGTTTGTCAATTTTTCATCAGTTTATGTCAATCGGTTTGTCTGTAATTAATTATGAAAATGTGCTTTGAGGGTGAGCAGAGCAACCACTCCCTAAACTGAGTAAGCTTGCCATAACTCCTAGTAAAAAAATCGCTGCCACTTGAAATTTCGTATGTTTGTTTTTATGTTAATTATAAACAATTTGTCAATTTTTCATCAGTTTATGTCAGTTGGTTTGTCTGTAACTAATTATGAAAATGTGCTTTGAGGGTGAGCAGAGCAACCACTCCCTAGCCAGAATAAGCTTGCCATAACTCCTAGTAAAAAAATCGCTGTCACTTGAAATTTTGTATGTTTGTTTTTATGTTAATTATAAACAATTTGTCAATTTTTCATCAGTTTATGTCAATTGGTTTGTCTGTAATTGATTATGAAAATGTGCTTTGAGGGCAAGCAGAGCAACCACTCCCTAAACTGAATAAGCTTGCCATTACTCCTAGTTTAAAAAATCGCCACCACTTGAAATTTTGTACGTTTGTTTTAATGTTAATTATAAACAATTTGTCAATTTTTCATCAGTTTATGTCAGTTGGTTTGTCTGTAATTAATTATGAAAATGTGCTTTGAGGGTGAGCAGAGCAACCACTCCCTAGCCAGAATAAGCTTGCCATAACTCCTAGTAAAAAAATCGCTGTCACTTGAAATTTTGTATGTTTGTTTTTATGTTAATTATAAACAATTTGTCAATTTTTCATCAGTTTATGTCAATTGGTTTGTCTGTAATTAATTATGAAAATGTGCTTTGAGGGCAAGCAGAGCAACCACTCCCTAAACTGAATAAGCTTGCCATAACTCCTAGTTAAAAAAATCGCCACCGCTTGAAATTTTGTACGTTTGTTTTAATGTTAATTATAAACAATTTGTCAATTTTTCATCAGTTTATGTCAGTTGGTTTGTCTGTAATTAATTATGAAAATGTGCTTTGAGGGTGAGCAGAGCAACCACTCCCTAGCCTGAATAAGCTTGCCATAACTCCTAGTAAAAAAATCGCTGCCACTTGTAATTTTGTACGTTTGTTTTTATGTTAATCATAAACAATTTGTCAATTTTACATAAGTTTATGTCAGTTGGTTTGTCTGTAATTAATTATGTTAATGTGCTTTGAGGGTGAGCAGAGCAACCACTCACTAGCCTGAATAAGCTTGCCATAACTCCTAGTAAAAAAATCGCTGCCACTTGAAATTTTGTATGTTTGTTTTTATGTTAATTATAAACAATTTATCAATTTTTCATCAGTTTATGTCAGTTGGTTTGTCTGTAATTAATTATGAAAATGTGCTTTGAGGGTGAGCAGAGCAACCACTCCCTAAACTGAGTAAGCTTGCCATAACTCCTAGTAAAAAAATCGCTGCCACTTGAAATTTTGTATGTTTGTTTTTATGTTAATTATAAACAATTTGTCAATTTTTCATAAGTTTATGTCAGTTGGTTTAATTAATTATGTTAATGCGCTTTGCGGGTGAGCAGAGCAACCACTCCCTAGCCTGAATAAGCTTGCCATAACTCCTAGTAAAAAAATCGCTGCCACTTGAAATGTTGTATGTTTGTTTTAATGTTAATTATAAACAGTTTGTCAATTTTTCATCAGTTTATGTCAATCGGTTTGTCTGTAATTAATTATGAAAATGTGCTTTGAGGGTGAGCAGAGCAACCACTCCCTAAACTGAGTAAGCTTGCCATAACTCCTAGTAAAAAAATCGCTGCCACTTGAAATTTTGTATGTTTGTTTTTATGTTAATTATAAACAATTTGTCAATTTTTCATAAGTTTATGTCAGTTGGTTTAATCAATTATGTTAATGCGCTTTGCGGTTGAGCAGAGCAACCACTCCCTAGCCTGAATAAGCTTGCCATAACTCCTAGTAAAAAAATCGCTGCCACTTGAAATGTTGTATGTTTGTTTTAATGTTAATTATAAACAGTTTGTCAATTTTTCATCAGTTTATGTCAATCGGTTTGTCTGTAATTAATTATGAAAATGTGCTTTGAGGGTGAGCAGAGCAACCACTCCCTAAACTGAGTAAGCTTGCCATAACTCCTAGTAAAAAAATCGCTGCCACTTGAAATTTCGTATGTTTGTTTTTATGTTAATTATAAACAATTTGTCAATTTTTCATCAGTTTATGTCAGTTGGTTTGTCTGTAATTAATTATGAAAATGTGCTTTGAGGGTGAGCAGAGCAACCACTCCCTAGCCTGAATAAGCTTGCCATAACTCCTAGTAAAAAAATCGCTGCCACTCGAAATTTTGTATGTTTGTTTTTATGTTAATTATAAACAATTTGTCAATTTTTCATCAGTTTATGTCAGTTGGTTTAATTAATTATGTTAATGCGCTTTGAGGGTGAGCAGAGCAACCACTCCCTAGCCTGAATAAGCTTGCCATAACTCCTAGTAAAAAAATCGCTGCCACTTGAAATGTTGTATGTTTGTTTTAATGTTAATTATAAACAGTTTGTCAATTTTTCATCATTTTATGTCAATCGGTTTGTCTGTAATTGATTATGAAAATGTGCTTTGAGGGTGAGCAGAGCAACCACTCCCTAAACTGAATAAGCTTGTCATAACTCCTAGTAAAAAAATCGCTGTCACTTGAAATTTTGTATGTTTGTTTTTATGTTAATGATAAACAATTTATCAATTTTTCATCAGTTTATGTCAGTTGGTTTGTCTGTACTTAATTATGAATATGTGCTTTGAGGGTAAGCAGAGCAACCACTCCCTAAACTGAATAAGCTTGCCATAACTCTTGGTAAAAAAATCGCTGTTACTTGAAATTTTGTATGTTT
Source organism: Orchestes rusci (assembly GCA_958502075.1). NCBI lineage: Eukaryota > Metazoa > Arthropoda > Insecta > Coleoptera > Curculionidae > Orchestes > Orchestes rusci. The sequence continues at coordinate 46,741,744 of OY293306.1, forward strand.
GTTTTTATGTTAATTATAAACAATTTATCAATTTTTCATCAGTTTATGTCAGTTGGTTTGTCTGTGATTAATTATGAAAATGTGCTTTGAGGGTGAGCAGAGCAACCACTCCCTAAACTGAATAAGCTTGTCATAACCCCTAGTAAAAAAATTAGCTGTCACTTGAAATTTTGTATGTTGGTTTTTATGTTAATTATAAACAATTTATCAATTTTTCATCAGTTTATGTCAGTTGGTTTGTCTGTGACTTATTATGAAAATGTGCTTTGAGGGTGAGCAGAGCAACCACTCCCTAAACTGAATAAGCTTGCCATAACTCTTAGTAAAAAAATCGCTGTCACTTGAAATTTTGTATGTTTGTTTTTATGTTAATTATAAACAATTTATCAATTTTTCATCAGTTTATGTCAGCTGGTTTGTCTGTGATTAATTATGAAAATGTGCTTTGAGGGTGAGCAGAGCTACCACTCCCTAAACTGAATAAGCTTGCCATAACTCTTAGTAAAAAAATCGCTGTCACTTGAAATTTTGTATGTTTGTTTTTATGTTAATTATAAACAATTTGTCAATTTTTCATCAGTTTATGTCAGTTGGTTTGTCTGTGATTAATTATGAAAATGTGCTTTGAGGGTGAGCAGAGCAACCACTCCCTAAACTGAATAAGCTTGTCATAACTCCTAGTAAAAAAATAGCTTTCACTTGAAATTTTGTATGTTTGTTTTTATGTTAATTATAAACAATTTATCAATTTTTCATCAGTTTATGTCAGTTGGTTTGTCTGTAATTAATTATGAAAATGTGCTTTGAGGGTAAGCAGAGCAACCACTCCCTAAACTGAATAAGCTTGTCATAACTCCTAGTTAAAAAATCGCTGTCACTTGAAATTTTGTATGTTTGTTTTTATGTTAATTATAAACAATTTATCAATTTTTCATCAGTTTATGTCAGTTGGTTTGTCTGTGATTAATTATGAAAATGTGCTTTGAGGGTGAGCAGAGCAACCACTCCCTAAACTGAATAAGCTTGTCATAACTCCTAGTAAAAAAATCGCTGTCACTTGAAATTTTGTATGTTTGTTTTTATGTTAATTATAAACAATTTATCAATTTTTCATCAGTTTATGTCAGTTGGTTTGTCTGTGATTAATTATGAAAATGTGCTTTGAGGGTGAGCAGAGCAACCACTCCCTAAACTGAATAAGCTTGCCATACCTCTAAGTAAAAAAATCGCTGTCACTTGAAATTTTGTATGTTTGTTTTTATGTTAATCATAAACAATTTATCAATTTTTCATCAGTCTATGTCAGTTGGTTTGTCTGTGATCAATTATGAAAATGTGCTTTGAGGGTGAGCAGAGCAACCACTCCCTAAACTGAATAAGCTTGCCATAACTCTTAGTAAAAAAATCGCTGTCACTTGAAATTTTGTATGTTTGTTTTTATGTTAATTATAAACAATTTATCAATTTTTCATCAGTCTATGTCAGTTGGTTTGTCTGTGATTAATTATGAAAATGTGCTTTGAGGGTGAGCGGAGCAACCACTCCCTAAACTGAATAAGCTTGTCATAACTCCTAGTAAAAAAATCGCTGTCACTTGAAATTTTGTATGTTTGTTTTTATGTTAATTATAAACAATTCATCAATTTTTCATCAGTTTATGTCAGTTGGTTTGTCTGTGATTAATTATGTTAATGTGCTTTGAGGGTGAGCAGAGCAACCACTCCCTAGCCTGAATAAGCTTGCCATAACTCCTAGTAAAAAAAATCGCTGCCACTTGAAATTTTGTATGTTTGTTTTTATGTTAATTATAAACAATTTATCAATTTTTCATCAGTTTACGTCAGTTGGTTTGTCTGTAATTAATTATGAAAATGTGCTTTGAGGGTGACCAGAGCAACCACTCCCTAAACTGAGTAAGCTTGCCATAACTCCTAGTAAAAAAATCGCTGCCACTTGAAATTTTGTATGTTTGTTTTTATGTTAATTATAAACAATTTGTCAATTTTTCATCAGTTTATGTCAATCGGTTTGTCTGTAATTAATTATGAAAATGTGCTTTGAGGGTGAGCAGAGCAACCACTCCCTAAACTGAGTAAGCTTGCCATAACTCCTAGTAAAAAAATCGCTGCCACTTGAAATTTCGTATGTTTGTTTTTATGTTAATTATAAACAATTTGTCAATTTTTCATCAGTTTATGTCAGTTGGTTTGTCTGTAATTAATTATGAAAATGTGCTTTGAGGGTGAGCAGAGCAACCACTCCCTAAACTGAGTAAGCTTGCCATAACTCCTAGTAAAAAAATCGCTGCCACTTGAAATTTTGTATGTTTGTTTTTATGTTAATTATAAACAATTTGTCAATTTTTCATAAGTTTATGTCAGTTGGTTTAATTAATTATGTAAATGCGCTTTGAGGGTGAGCAGAGCAAGCACTCCCTAGCCTGAATAAGCTTGCCATAACTCCTAGTAAAAAAATCGCTGCCTTTTGAATTGTTGTATGTTTGTTTTAATGTTAATTATAAACAGTTTGTCAATTTTTCATCAGTTTATGTCAATCGGTTTGTCTGTAATTAATTATGAAAATGTGCTTTGAGGGTGAGCAGAGCAACCACTCCCTAGCCTGAATAAGCTTGCCATAACTCCTAGTAAAAAAATCGCTGCCACTTGAAATTTTGTATGTTTGTTTTTATGTTAATTATAAACAATTTGTCAATTTTTCATAAGTTTATGTCAGTTGGTTTAATTAATTATGTTAATGCGCTTTGAGGGTGAGCAGAGCAACCACTCCCTAAACTGAGTAAGCTTGCCATAACTCCTAGTAAAAAAATCGCTGCCACTTGAAATTTCGTATGTTTGTTTTTATGTTAATTATAAACAATTTGTCAATTTTTCATCAGTTTATGTCAGTTGGTTTGTCTGTAATTAATTATGAAAATGTGCTTTGAGGGTGAGCAGAGCAACCACTCCCTAGCCTAAATAAGCTTGCCATAACTCCTAGTAAAAAAATCGCTGCCACTTGAAATTTTGTTTGTTTGTTTTTATGTTAATTATAAACAATTTGTCAATTTTTCATCAGTTTATGTCAGTTGGTTTCTCTGTAATTAATTATGAAAATGTGCTTTGAGGGTGAGCAGAGCAACCACTCCCTAAACTGAGTAAGCTTGCCATAACTCCTAGTAAAAAAATCGCTGCCACTTGAAGTTTCGTGAGATTATTTATATGATAGTTGTTACCAAATTGTCAAATTTTCATTGTTTTTTGTGAATTGGTTTGTCTGTCATTAATTATGGAAGTTTGCCTTGAGGGTGAGCAAACCAACTACTCCCTAGACTCATTTAGCTAGTCATAACTCCTAGCAGAAAAATCTTTGTCACTTGAAATTTTGTGAGATTGTCTATATTTCAATTGTTAACAAATTTTTATCACTTTTCATCTGTAAATTGTCAAGTTTTCTGCAATAAATTATAGAACAACTTTTGAGTTCTAGACAATATTATGTATTTGAGATTCTAATCAAGTAATACGGTTAAGCTTACCCCAAGGATCCTGCATATATTTGGATCTATCAGACTGGCCAAAAATCGTATTTCTCTGATGCTTTCCAGAGGGTCTCCTTTGAATTTATCCGGATTTGAGGTGCGGACAGCTACACGACCACAAATACCAGGCAAAATGTGGTCCAGTTCTTCTGTCTCGTAGAGGGAAAGCTGAAAAAACATTATGGCTAAAATCCCAATTTCGATTTAACCACCACTCAAAAGCAATGACTCGTAACAATGATGAATGGCTGTATCAATGCACTTTGTACTTTCATCATCATCCAATATAGCCATTTATTAAATTTCTGTTTGCAACAAGACAGCCATAATATAACAGCAATATGAAGCTGTTTATTTTCCGACAAAAGCGACGCGTTTAATTTTCCGTCTGGATATTTTGCCAAGGTGTTCTCGCACAGTCAACAATGAAACGTTGGAAGTCCCACTTATTTCGCCGAAATGGTCCGTTTTAAAAGTTGATTCTGGATAATTTAAGTTATGTCTGGGGATAGCCCCGAGTAACTTGCTTGAACTTGGAATGAGACAATATTGTACTTTTAAATAAGTTTTAAATTGGTTTGAGCTTGGATTATGATGAGGAATTTGTAATAAGTTGAATGAGGCAACCGAATGCCATATTTGAAAAAAAAATCAATTGTGTTGATGTTACAGGTCCACGATTAAGAACAAGATTTTGACCATTTTTAACATAAAAATTGGAAAATATTTAATTTTGTTTGGCAGTGTTTTCTTCTCTGTTCTTTTATTTCCTGATTTTTCAAACAAACTGTGATTTTTTTAGTACTGGAATTTTTGATTTTTGACTTATCGAATGTCTTCGGATTTTCGGATTTTGGATTTTTCTTTTTTTTCCATTTGACTCTTGTTATTGATTTTAACTTTTCAATTTTTGGAGTTTTGACTAGGTACTTTGATCATCAGATACTTGAAACATAGAACGACTAGAATTAGCATCATACCCCACATCTTGGGCAAATTGTGTGTCACAGCAGTGAATATGTTAATAATTTTTGTTTGCTCCATTGGATTCTTTCGATGAGGTGATCTTTGTTATCTATTGATGTTGATGATGTTGATGATGATGATGTCGACCATTTTGGTTATGCTGCTTATCATTTGATGTCCACAATGCTGGTTATTATTTATCATTGATGATGTCGATATTGATGTTGAATATGTATGTGTATTCTTGATCGATGTCTGCTGGTGGTTATTATGAAACCGTTGATTTGTTTTCAAGATTATTTTCAATATGTCAGGTTTGATGATTTTGGTGATATTGATGACGTTTATGATGATTCCAATGATGATTTTGATGATGATGCTGGATGTCTATTATGATGGGTCAATCGATTATCATGATGTTCATAATGATGACGATGACGATGATTAGGTTTTTGATAAACGTTGTCATATTCGATCATTTTCTAATGATAAGATGACCAAGATGATGATAACATTCATGCGTTATAACGATGAAAATTCTTCGACGATTTTGATAAATGGGTTACCTGATGACTTTTTTATTTTGGATGTTTGATGACATTCTTGACATTCAAGATTGCCGACGATGCATGATCATCATTGCGATATATTGAAAAATGGTCGACATCATAGACATCGACGTCAGTTATCGTCAATAACATCGACAATATAATCAATAATAAAAACTTGATCATCAACATCAACACTATCATCGATTTTATCAATTAATATCAAAATAATCAACCACATCAACAAAATTATCGAAAACCTCATCAGTGGCAATGTCATCATCATTGTAATAATTATCAAAATGATGAAGTTCATTCCAATAATCCACATCATGATCATCAACAAAAGCACTTATCATCAACACAAAAATTAAAGCATCATAGATATGATCAGTTAGTAGTGCTCATTGACATCAGTAAAGTGATCCTCATCGCATCATAGTTATAATCACTATCATCATCAACGACAGCGTTATCATCAAACTATACATCACTATCAACACCGCCTTAATGTGTTGATGTTGATGATGTTGATTATTTTGATTATGCGGTTAACGGACTTGAAGTTGATGTTAATATTGGTCGATGTCTGGGCGGTTATCATGGTACCTATCGTTTTTTTTGATAATTATTTGTTTGTGATGATTTTGTTGATTAGATGATGATGATGTCTATTATGATGAGTCGATTAATTATCATGATGTTCATAATGAGGACGATGACGATGATTAAATTTGAAAAAAGCATTGTCATTACGAACATTTTTCAGTGATAAGATGACTAAAAAAATTATAAAATTCACGTTATAACGATGACAAGTTTCCAACGATGTTGATGGATAGGTTATCTGATGATTTTGTTATATATTTTTAAAATTTTGATTGAAGATTGTCAGCTATGATCATCATCATTGTGATATATTCAAAAATGGTCGACATCATCACCATCAACAACATCCATCAAAAGCATCAACATCAATCAATAACTACGTCAGTTATCATCAAAATCACCGACAACTTAATCAATTACAAAAACGTCATTATCAAAATCAATTTTATCATCGATTTCATCAACATCGACAAAGTTAATATCAGAATAATTGACCACATTAACAAAATTATTGAAAACCTCATCAGCGGCATCGTCATCATCATTATCAACATGATAAACTTCATTCCAGGAATCCACATCATCATCAACAACAACATCACTTAGAGTATCATCAACACAAGAATTATCACCAGTAGTGATTGTTTTTTTATGATCTGTTGAAGTTGATGATGTCCATTATTTTGATTATGCTGCTTATCATTATCAATAAACATGATGACATTTTGATGATTTGTTTTTTTGTTAAAACCTATGATGGTGAAAGCTAAAATGATGATAACATAATTTTATGATTGGGTATCAACATCCTGATTACTTTTTGCTAAATAAAGTTTCTGTTTATGTTGATTATTTGGATGACCTTGATAATATTCTTGACCATTCTGTCTATGACGATCATCATCATCACCACCAAATAATCGACATCAATACAGCCAACAAAATTCCGCATTTTCTTCATCAACCACATCCATAAGAACGTATAGATAGCAAAAACATCAGCAAGTTAATCAACAATAAAAACCTCATTATCATCCAAAGCATCGATTTCATCACCATCGACATCACCAGGACATGGGACGACAATTAAGAATTGGAGTTTGGGCAAATTATGTGTCACAACAGTTAACTTGTTTATTATTTACGTTTGCTCCGTTGAATAATTTCAATGTTGACATGTTGCACCCCCTGATGATGCTTTTTGTGTTGATGTTGATGATGTCGATTATTTCGATTATGCTACTGATCTCCAGAACGTTGGTTTTTGATTTATCCTTGATGATGCTGATGTGGATGATGATTTTCTGATTATGTATTTGATGACGATGATGATGATTCAAATGCCGATATAGTTTCTGATGATTTGGTGATGATGACGTTTGAGATGATGATAACATTCATTTTATGATCACATAGTTATCAACAACCTGATGACGTTTTCGACCATGTTGCTGATGGTATTGTTGGTTGTTGTTGGTTGTTGATGATGATGATCATTATAGATGTCAGTATTATCAAAATAATCGACATCAACATGCTACATAAGAACGCATCACCATAAAAAAAATCGGCAAGGTAATCAACAACAAGAACCTCATCATCTTATTTGAACCATCTACAACCAACACCGTGGTGTGAGGTCAGTAGAGGCGTGAGGTTAGCAAGCTCCGGCAACTAAGAAACAATCGATCGATCATAATCCCAACAATACCGCCCATTTCCTGCAGCAAAACCAAATTTCCATAGTGTCGAATATTACCCAAGCCGTTAAAATACATGAATTCCAGAGTTCGGAAAGTCACTGGACCCTATAAGTTAACTTTGTCGAAAGTCAGCACAATGGTCCTTTCTTGTAAGTTAAATTGCCTATTGATTTATACGCTGGAACGGATTCTTTGTCATGTGAAGTATACGCCGAAAGGACATGACAGCGGAAAAATAGATGCAATCGCTCACTTGGATAGTCTTGAATAATGTTCGTGCTTGTTAATATGACGTGATTTTTCTCAAAGTACTTTTCCAGGCGATGCAAAATCTAGGACTGTCTGGAAAATATCTGGAAGTTCGTGCAGCAGGGTGTAGAGCAAAAAGTGTACTTTTATAAACTGTTGAATAATGGATTGGTTTAATACAAAGTTGCTGTTGATAAGTGCCATAAATTAACCCGAAGGTCTTATTAAAAAATCATAGTCGGAGTTGAGTAGGGGACTAAGGGTGAAAATGGCAGATCAAGCAGCCCTATCCATATTTTATACCTCATCTCCTACCATACTTTTAGCCAAAACAAAAAACGAAATACTTTTTTCCTCATTATAGGCATAGACTCTATCTCTTTTGCGAGACGAAAAGTGTCGTGACGCGGCATTGAAAGATTATTCTCATCCTAGTTAATAAAATTGTGAAAAAATCATCTACAAAAATGTTATTTTATGTCCGACGACATCATCATCGTTATCTTCCTTAACGACATCATGACATAATGTTGATGATGACGATTATTTGATAATGCTGTTCCGTCATCATATTGTGATGTCTACAATGTTGTTATTATCATTGATGATGCTGATGCTGACGATAATAACGTACTTGGAGTTATGTTGATGTCTTTGCTGATGATTTTTGTGATGATGATGACGTTGAATATGGATTCAATGAGGAGATGATTATATTGTCGATAAGGTTGCTGATGATTATTAAGCTGATCAAGATTATCATAAGATGATCCAATTCCAGATAATTTTTGTTGATAATCGATTATAGTGATGTCTCAGATGATGATAACATTCATTTTATGACGATGATCATTGATGATGCTGATGTTGATGTCAATGACGATAACCTACTTGAAGTTGTTGACTATGTTGCCAATTGCTGGTGATTGCTCTGATTTTTTTGATGATTTTCAAGATTATTCCGGTTGTATTGATGATGATGAACGAGGTTTTTGATGATTAAAGTACCGATGATTTTTCTGATGAAGCTTTATTCGATTTGGATGAGTTCATTGATTATCTTGATAATACTGATGATGACGACAATAACGTTGATGAGGTCTTCGTTGATTGAAGCAATTTGTGATGATTTCTTAGTGAAAATCAATTACAGTGATGACTGAGATGATGATAACATCCATGTATTGATGATCATTCTCATCAATATCATCATCAAAAGCGTCGAGATCATCAAAATAATCGAACCCTCATCAGCGGCATCACCATCAACATTGTTTACATTATAATCAACTTCATAACCATAACAATATATCATCAAAACAAGATTTTTTATATTAAAACATCACCAGTAGTAACGATCGTTGACATCAATAAACTGATCATCATCAATGACAATCAAATTATCAAAATCATCATCCTAGTTATCATCATCAACGACAATGTTATCATCAATCTACACATAACCATCAAGATCTTGAATTTGTTGGCTTTTTTTTTTGATGATGATTTTCAAAATGTTTTTTGTGTGTGAACATGATTCCGACGATGCTTTTGATGATTCTGTTCTGTTGGTTTGGATGAGTTCAATGATTATCATAATAATAATATGATGTTGATGATGAAGACGATAATGATGATGAGGTTTTCGATGAGTGATGCAATTTATGATGATTTCTTAGTGACAATCAATAACAGGGATGTCGTAGATAATGTTATAAATCATGTGTTGATGATCATCCTGATAAAATTTTCGACGATCATGTTGAATATATTTTCCGATGATTTGGTAGCTTTTTTTTCATTTTGGATGTTCTTGAGGATATTTTTGACTAATTTGTTGAAAACGATGATCATCATTTCCGTCATTATTAGAGAAATGATCAACTTCATCGTGCATCAATAAAATTCCATGTGAAAATCATCAACTGCATATAAGAAGCCATCAACATCAAGAACCACGTTGGTCATCATCAAAAACATTGTCAACAAAATCAAAATCAAAACTTCATCATCATCGACATCATCAATATCCGAATAGTCGACCGCATGAACATCATTATCGAAAACCTCATCAGAGGTATCACCATTAATATTGTTGATCAACATCATTACAATAACCCACATCATTATCATCAACAACAGCATCTAAACTATATCATCAACACAAGAATGTCAATATTAAAACATGTCATAAGCGATCGATGAAATTAATAATGTGATCTTTATAATCATTAACAATCATCTATACCATCATAGTTATCATCAACGACAGCGTTATCATCAATTCACGCATCACTATAATAAACATTGTCCTAATCATCAAACTTATCCTCAATCTTATAATCACCGCCAAAGATGATGATTTGGATGGTAATTTTATGATATGTTGATGTTGATGTTGATGTTGATGCTGAAGATGATAATGTACTTGAAATTGTTGATGAGTTTTTAAGATGTTGTTTGTGATGTTTTATCGGTGATATTGATGACCTTGACCATGATTCCAAATTCCAACGAGGTTTTTGATGAAACTGATGTCTATTGATTATGATGATGTTGTTAATGATGACAATGATGATGATGATGAGGGTTTCGATGCAATTTCTGCTCATTTTCTGGTTGAATTTGAATCAATTACAGAGATGACTAAGATGTTGATCCAATCATGTTATGAGGATGATCATTTGATACAGTTTTCGACGATGTTCTTGATAAATCTGTTGATGAGGATGATCATCATCGCCGTCAATATTCATCCACATCATCAAAAAAATTCCACGTGATCAAATCATGATAATTATGTTTTTGATGACGGCTACGTTGATTTCAATGCCGATGAGTTATCTGATGATTCGTGAATTGTTAAAACTGATGATGATGATAACAACCATTTTATGATCATCAACATTTTGATGACGTTTTCGATGATGTTGCTGAATGCAATTCCTGTTGATTACATAACAACATAAAAACCTCATCATCAGTGAATCATCAACAGAAGCACCTAGAATTGCAGCATCATAAACATAACCATCAACAACAAGCTGATCTTCATGAGTGTATCATCAACCAAATCATCACTACATCATCGATAGCGTTATCGTCAATCCACACAACACTTTTAGCAATGCTTGTTCAATTAGGAAACATGATTACAATTTTAGTAACCAGAATGTTGATTTTTTTTAAGTTCTCTCACCTCTCCAGCAGGACAAGCCCCCACCTTCTCAATAGGCCTCAATGAGTACCTCGGAATAGAAACCAACTCCCCCTCTTTGCACGTATAAGGCTGTCCCATACTGGGCACCAAATTCCAGCAAACAATCGGCGGAGAAACCTGGAAAAAAAGCAATTAATTACCCCAATAAAAACTGGTTCACAACGGCTCAAAGAAAAGCGCAAATTTATTATTAACCCCGCTTAACATTTCCAAGTTGAATTTTCATTTCTCATCCCTGGGCTCTAATGCCCGTTAATTTATTGGAGACCCTTGTGATTTATATTGGAGAAAATTGGCGAAAAGGGGTTGTTATTGAAAGTATTAACATGGGCAATTAATTCATTATATTCTTACCCGGTTTTTGTCCCTTGGCGCTGTATAGAACTTCTCCCGCGGAAAATAGTTGCTCAAATTCACCATCTTGTTGTTGAGACTTCTGTAGTTTAACATGTTGGAGCTATTAACCTCCTCATCCACATCGGGAGAATCAGGGAGAGGAGGCACGTCTGGAGGGATTTCGTCCAGGTCTGTTGGCTCAATGACACTAGAACATCTAAAGAACTGGTTTTACAAGAAAACATGGAGTAAAGTGGTAGTACCTGAGAGTTGTGTAGTTGGGGGTGTAAAAACTGCCCCCCAATGAGTTGCGATACTCCTCGTATGTCATGGGGGTTACAGTTTCAAGGACACTGTCGTGGTGGCTTACGGGGGTAATGGGGACGCTTTGGTTGGCGGTTTGGGTGGTACCAGAGGAGAAGTTCATCAGTAGATCCCACAGATGAAAAGATATTTTATATTTTTGCTTACTTGATTGATTTGAGTATTACTTTAACTTTCTTATATTTTGTATCATGTTTTTTTGTGTCTGGCTTTTTACATAACGTCAAGTTTAAATTTTTTTTACATGTTATTTCACCTGTAACATTTTCGAAATTTTCATCTGAATTTTTAATTTTGAACATAATATTGATTTTTGAAGGCGTAGGATATTTTTGACTCCCAATTAGGGGTTGTCGACTCATGTTCATACTTCAACCTGTATACAATTTTCAAAGTTGATCTAACAGACTGTAAATACACAGTGTGATAGCAGAGTTCTGTGACTTCAATTTGTTTTTTAAATTTTGAAAATCGATCGATTTTTCAGGGCGTGGCAAGTTTTTTAAAATCTTACTGTTTTTATCAAGGGAAATTGACTAAGTTTTATTTTTCATCCTGAATAAAATGATTTTTTAAAGTGATTTTGCAAAATGTATATACAGAGCGATAGCACAGTCTTGTAGCTTCAATCAGCTTTTTTTATTTTGAAAATCGATTGATTTTTGAAGGCGTGGCAAATTTCCGAAAATGTTCCATATTTTCATTTAGGGAATTTGGCTTAATGTCTATAGTAAACCTTTTATAATGTTTCAGAAGTGATTTTGCAAAATCTGAATACACAGAGTGATAGCGGACTCTTGTAGCTTGAATTCGCTTCTTTAATTGAAAAAATCGATCGATTTTTGAGGACGTGGCAAATTTAAAAAAAATCTTGATTGTTTATACTGAGAGAATTCGATTATCTTCATATTTGACCCTGTATCAAGTTTTTAAAACGTGATTTTGTTCAATGTTGATACACAGGGCTCGTTTCTTTGATTAATTTTTTTAATTTTTCGAAAGTGTGGAAGATTTTAGAATATGTTCCTTTTTTTATTCATGGATTTTGACTCATGTTCACATTTCACCCAGTATAACCATCTTCAAAAGTGATTTTGCAAATTGTCTAAAAACAAGGCAATAACTGAATCTTGCATCTTCAATTATTTTTTTTATTTTGAAAATCAATTGATTTTTAATTTAAGGTCGTGGTAAATTTTTGAAAATATTCTTTGGTTTTATTGAGGGAATTTGACTTATGCTCATATTTTATCCTGTAAGAAATTTTTCAAAAGTGATTTTGCACAATATAAATATACAGGGCGGTAGCAGAGTCTTTTAGCATCAACTTGTATTTTCAATTTTGAGAATCGAATAATTTTTGAAAGCGCGTGAAAGATTTTAGAAAATCTTTCTTTTTATCCAGGGATTTTAACTTATGTTCATATTTCACCCTGAATAGGATCTTCAAAAGTTATTTTGCAAAATATCAATAAACAGGGCGATAACATAGTCTTGCGGCATTAATTATTTTTTTTTGAATTTTGAAAATCGATTGATGTTTGAAGGCGTGGCAAATTTCTGATAATCTTGATTGTTTTCATTGAAAGAATTCGACTCATGTTTTCATTTCACCCTGTATAAAATATTTTTAAGTGATTTTTCAAAATATCAATACACAGGGTTATAACCAGTCTTGCAGCTTCAATTTCTTTTCTCGATTTTGAAAATCGATTGATTTTTGAAGGCGTGGCAAATATTTGAAAATCTTGATTGTTTTTATTGAAAGAATTCGACTCATGTTTACATTTCACCCTGTCTAAAATGTCAAGATATAATGACAATATAGATATAGAGTGTGATACCGGAGTCTTGAAGCTTCAATTTGCTTTTTTTATTATGAAAGTCGAATAATATTTGAAAGCGTGGAAGATTATGGAAAATCTTTCTTTTTTTATTCAGGGATTTTGACTCATGTTTACATTTCACCCTGTATACAATTTTTAAAAGTGATTTTAGAAAATTATTATCCACTGAGTGATAGCAGAGTCTTGCTGCTCCAATCTATTTTTTTTAATTTTGAAAATCGATCGATTTTTGAAGGCGTGTCGAATTTTCAAAAATCTCATGTTTATTTCACCCTGTATAAAATATTCAAAAGTAATTTTGCAGTATGTGAATAAACAGGGCAATAGCAGAGTCTTTTAGCTTCAATTTGTTTTTTCTATTTTGAAAATAGAATATTTTTTGAAAGCGCATAAGATTTTGGAAAATATTCCTTTTTTTATTCAGGGACTTTGCTTCATGTTCGCATTTTATTCTGTATGAGAACTTCAAAAGTGATTTTGCAAAATGTCAATATAGCAGTCTTTTAACTTCAATTTGTTTTTTTAATTTTGAAAATCGAATAATTCGTAAAAGTGTAGAAGATTTTAGAAAATGCTCCTTTTTTTTCAGGGGTTTTGAATTATGTGCATATTTCACCCTGTATGAAATCTTCAAAATCGATTTTACGAAATGTCAATACCCAACAGAGCCTTGCAGCTTCCATATATTTTTTTTCATTTTGAAAATCGATTGATTTTTGAAGGCGTGATTTAAAAAAAAGATCAATAGCTTTTATTCAGGGAATTTGACTTATATCATATTTTAACCCTGTATCAAATTTTCTAAAATTATTTTGCAAAATGTAAATATACAGGGTGAGCAGAGTGTTTAAGCTACATTTTTTTTTATTGGTAAATGAAAAATTTTTGAAGACGTCGCAAATTTTAAAAACATTTTTTATTCGGTGATTTTGAATTTTTCATTTCATTAATTTTTCAGCTTCATCTTTTAGTTTTTGGAGTCTGTTTACATATTTGGTTCACTTGTTTTTTTATGCATCACTGTTCACAATTACTTTATTTTTTTTTTTATTTAAAAGAGTTTTTGTAAAATTTTCATCATTTTTCAGGTATCCAGTAATATTTTTTTTTTTTAAATTTTATTGGGATTTTCAATTCTTCCGTTCAGACTTTTCTCCTTATATTAAGGAAGGGTTTCAGTTTTTTTTTGACTTTCCGTTGCTCACTTTATTATAATTTTTATTTAATTTAATTTAACCTACAAGAAAAATAAATCATCATCAAAATGAAAAAAAAACAATTCAATATCCCCAAATTTGTACAGCAACGGCAACAATGTATGACGTAATTTGCACAGAGCACCATATCAATTCAACCACTACAGCGTTGCCGTCTCGACGTTTTTATAGGTACCTTCATATTAATCTTCATCCCAAACGGATTTCTAAACAACGTAGGTGACCCCTGCAGCTTGTGCCGTCTATTGATGATCACTATAACCAGAAACACCACCAGCAACAACAACATTATAGCTGTCAACACTCCTATAATTATTTCCACATAAGCGTCTCCATGTTTTGTTGCTGCAACTGAAATAATAATAAATTCAAAAATCTGTTTTTTATGACTGAAGTGTTTAATAATTCAACGGCGACCGTAATAAAAAACTACTTTGTGATTATGTCGATTTTTTTATGACGATGAGGGTACATATTTGAGCAGTTTTCTTATTTGGTGATTCATATTTTATAGGCTTTGTAATATTTTTTATTGCCTACTGTACTGTAATGTATCATTTACCGGACTCAACGTAAACTACTATTGTGTTGTCTTCAACTGTTAAATCTGACGTTTCGTACTGAAACAACCACCATCAACTTAATTATTTCGAGAAAATAGAACGTCCATTCCAATTCCCGACGTCTCATCAACTTCATTTTAAACTAACCCCGATTCATGTCATATCTCTCGAGAAGCAACTAATATTTCAAAACTAATACCGGAAGTCCTCCAAGCCACGCGGGACAAAAAAACAGGACAGATAGCTTTTGTTCGTTGACAAAATAGCGCATAAAAGTTATTTTTCCAGAAGGAAAAGTTTTTCGAATTAAAAGCGAAAAGTTTTCGCATTTAAATCTAGCCTAAAACTAAATGGGAAAAATATTGCCTCGCTTGTGCACGCCAACATATGGAGTTTTAAACATTTCCATATAGTTTGAAATTGTTTTTCAGTCTAACGGGATGAGTTGTAAGTTGAACAACAATCTATTGGTATAATTGAGTTGTAAATCAAATTCTCCTTGGAATATTACAGTCCGACAACGCCGCACTCAAGCCAGGACGTTGAGGTTGCCATATTGTGTCAATTTTCTTTATTATACAACACGTTAACTACACAATTACACATCTTTATTCTAGCACTATCCATTATTGATAACACGCCTTATCTTTTGATCGGAAGTTTAAACATAAATTAACAAATCTATTTTCAGCTTCATCAATTTAAGCCGCACAATGCACTGCTGGAAGATCGATTGTACGGGAGGAAGTGGAAACGATTATGATTTTGATTTAGCCGCCGAAAACAATGGATACGTCATTTGGACGGAACAATGGTGCGGCTTTTTTGTGATCCTCTGTTTCGTTAAAGATACCCGCCTTTTTGCTTTTGCTGATCAGGAAATTTAATTAAGTGTCTTATTGTTTATGGGTACTTTTGTTTGGATGAATTACATCAATGTGCAATGTTTTGTTGGGAAAAGAGTACAAGTGAGAGCTCTGGGACAACCCCATTGAGTTAAGAAAAATCCTTTTATTTAGATCAAATCAACGAAAAATGTACAAAACCATGAGAAATCACCATATGTATTTTTTTTCTTGAAAACTTATAAAAGTGTTCTTCAGTTTCCTCTTTTTGCGAAAAACTGAAAAAAAATTAAGTGGGTGCGAAAACCATATGAATATGAAAAAAAAAAACCAAAAAATCTAGATTCAAGAACATTTGTCGTGCATCAAGTGTCTCTTAAAAGAAGAACCAGAAGTAAGTGAAGTGCCACTTCACCAGAAATAAATAATAAAACATTCCAATATTTTCAATCAATAGATATATTTTTGAACAAAAAAATAAAAAAAAATTCTATTCTAGCAACTGCTTATGCCAACAGTTTTCTTCCGTTAAAAAACGATACTACATTAAAATAATCAAAACTAAACCACTGGCGTGACATTTTTTCTCCTCTAGTACGAGCCTAGGCAACACCGCCTTGAAATAGGTTGTGTTAGTCGGAGTATGGCGGAAAACTGAATCAGACTGAAGCTTGTGTTTCTTCTTATTTCGAATTACAGTCCTATTATTTTATTTGATTCTCGCATTATCCTGAACATTAAAAAAAAATTACTCCAAAAATACTTAAAATGTATAGGGTGCTCACTGCTAAATGGACCATTGGAAATACCAAAAAATGGTTAACTAAAAAAAAGAGAGAATTTGAAAAATCAAAATTCAAGGGGTCTATGAAAAACCTTAATACTTGAGAAAAAATAAAAAGCCCGAACAAAAAATAAAAACGTTAGGAATCCTTAAAGGTGGAAAAGAGTATAAAATGTTTACAAATGGTTTAAACATTATTTTCACAACTTGAAATTTTAAAGAATATCACTTAAAGTAGGTACATGACATTTTTTTGTTAAGTAGAAAAAACATATACATTGATCAATCTTGAATAATACTTTCCAAAGTGTAAACGCCCAGTAAACAATGTTAAGAAATGAGAAAACATAATATTTTCAATGGACAAATCAAATTATTAGAAAAATTTATTTTCTTATTTCCTTTTCAACGTTTCCAATAAACTGAGAAGTAAAAAATTTTACAATAATTCTTTTTCCCATTTTTGGTACGGGATTGGGAGAAACGGAGCGTCCCTGCTTGAACGCCAAATTTTTGACGCTTGGTTTTAAAACGAGGTTAAAAATATCGCAGATTGAAAAAAAAACGGAGTAAATATGGAAATAGAATAACTTTTAGGAAAAATAACCAAAAAAATACGACAGAAAAAAACAGCGGTGAAGAATCTAGAAAAATTAAGAACACATCAATTCTAATGGACAACAAAAATACGTCAAATATAATTATAGAATGATGATGAAAGATATAAAATCCACTTCTGAACATAAAAGTAGGAAGAAAACCATACAAAATTGAGAAGTACAGAGAAATTGAAAAAATACTAAATATCATCAGAAGGCTACATTAAGATCTTGTGAACTGAAAAAAAAATCCTATGAATAGGTATAAAAAAATTATATAAAGGTTCTTACAGCGTAGAAAACGTTCCGAAGCTGAGTAAAATCACTTGAAAATTAAAAATTCTTACATACAAATTTGAAAGAAGTGAAAAAACACTTCCACAAAGACAAAATCCGAAAATGACATAAAAGTATTCTAAAAAACCACAGAAGAAAAGTATTACACGGTGAAGGATGTAAAATAAAATAATTCAACAAGAATATGAAAAAAATACAAACGAACAAAGAGAATCATTCAAAAAATTGAGCAAAAACCACAACAAAATTGATATCTCCAAGTAAATAAGTTCGAAAATTTCTACTGAACCATAAAATACACAGGGTGACTTCTAGGTTGATACTTTTGTTTTGACTGTCTAAATAACTGATCAAAACAACTTTTTCAAAAAGTTAAAAAACCGAAAGAATGTAATCTGTGCGTGTGCATCAAGTCGTGGTAACGGAGTTGCGGATTTTCGTTAATAGACGTACGTAATTACGCATTGTGGGCCCTATTGCACATTAATCCAGAGGAGGGCGCCCGAGATTTGTGAGATACCTTCCAACCTCGTTTAAAAAAACAAACAACGTCACAAATTTGGCGGCCGCGCAGGAACCCTCGATTTTTTTCACTTCCTTACCAAAAGTGGGAAACATGGGAGGTTTAAATTGACCGATGATTCCATACTAAACTGCGGTGATGGAGTAAATGATTCTTTATCCGGTGAGAGAATTCCGCTATTGTTTTGACTGTATATAGAATCCACTAAAAACTAAAAAACAGGCAGATATCAGCTTTCAACCTCGTTTTAAACTCGATCGCCACAAATTTGGCGCCCAAGCAGGGACCATCTTTGCATACCGTGATTTTGAAAAAATTGAAGTTATTAGGTGATTTGCAATGATGTGTTGACTATTAATTGGTATTATCTTCAAAGTTTCATCATAAGAATACATTTGTCAGATCCTATATTGACCAATTTTGATAACTAATACACATGTTGTTGCGGAAGTGACTATTGACTGTCAATAACAATCACTAAAGCACTAATTCCATTGTCATATTTGTCTGTACTTTTCCGATAATGCTTCGTCAATATTTGCTTCAATGATTTCTCCATTCCAGTGGTTTTATGCATTAAAGTAAAATAACTGGGTCAGGTGAATGGGTGGACTTGAATAAATGCTACAATGTTTCAGCTTCCAGTTAAATTGTGGCAGACGTGTTTGAGATACTGCAAAATATGCTTGTTAGATATAATGTTGTTTTCTTTGTGGGTGGGATCCTTTGTGAGAAAGTTTTTCCTTATTTTCCAATTCTATCTTCTACACCTCCACACAAAACAATCTCCTTTCAATCGACATATCACAAAATTGAATCACGTGCCAAATATCCACACCAAATAGTTTCTCCAGAAAAAAAGTCGAATCAAACCAGCATGTGACATTGGCTTTATATAAGGTTTCAATCACTCTTATATCGATAAATTTCAAACCGGAAAACAGGTAAACAAGACAAAGTAGTTCCGTAAACTGAAGCTCTATCGACGGCTGATTTAATTTCACCTCAGCATCGATTTCTGTTTTCTGTGCCTTCGAGATTCGCATTTTATAAAACTGTGTTGTTTCTGCAGATTGTGGAAAATATCGAATGACAACAAGTCGAGGGAGTTTCAAGGATTTGCGACAATGGCAAAATAACATTCGATATAATGAGCTGTCGCGTATCGGATATCGAATATGTTTTGTGTTCAAGGATTGTTGCATTTCAGTTGCTTGTTTTCTCTTTTTCAGTGAACTGAGAAATAAGAAATTTACATTTATTATCATCGCAGCGTGGTACGAAACCATCGGTCCCTGCTCGGACGCCAAATTTGTGACGCTTGGTTGAAGGATATCTTCCAAATCTCGAGCGTGGTTTTAGAAGCGATCAAACACTTTATATTATTAAGAGCCTATTGTATATTTCCTATTGTGCTTATAGCATCAAGCAATTATTTCCCCTTTATAAAATACCCAAACCGAGAAAAAAGTCAATCAATATTACTTTAAACAAAGTTTCCAATCTATAGTAGCGCGACCGCGTTTTCCCAATTGGTTTCGCAGCGTATTCAAACGCGAAACTTCTGCTGTTTTTCGCTTTCAATTCCAAAAATCTGCCTTGCGGTCGCAAATAACTTTTATCCACTGTTCTGCCACCAAACGTCGTTTTTTTTGTGCCAAAGGGCACTTTAGAATAGATCGACTTTAGAAGACTTCGTTTATTCTAGAGCGGTTTGTTAACCGAAAATCGTAGATAAAAACATGTTGGAACGTTAAAAAGGGAATATTCAAGTTACTTGAGTGTTACTTGGATGCGACAACATTCAAAATTTAGATTTAATTATCACGTAGATCTTTCCAGTTTCCATAGAAATCCAACTTTAGAAATATCAATAATAACCCAAAACTTAATACAAACAACTTCAACTACTTTCAGAAATCGCGTAATCGTTGAAATCCGATACGAATACAAACAAATTTTATTCCATAGCTGGCAAAGCTGCAGAGTTATCGAAGCTGTATCGAATAATTTTTGAAATTACATGCCTCAATACAAAAACTTTTCCCATTAAAACTGTACGCCAACCTAGAGAATGAACTTGGAGCGCGTTCGATATTGATGCTTCTGTATTTTTGATATCTTTGGTGTAAGAGGCGTTGATTTTGCACTTTCTTGCTTTTACATCCTCTTATACAGGGCTTTTCACTTAAAACTCCCCACGTCAATATCTCGGAAACGAATGGGAATATTTGATTTCTGTAAAAAGTAGTCAATGTATGGGGTCGAGTAGTTATTTTTCACAGTTAAAAAAATTCGACGCCTACCAAGACTAAAGCGTCGCGACGCATCGAAAATATCAATCGATTGCAGGGACTTTGAAATTACGCGCATGCTAAAGTACATGTTATTTATAAACTTTTTTGTTATTCAGTCGAACTCATTTATTCTACTCAGTTTTGAGATATACAGTGTGTCCAAGATAACGATGTCTATCATGGGGATCTTGAAAACCGTGCGAGATACAAGGTCGGTTAAATGGAGGCAAAGTTGCGTATTTTGATGCTTAACAAAATGCCGTTTTAAAAGCCAAAAAATTCCGACTAAGTCCGAAATTATCCAAAAAAAACCGACATTTTTCAAAATTGTTTTCATTTTTTTCTGACCACATTTGAAGAGATATTTCGAAATGAATGAAACTTCTTCATTGCCACTTTTTGCCCTTTACAAGATAGCGTTATCAAATTGAAGAACCGACGTTTCGTCTATGAGCAGCCATCATCAACTTTGTTTTTTCAAATACGGTCCTGGATTTTTTATCACGGATTTTGAGAGCCTCTTATGTTCCTAAAACAACGATGTATCGCACTTATTAAAAAAAAGTTGTTTGTTTTTGATCCTATTAAAAATGTATTTTTTTCTCTCTCTAACACATGAGTTCTTATGGAAAAATCCACCAACATAATTTTTTTGAATAATTGCGATACATTGTTGGTTTAGGAACATGAGAGGCCCTCAAAATCCGTCATAAAAAATCCAGGACCGTATTTAAAAAAACAAAGTTGATGATGGCTGCTCATAGACGAAACGTCGGTTCTTCAATTCAATAACGCTATCTTGTAAAGGGCAAAAAGTGGCAATGAAGAAGTTCCATCCATTTAAAAATATCTCTTCAAATGTGGTCAGAAAAAAATGAAAACAATTTTGAAAAAGTTCGTTTTTTTCGGATAATTTCGGACTTAGTCGGAATTTCTTGGCTTTTAAAACGGCATTTTGTTAAGCATCAAAATACGCAACTTTGCCTCCATTTAACCGACCTTGTATCTCGCACGGTTTTCAAGATCCCCATGATAGACATCGTTATCTTGGACACACTGTATATCTCAAAACTGAGTAGAATAAATGAGTTCGACTGAATAACAAACAAGTTTATAAATAACATGTACTTTGGCATGCGCGTAATTTCAAAGTCCCTGCAATCGATTGATATTTTCGATGCGTCGCGACGCTTTAGTCTTGGTAGGCGTCGAATTTTTTCAACTGTGAAAAATAACTACTCGACCCCATACATTGACTACTTTTTACAGAAATCAAATATTCCTATTCGTTTCCGAGATATTGACGTGGGGAGTTTTAAGTGAAAAGCCCTGTATATCGTATTTGGCATTCTTTAAGGATCCCTCAAAGTGTCACTCCTCAATAAACAAAAGGCCTCGTTTCGAATTCAGCCGAATCGTCGATTTTACATATCGTTAGCCGAAACCGCAGTAATATTTCACCTAAATCGACCAACATTCTATGGGATACTCACTTGTTTCGAAAGTCTGGAGCATTTTATCGCCATTTGACGTGATGATAACCTCGTTCTCTTGCAAATCCAGGCTCTCTTCCTCCGTTATGTTTGATGAAATCGGCACTGAAAAAGAAATAGACAAGTGGGTGATCGGTTTGTGTCGACGCTGGAATTATAGCTGAATGTTGTATTTTTGAGTGCGATTTGGGTCAATGGTTAAGGTGATCCGCTGTGATACGTTGGTTTTTATTCAACTTACTAGAGCTGTAAAACTAGATAAAGTTTCCATAGAGAGATTTGTCAGCTTCAACTTAGTCTTGGGAAGTTTTTCGCTAGCATCACTATTTTTCGAAATATCTGTCAAAAACTGACTTGACTACAAGTCAAACTATCAAGCTACTTCAATGCAACTCCCTGTAGCTGTGAAACTAGAGACACCACAAGAAAGCTTTATTAACTATTTTGTTAGCTTCAACTTAGTTCCAGGAAGTTTTTCGCTAGCATCACTATTTTTCGAAATATTGGTCAAATACTGACTTGACTACAAGTCAAACTATCAAGCTACTTTTATGCAACTCCCTGTAGTTGTAAAACCAGAGACACTACAAGAGAATTTTATACAAGTTTTTTATGGAGGATCTTGTAAGCTTCAACTTAGTTCCAGGAAGTTTTTTGCTAGCATCACTATTTTTCGAAACATCTGTCAAAAACTGACTTAATACACAAGTCAAACTATCAATCCACTTTTATGCAACTCCCTGCAGCTGTGAAACTAGAGACACTACAAGAAAGTTTTTTTGAGAGAATTTATTCAGCTTCCACTTAGTCTTTGGAAGTTTTTCGCTAGTTTCACTGTTTTTCGAAACTGACATGACCACAAATCAAACTACCATCTACTTTTAAGCAACTCACTGTAGCTGTGAAACTAGAGTCACTACAGGAAAGTGTTATTGAAGTTTTTTATAGAAAATTTTTTCAGTTACAACTTGGTCTTATGAAGTTTTTCGCTAGCTTCACTATTTTGATATATTTATGTAAAAATATGACTCAACTGCAAATCAAGCTTACAAGTGACTTTAATGCAACTCCCTTCAGCTGTGAAACTAAAGACACTACTTGTGAAGAAGTTTTCTATAGAGAAACTTGTCCGCTTCAACTCAGTTTCAGAAAGTTTTTCACTAGCTTCACTATTTTTCGAAATATCTGTCAGAAACTGACTTGACTACAAATCAAACTACCTTGTGACTTTTATGCAACTCCCTGTAGCTGTAAAACAAGAGACAATACAGAAAAGTAGTGATGATTTTTTCATACAAAAATTTGTCAGCTTCAAATAGGATTCAAAGCATCTTTTGCTAGCTTCACTATTTTTCGAAATATTTTCAAAAAACATGGTAACAGGTTACGTCTGACATACGACTTTCCTTCATCTTCCTGTAGCTCTGAAACAAGAGACACCACAGGAAAGTGGTGAGAAAGTGGATTGTTGGTTAGGTGACGTTGCCAAATTGTCTCGCGCACTTGATATTTTAACGCCAACCGTGGGGCCAACTTAATCACTACTTTCTTTACTTTTCAAAAGAAAGCATGCTCCAATTCAGTTGCGACTTTTCTGAGACAAGCTCTTCACATTTTGGCACACAACGTGGGGACGTTTCGCGTGAATTGACGTACAACGTGGGGCTAATTTCCTCATCATCCAGTTTGTTATGCTTCATTTCAATAAAAAATGCATAAAACATCCAGTAGATGTGGGCGTCCAACGTGGGGTGATGAAATTCACTGCAACAAGTTAAAATCGTAGACATTTTTGACGCCCAACGTGGGGCTTATTTCTTCCCACTCAGTTTTCTGGTGTTTTTTCCTCAGCGTCAGGAAAGGGAATTTGGAACTCAATTACAGTTTGTACGCTACAATGCGCATAAAATAATGGCATCCAACGTGGGGCTATCTTCGTGCAGTTGATATTTTAACGCCAAGCGAGGGGCCAAATTCACTACTCTCTTTACCTTTCAAAAGAAAGCATGCTCCATTTCAGTTGCGACATTTCTGAGACAAGCTCTTCACATTTTGGCACACAACGTGGGGACATTTCGCATGTATTGACGTTCAACGTGGGGCTAAATTTTTTATCATCCAGTTTGTTGTGCTTCATTTCAATAAAAAATGCATAAAACATCCAGTAGATGTGAGCGTCCAACGTGGGGTGATGAGATTCACTGCAACAAGTTAAAATCGTAGACATTTTTGACGCCCAACGTGGGGCTTATTTCTTCCCACTCAGTTTTCTGGTGTTTTCTCCTCAGCGTCAGGAAAGAGATTTTGGAACTCAATTACAGTTTGTCCGCTACAATGCGCATAAAATAATGGCATCCAACGTGGGGCTATCTTCGTGCACTTGATATTTTAACGCCAAGCGAGGGGCCAAATTCACTACTCTCTTAACCTTTCAAAAGAAAGCATGCTCCATTTCAGTTGCGACTTTTCTGAGACAAGCTCTTCACATTTTGGCACACAACGTGGAGATGTTTTGCGTGAATTGACGTTCAACGTGGGGCTGATTTCCTTATCATCCAGATTGTTATGCTTCATTTCAATAAAAAATGCATAAAACATTCAGTAGATGTGGGCGTCCAACGTGAGGTAATGAGATTCACTGCAACAAGTTAAAATCGTAGACATTTTTGACGCCCAACGTGGGGCTTATTTCTTCCCACTCAGTTTTCTGGTGTTTTCTCCTCAGCGTCTGGAAAGAAATATTGGAACTCAATTATAGTTGGTTCGCTACAATGCGCGTGAAAATATTGGCATCCAACGTGGGGCTATCTTTGCGCACTTGATATTTTAACGCCAAGCGAGAAGCCAACTTCACTACTCTCTTCACCTTTCAAAAGAAAGCATGCTCCATTTCAGTTGCGACTTTTCTGAGACAAGCTCTTCACATTTTGGCACACAACGTGGGGACATTTCGCATGAATTGACGTTCAACGTGGGGCTAATTTCTTTATCATCCAGTTTGTTATGCTTCATTTCAATAAAAAATGCATAAAACGTCCAGTAGATGTTGGCGTCCAACGTGGGGTGATGAGATTCACTGCAACAAGTTAAAATCGTAGAAATCTTTGACGTTTAACGTGGGGCTGATTTCTTTCCTACTCAGTTTTTTGGTGTTTTCTCCTCAGCGTCAGGAAAGAGATGTTGGAACTCAATTACAGTTGGTCCGCTACAATGCGCGTTAAAATATTGGCATCCAACGTGGGGCTATCTACGTGCACTTGATATTTTAACGCCAACCGAGAGGCCAAATTCACCACTCTCTTTACCTTTCAAAAGAAAGCATGCTCCATTTCAGTTGCGACTTTTCTGAGACAAGCTTTTCACATTTTGGCACCCAACGTGGGGACATTTCGCGTGAATTGACGTTCAACGTGGGGCTAATTTCCTAATCATCCAGTCTGTTATGCTTCATTTCAATAAAAAATGCATGAAACAACCCGTAGATGTGGGCGTCCAACGAGGGGTGATGAGATTCACTGCAACTAGTTAAAATCGTGGACATTTTTGACGCCCAACGTGGGGCTTATTTCTTCCCACTAAGTTTTCTGGTGTTTTCTCCTTGGCGTCAGGAAAGAGATGTTGGAACTTAATTACAGTTGGTCCGCTACAATGCACGTAACAAACTTTGGCATCCAACGTGGGGCTATCTTTTTAACTTCTCTGTTTTTTTCAACAACAATACCAACAACTGCTATCAGAGTTTTATTGTGGATGAATAATCATAACATACGATAACTTCACTAGTTTCTGAAATGTTTGCCTCACTCTAAAACTTTCTTCTCACGTCGGGGCATGTTTCAACCTCGCCCATAACACTAAACATTTTAAACTCCAGCTTTTAATGTGCATTATTACGATTTAATTTCGGGAAACTTTTCCATTCAACAGCCTCACCAAGCATTAAACAAGTTTCACAAAAAACAATCAATATTTCGTGCAGTGGCAATTTTTTTTTCCTCGATAAAATCGCAAATATTAAAGGAAAATACACATTTCCTTTACATGCAAAAATCGAATTTAAATTCCTAATGTGGTAAAGTATGGTCGCAGAAACTATGACGTCGATTTATGTAATAAAAGTCTATTAAAGCGATATGTTCGTAAAAGTCGAGCTATAGATCATTTTCAGAATTTTTATTCCTTTGTAGTATTACGTAGAGTTGAATGTGACGCATGTCAGTGGTGTGAGGCTAGTTCAAACATACACTCTATTAGTTTTATCCAATTTGAATGCAATGTTTATCTGTAAAAGTTGATTGTAATTGAGCATATTAATAAAGTTTGTTGAAACGGAAAATTTTCCGGGATAAAAGGAAATTTAATGCAGCCTTGTTCCATATGTATGTTTATGTAATCGTATTGAAATGGAAATTTATTTTTTTGTACTGGAAATATTGGACTCATACAAGCAATTATTCAACACAGATTTACATTTGTTTGTTTTGTTCTTTTTTGGTTTTATATTTATTTTTTCTTGTTATGCTTCTTTGACACCGTGTGTTTGTTAGTATTATTGTTTTTTTTTATTTACAGTTCTTGTTTCTACTTCCTCAATTTTTGTTGTTTTGAGTAATGATTAAGCCGGTATTCTTTTCCGTTGAATGAGGCAGACGAGTTTAAAAGGTATTTTGTTAATTTTTTAACCCCCTTATTATTATTTTTATTTTCACTCCTTACTTCGAAGGATATTTTCTTATTTCTCATCCTGCATGCATATGTATCATTGTAAAATATATACAGGGTGCTATGGAAAAATATTGACTTGGATTAAATTGTGAATTTACATCAAATTCATGTAAAACGACATTCGTTAAAAAAAATATCGATGACTCAAAAACGGTTGGAGATATCGTTATGATTTTTGCACAGATGGATTTTTCAGGAAATTCTTCATATGTACCCTTAAAAATATATACAGGGTGCTATGGAATTGCATCAAACTACAATGAAAAACTCCAATTAAGAAGCGCCAAATTGAAAAATCCATAACTTTGATATTTTTCAACCAAATTTAATGATTTTTGTATCAAATTACAGGGAATTATATGTTAATTACGTATACTTTTCCCAAAATCTTGTCCAAAAATTCAAACATCATTCAAATTCACTTTTTATGCAAGTGTTTCAAAGCCACCACTAAAAAATCCAATATAGTTACGCCATGTTCGAAACTTTATTTTTTCAAACAATCGGAATTAATATTTTATAAAATTTATGACCTTCCTTATTTAAGGGGAAATAATAATTCGATATTAAAAAAAATCAAACAACCTGCTGGAATATCTCAACTAATGATCTCCTCTTCCTAATCAGTTTTATACAACCGTGCACAAAATACCTCCCATAACATTTACGAACTGTTTTCTTTAATTAAAACTTCAATTTCACTTGCAAATTTAAAATGAAGTAATTTGTGTCCGGCCCACGCGAGTTCTCCGGACGTGCCTTCATAAGGTACACTAGCAATTTGAAATATATTTGACGAAATGCATATAAATCTCAAGTTTAACTGTATATATGCATGTGCGAAAAGTTTTAATGAATCCAACTAGTTTTGAAGTGCATTAGCGTTATTATTCGTATTTATGCTCATATTTTTCATAACTTATTTGAGTATGATTGACATTTTCTAATCTTGATGTTTGGAGGTGTTTTTGAGCCAAATTCATGTTTATCTTTTTCACAAGCTCATCACGTAGCCAAAAATCATGTGTCATCTTCTATAATAGAAGCTCCGGCCCACTTTTTATATTTGGAAACATAGAGCGGAGCAATGCAGTTTTTTTGAAAAATTGTCTCTCTCTGTAGAGACACAGTAGTTTTTGAGGTTTTTTTTTCATTACTCATTTGGGCATGATTTCGTAATTCTATCATGTGTCAGACTTAGGAGACTCATTATAAGTTTTTTTCAAAATTCATGAAAAGTTTGCATCAAGAACAATAATTTTTAACTTCATGGAGTTTATGAGCAGACAAAAATTCATCAGAGTATGAAATGCGAATCATGTCCTCACGAGTTGTGTAAGGAATTGAGGAGTATATGGAGGAGATATAATAAACGCAAAAAAAACCCACGAACGCCTTCAATCCAATGCAATTATTCAGAAACGAATATTTAACTCGTTAAGAAAACCATAAAATTCACATCTCTTTTTACACGTTCAACACTATTAAGTTTGAAAAGCAGTCTTTCGCACACATTCAGCTTTTCTGCACATACCTCAACAATATGCTAAAATGTGGTTAAAACACTGATGCTGTGCAAAGATAGAGCACGTAATCGTTACACAGGCATATTTTAGCTTTTGTATTGCGAAGCGTTTGAAATATTAATTTTTCTCTATTGCCTCTGGCAAGCTTGCGTTTCAGTAACAGAGTGGCTAGAGTTTTGTTTGTAAAAGAGACGAGTGGGTTTGTAAAGGAGCCTTGGACTTATTAATTTTGTATTTTATTTATTTCCTCTTTCAAATACCTAATTTATTTATTTTTAGCTTTCACAACAGAATGTGAATCATATCCTCACAGATTATGAAAAATGGTGATTCAGGGCAGGCTTGAGTGTCTGTTACTTCAGTTTTGTTTCTTTGATATCATTTATCCTGTATTTCATTGATATCGTTTTCTTGATGTTTCATTTATACACACTTTTCACTTTTATGACAAAATGTAAATCATATCCTCACAAATTGTGAAAAAAGCTAAAATAGTGATAATGAAAAAAGGAACTTCAAATCAGATTTCCCAACTCAATAAAAAGGCTTGAGTGCCTGGACCAACATGTAGACCCTTCATTTTCTATTTGCTTAGGACAATATTTGATTGAATGAGACAGATGGGACAAAATTGAGATAACACGTTCTAGAATTGGACTTACCTGAATCAAACACCACCTCACTGAGCATTATCAGCTGGTCAGCAAAGTGTAGCCTGACTTTGATGAATTTGCCGATTTTGTGATGGAGATTAATCGATACGTTTCTGGCAATTTCCAAGGCTTTGTCTGGCATGTAGGTGAAGGATAAAGTGGGACCATTGTAGAAACGACCGCCGATGCTGAAGAAGATTTTGGCTTTGGAGAATACCTGGAAAATATAAAACATTACAATGGCATTCCTTCAAATTAATGTCAAGAACATAATTCCCATCGTGGAATTAGTATTTGTTAAGAGAAATGCATTGAAGAGTCACAACAAATCACAGATACTAATTCCTGAATTATTTCAACATCCTTGAGTGAGTACATATCTAAAAATCATTGAGTGATCTCCATAAATAGGAATTATTTAATGGCATTGGTTTATTCAAGGTTATCAAGCTATTATGACCTCATTTCAAGGTAAATATGCTTGAAAACATTGAGTAATCAGGAATCAATTTATATTGATAAACGGAATTACCCAATGTCATTGCGGAATTATTTTACATATATTGATAATCGGAATAACGCAATGTCATTGAAGTGTATTGAAGGTTATGAATATATCAATCCAATTGCAAGACTAATATGTAACAAATACTAATTCCGGCATTATTTTAACATCGTTGATCTTATAATCATCAAGTAATTTCCATTGCGGAATTAATTTATAATGTTAATCGACATTATTCGAGCTCATCAGATACTAATTCCTGAATTATTTCAACATCCTGGAGTGAATACATATCTTAAAATCATGATCTTCATAGATAGGAATTATTTGATCCCCATTTCGAAATTAATTTATATTGATAATCGGAATTACTCAATGTCATTTAAGTGTATTCAAGGTAATAAAGTTATATCGATCCAATTGCAAGACCAATATGTGACAAATACTAATTCCAGCATTATTTTAACATCGTTGATCTTATAATCATCAAGTAATTTCCATTGCGGAATTAATTTATAATGTTAATCGACATTATTCGAGCTCATCAGATACTAATTCCTGAATTATTTCAACATCCTGGAGTGAATACATATCTTAAAATCATGATCTTCATAGATAGGAATTATTTGTTCCCCATTTCGAAATTAATTTATATTGATAATCGGAATTACTCAATGTCATTTAAGTGTATTCAAGGTAATGAAGTTATATCGATCCAATTGCAAGACTAATATGTAACAAATACTAATTCCAGCATTATTTTAACATCGTTGATCTTATAATCATCAAGTAATTTCCATTGCGGAATCAATTTATAATGTGAATCGACATTATTCGAGCTCATCAAATACTAATTCCTGAATTATTTCAACATCCTGGAGTAAATACATATCTTAAAATCATTGAGTGATCTCCATAAATAGGAATTATTTGAATCCCATTTCGGAATTAATTTATATTGATAATCGGAATTACTCAATTGGGCCTATGCATGAACACTCTTGACAATAGTCAACATTGAAAACTTGACGTAAAATTGAAATTTGACAGACGTATCAATATTTTCAGCGTTCTGGATCATGGAATCATGAGACCATTCCAGTTTGGTCTGTCATTAACGTCACTTGCAGGTCGCCGATTGGCTGAATGGGACGTTAATGACAGACCAAACTGAAATGGTCTCATGATACCATACTACAGAACGCTGAAAATATTGATACGTCTGTCAAATTTCAATTTTACGTCAAGTTTTCAATGTTGACTATTGTCAAGATTGTTCCTGCATAGGCCCAAATGTCATTGAAGTGTATCAAAGGTTATAAAGGTATACCGACCATATTGAAAGACTAATATTTAATGAATACTAATTCCGGAACTCCTTAAACATCGTTGATAGAATACACAATTTTTAATCAATAATCATTAGGTAATTCCCGTTGCAAAGTTAATTGCCAGTATCAATCGCCATTACTTAAATGATAATTCTGATAATTCAGCAGATACTAATTCCAAAATTATTTAAACTTCGTTGAACATTCAACGGATTATGGAGTTGTTTTGACATTGTTTACTCATCACCTTCAAGTAATTTCTATTGCGGAATTAGCTTCCATTACCAATCGGCATTACTTGAGTGATAATATCAAAGATTAATTCTACCTCATTCCAAGCTTAATATTCAACAAATACTGATTCCGGAATTACTTGAATATCTTTAACTCATTATAATCTTCAAGTAATTCCTAATGCGGGATTAGTTTCTATTTCTCAGGTTATTTCAAGCCTGGTATTGAAAAGATAATAATTCCGGAATTATTTCAACATCACTAATAAAGAGTGACCAAAAATCAATCATAAAAGAGTGATAATGTATTCATTCTACGAATAGATTGACACTATTGAATCCAAAAGGCCATGTCAGCCATCAACTATTGAGGTCATTACGTAAATGCTCAGTTAGCCTGATTATTCCCGATGAATATATTAATAAAGCTAAATTCAATTTTCCAAGGCTATTGTTTGTCAGCCACGAATGAATAATTCATCGCGATCATTTTATAATTGAGCCCACGAGACAAGGAAACAATCGACCATTCCAAAGCTCATCAACGTTTTTTTCCATTATCGAGTCACAAATAGATATATTACTTTATGGGCCATTACATGGGGACTAACTGGAAATTATGCACGCGAGCAACTGGGGCACGCTTTTCATTTTAGTTGCACATAATTTATTGCAAAAGTCAGAAACTTTCCGATGGCGCGGCTCTGTTTGTCTTTAAACTTCTTAAATTAGCCAAATAAGTTTCAGGAACGGAAGCTGTACCATAGTTATGGCATTATCTAATTGGTTCATCAAGCGAAATGAGAAAAAGTCACTATAGTGGCTGTTATATGATTGTTTTTATCATAAACATTAATGGGCAACCATCATAGAGGTCAAATGTGATTTTAAATATCGTTTCCCGTACGCCGCAGGAGTGAAAACCATTGCAGCAATCCCTTGATCCAAAGGGTGGCGCCCGAGATAAGGAAAATACGATTTTTTGGTTTGAAACGTGTCGTTCAAGGTATTTAAAAATTCAAAATAAATTAAAGCTGGCCTCTTATCGGCTTTTGTATTTTAATCTCTTGACATTATCATCAGCTTTTCTGTTTGTTCCCATAAAAAAGTTCACTGCGAAATAATCTAAATTAAATGCAAACACATAGCTCGACATTCAGCGTTCTTATTGTAATAAATTAAGTGTAAGCAGAATGAATCGCTTCGACCAAGCAGTCTTGCATCTTTATTGGAGTTATTTTGAACCCAATTGTTGTGCAATTGAGCATGTATATTGGAGTTTAGAGAGGGAATATTTCCGTTATTTCGTAGTCGATTTGATTCCAAATAACTAGAATAATATAGTCAATGAATTCGGATTGAAAGAAAATCGTGAATAGAATGTGAATGGTTTGAAAAAATTTAAATAAGGATCTGGGAAAAATTATCCAAAAGTAGAAATGAAAGAGTCAACAAGAATATTAATTTAATAGACCAAAGTGTCCCCACGACTATTCGATAAGTCTATTGATTGAATGAATCACCATTACTATTTCTCAACGATATCATGTCACATTATCGGATCCATAAAGTTATCCTGGAGAAAATATAACGGTAAATTACATTTTCCTCATTCTGTCATGAACCTGATAATGTAAGTCAAATATCAGAGTGATTCTCGGAACTGTTTTGTTATGAATTTTATGAATTTTTGAACGTCCAAGACGAGTTGCTCGTATTCCCATCGTTTATATCAACTTATGAAATTGTTCGCTTATAGATGGGAAGTTGATGAGAAAAAAAAAATGGGCAAAGAACAATTTTTAGTTTCATCTAATCTGCTGTCATTAGATATTTAAATAAAAAACGGTCATTTTTCAACTAGCTCGTGGCTTCATTGATATTAATTGTGAGAGAAACTGGCAGATAATTTTAGAAAATTTTATTATACCTAAATAAAAAAAAATTGTCACACCCGTCATTTTTGACATATGACGTAAACTAATGTTTTTTTTAAATGTAGTTAAAAAAAAATGCAAAACTAACAGTGGTTTCAAGTATAGCTCACAAAACTGCAAATCTTTGCCCATCTAAACTTTCCCTCTACTAAAAGTAAAAAACAACTCACCCTGTATTCACATTATTTTTCTTTGATTTCGCATTTTCTATAAACATAATTTTGCAAACTATTTTATCAATTTATTTTCAAAAATTGATATTGCTGATAATATTATGTAGATAATGATCTGTATTAAGCATAAAGCTTCACAATAAACAGTTCGTGTATCAAAAAATAAAAGCTAGACTAAGCTAAAAAACTGTAAAATATCCACAAACCATCCATAAAATCACTTCGAATAAAGGCAATATTTTTAAAAACTTTTTTAAATACACCTCAGTGAATGGAATATGCACTAACAAATAAAAATCTTGAGTGAACATTAACTTGAAACTAGAAAAAAAAATTCAACACACAAGATTAAGAAATCATAAGAAATAAAATAGATTAAAATCGCCATAATAGTTAATCAAAATGACCAAAAAAAGAAACTGAGAGAAAATTAAAAAAATCATGAACGAATTGAGTTAAAACAAAATTGTAATAGAAAAGAATCAAATTGCAATCAAGATAATCATGAAGAATATAATTTAAGGAACAAAAAATTATTAAATCAACTTAATAATAAGCTATTGAAAATAGATCAAGTGAAGTACAAAAAAACATCAAGAAAAATGACAAAAGAAGCAGTATGAAAGCGAAAATATAAAAATCGAAGTGTCACAAGATTGGTTCGAGACAACAAAAAAAAAACGA
Source organism: Orchestes rusci (assembly GCA_958502075.1). NCBI lineage: Eukaryota > Metazoa > Arthropoda > Insecta > Coleoptera > Curculionidae > Orchestes > Orchestes rusci. Next base: position 46,775,469 of record OY293306.1, read on the forward strand.
AAAACTACAAAGCAAGATTCACTTATTGCATACAAGTAGTTGAACATTTTCTAATAAAAACCAATAAAGAAACTACAAAAAAAATGATAATCGTTTTGGGAAAAAGATCTGAAACAAAAAGGGTTAAGGGTGTTTTTGTAAGTGTTCTGAAAACTTTAAAAAAATATTTACGAAATAATATTAGAGAAAACGAACAAAATAGTCCCTTATTAAAAATCAATAACTGCACGAATTAAAAAAGACAAAAACCAACAAAATTCAAGAAAAAAGGTGATTCAACTTTGAAAATCTTCAACCAAAAGATAAAGAAGAAGAAAAAATGACGAAAGAAAAAAAAACTTTATATCAGAACAATAAAAAAGTAATTTCGATACAAGATATTATTTTTTTCTAAGATGTCGTTTTTCTTCATATACTGTTTTGTGTTGATTTTTATTATTGAATTATTTATTAGATCTTGTTTTTCCTGAAAAAAATTTAAAAAAATCATGAACGAAATTTATTCAAACAAAATTGTAATAGAAAAGAATAAAATTGCAATCAAGATAATCACGAAGGTTATAAATTTAGGGAACAATAAATTATTGAATCAACTTAATAATAAGCTATTGAAAATAGATCAAGTGGATTAAAAAAAAAAAAAAACGAAAAACTACAAAGCAAGATTCACTTCTTGAATACAAGTAGTTGAACCTTTTCTAATAAAAACCATTAAAGAAACTAAAAAAAAATGATGATCGTTTTGGAAAAAAGATCTAAAACAAAAAAAGAAAACCCCTAGGTTAAGGATATTTTTGTAAGTGTTGTTTTTCAAAAACTTTCAAAAAAAGATCCACAAAATAATATTAGAGAAAACGAACAAAATAGTCTTCTTAAAAATCAATAACTAAACGAATTAAAAAAGACAAAAACGAACAAAATTCAAGAAAAAAGGTGATTCAACTTTGAAAATCTTCAACCAAAAGATAAAGAAGAAGAAATGACGGAAGAAAAAAAAAACTATATATCAGAACAATGGAAAAGTGATTTCGATACAAGATATTATTTTTTTTCAAGATGTCGTTTTTCTTCATATACGGTTTTTTGTTGATTTTTATTATTGAATTATTTATTTGATCTTATTTTTTCTGGAATTTTGGTTTGTCTAAGAACATTTTTAGTCCACGTTTTAGCTTTTATTAATATTGTTGTTTTTTTATTGAGTGTTTGGGGAGTTCTGTTTTATCATAGTGATTTTTTGTTGTTGCTTTTTTTATTGAGTTATCAAAACATTTATTTGCTGAATTTTGGTTAGTCACTTTTTCACGTCTTAGCTTTCTTTTTAGTTTTTTTGTCGTCATTTTGAGGACCTGAAGGCTACAATGTTTCTGTTGCATTTGTTAGTGATGTAATTTGATGTAAGCAGCAAAATTATTATCATTATCGTAATATCATCAACTATAAAATTGATTTACAACACAATTAAAAAAAAAACCTAAATGGAAAGAGATCCATCAAAAACAAAAAACATGCCCATAGAAATTAAATCAAGGAAAACATTGAACTTGATAGAAAAAGTGAAAACAAAAAGACTAAAAAACGAAAAAAATCCAAAAGACTGCAATTAAAAAAAACTTTTGCAAAAAAAAGGAAACAACGAAAATAAATCAACAAATTTGGTAAATAAGAAGAAATAAAAATTGTGGCAAAAAAGATTATTATGGAATTAATACTTGAAACCAAATTAAATTTACAAAATGGCTTGAACATTATTTCAGGAAATTAATAAAATAATAATTTATCATGAACTAATCAAGGAAAAATTCGAAAAATATAGAAGAAAAAATAACAAAATGCGAGAAATTTACCAATAGATCATTAGCATTAGGGATATTTTCGTGTAAAAAAAAGTGGAAAAAACCGACTATACCACTTGATTAAACAATTAAACAGTTTCTGGATGCTCGGCGGTTTATTACTTCTAGTTTGCAAATCTTTTTTGAAAATCCATATGCCAGAGCTATTTGAAAAAATGGGAAAATATATTCAAACGACCATTGACAAAATAATAGCGGAGTTATGAAAAATAAATTGATTATTTCTGGTTTTCCGATTTTCTCGGCTGCTAATCAATCTACACAGCTCTCCTAGTGCTAATTTTATTCGTTTTTGATTATCTACAATTTTTAATGGACACTTTGTCTTCATTAGTCAAGATTTTTTGATCAAAATCGGAAAAGCTTGATGCTTCGAAACGTTGGAAGGGTTGACAATGAATAATCAAAAAGAAAAAAAAAATTGGCCTAACTGCTACATAGTAGTTAACATTCCAGAATAAAAATCACTCAAAAATAAAATATTCCAGCCTCATCAAGAACCCGCACCAAATTCCCAGCTCGTTCCGTAATTAGATAGTTCATAACAGTAAAATCCCGGACATTTGTCGCCGAAACTAATTTGAATAATTCAGCAAGTTTAAATACAAATATAGCGTGCAACTAAGAATCCGCCCGCGTCTTATTGCTATGAATTATTTGCAAGTTAAATGAGACATTAAAGTTGGATAATTCGATTTTGAGAAACTCCAAAGAGGTCAAGATAAGCCGGCGGCTATGGATGGAGTTACCTGCACGTTCTTGGAGAAGAAGTTGTTGGTGAACAGGTACATTGCGCTGAAGTTTCTGCTTTGATCAAACTGGAAAATCAGCTCCATGTAGCCGGTGTCGAATGAGTCGTTTTTCCAGGAAACCCAGCCGTTTCCTTTGCCATAGCCAATGTCCATTCTGAAGTTGTCCAAGCCTACTTCTCCATCTACAAGTCTGCCTAGGCCATTGGACAGGAGTCCTTGCGATCTGTGGCCATCGTAGCTGCTGTCGAAGAGGCCTTGACTGCTGTCGCTTACCGGAGCTGTGTATGCTATGATTCCTCCTGCAAAATTTCCCAGTTTTATGCATTATTCAACGCATATACCCTTTTCTTTATTATGTCCCTAAATTCTTCCGATCTGCTAAACAAAATGAAAAACCCCCGGCTGAGGACCAATTTTAAATCACTGAGATCACGTTTCACAAAAGATTTAAGCGCTGTGTTAAGTGGAGTTTTAGCAGCTTGCTGGAAGTTTATGGGTTGCATGTTGTGTGGTTTATAATTTGATGTGAGCCACTTGCAACGGAAAAGTTATGGCTCATGAATAATATCATCAAAGTTTGATCATAAATTTATTTATTTTTACTGTTTCCATTTTATTCAAGTGATTGTCATTATTTTTAAGTTTCCGATTCATCCTTTCATTTTTTTGTACTTGATTATGAGAAGGAAAACATGAAGAAAATATATCGACAAAATTGATGAATGAGGAAGAATTCCGGTATATTTCGAGTAATTCACGTTTTTTCTTAACTCGGGTATTTTTTTGTCAATTTACTAAATTATCGTTTCCCGTACGCCGCGTTGAATTTAACTATTCAATTACTGCCCAGAACTGATTGATGAGTATTTTTTTGCTTGTCTTTTTATATTACTGTTTAACGATAATTACTGTTGCTAGTTTATTTTGATTTTATTCCTTCATCCTGTCATCTTTTTCCATTTTATTTTTCTATTAGTTACTTTTATCATTTTGCGATAATCTTATTCTTGACTATCAATGTGTTTTTTTTCTCTTTTGTAGTACTTATCAGTTTTGAATGTTTTTTTTTCTAATTGAGTTTTAGTGAGAAGATTATTGTTTTCCCTTTTTGTTCCTTATTCTGCTTTATCCCAAATACTTTTTCATAAAATACTTCTACTCACTTTTTAGCTTTTTTAATCAAGTTTTTATCTGTTCCACTCTGTTTTTTTTCATCAAACTTTTCTGAACTTTTGTTTTTGTTATTGATGATGATAATAATGATAATTATAATCTTGATTGACAAATTGCTATGAGGAAACAATTATTATAAAAATATAAAACATAAAAACATTATTTTGGTTTGCCCGAATAATTTTACAATTTTAATTTTTTTAACGTTCTAGTTTTTTAATTATGTTTTTCTTTACATTTTTCTTTGTATACTGCTTTTGTTGCTTTTTTCAACGAATCATTTGGAGTTGTGTTTTTTTTTTATAAAATTTGTCTCTCTTTACGTTACACTTTGTGTATTTTGTTGATCTTTATGTGTGATTTATGTTTTTTTTATTAAATTATCGTAACTTTTATTTGTTGGAATTTGGGTAATTTTTTGACGCTTTAGATTTCTATTTGATTTTAAATTTTTCTTTTCATCATTTTATTATTTTGGAGGTTTCAATGTTCTTGTTGCAATTGTTAATAATGTATTTTTCATTCACCATCTGATTTTTGATGATATTTGTTCTAGATTTGATTTTTTTATAACATCATTTCAGATCTTCTTCATAGGAGATTCGGTTTGTACAAGTTAATTTAACGGTTTTTAACATTCCAGAATTTTTCTTTTTACCTTTTTTATTAAATATTCCAAACTTTCATTTTCTGGAATTTTAGTTTATCCACGTCATTTCTTCACGTTTAAGCTTTTTTTGTATTTTATTTTTCTTTACGTCTTACTTTGTGACTTTTATTGTCATTATCTTTCAAATTTCACTTAGTTTTCTTATTATACGCCATTTCCCAATGTTTCTTCATGATTAATATATTTTGTTTTACCCTCTTTCCCTCCCTTAATTTTTCTGTATTCCATTTTATTCTTAATTTTATTTTTTGTGCTATGGAGAAGTATTTCTACTCTGTATTTATCAATTTGTTCATTCTAGTATTTTTTTCTTTCGTTGTATTTATCAGTTTTACAACCTTTTTTCCAATAATTGATTTTTATTTTCTCCAACTATTTCTACTTCTTTTCCTTTTGTTTGTTTTTCATGTGTTTTTCTATGATTCCGAATTAAATTTTTGATTTTTTGATGATAAAATTATTATTTCTCCTTTTTGTTGCTATTTTTACATAGGATTATTTTTTTTCATTCCTCATTTTGCTTTATCCTAGATACTTTTTCATAAAATGCTTCACATACTTTTTGGCGTTTTGAAATTTTGTGTGTTCCACTTTGTTAGTCCTTTTTCTATCAGCTTATCTGATTTTTTTTTCTTTCTGTTTTTGTTCGTCTAAATAACATTAACAATTTTTATTTCGCCACGTTCTAGTTTTTTCAATTTTGTTTTTGTCTACAATTTCCTTTATAAACTGTTGGAGCTTTTTTTATTTGATCATTCGGACTAGTATTTTCAAAATTTTAGTTCGACCAATTAGTTTTTTTCGCATTTTTGCACTGAGCAATATGTTTTTCTTTACCTTTTAGCTGATTTTTATACTGGATACTTTTTTGTTCTAATTCGCGTACGTTTTTTGTTTTTTTTCTTTATTATCAAATCATCCAATTTTCAGTTGCTGGAATTTTGATGTTTTGGCTATTTTTTCATCCTGAATTTTTCTTGTTATCATTCTGGTATTTTGAAGGTTTCATAGTTCTTGTTGCATCTGTTAATAATGTATTTTTAGTAACAATAATTCCTCATCTGATTTTTGAAGAAACTGGAATTTAAAAAATAAGATCCACGTTTTTTTTGTTGATTTTTTCATAATATTTTTTTAACTTTCATTTCCTGGAGTTCTGGTTTATCTTGGATATTTTTCCAATAATATTTTTTTCATATTTTTTTGTAGCTTCATTTCATTTTATTCTTTTTAAGGATTCACTTCGTGACCTGTTTTTTGTTTTTTTTTTCATTATATTATCTTAACTTTTATTTCTTGATAGTTTGGTTCATCCAAGTTATTTTTAACTTTGTTCTTCTTCACGTTTCAATTTGTTGCCTTTTTTAATAAATTATCCAAACTTTTATTTCCTGGAATCTTGTTTTATCATGTCATTTTTTCACGTTTAAGCTTTTTTTTCGATTTTATTTTTCTTCACGTTTGACTTTGTGTCATTTATAATTGTATTTTTTTTCACATTTCACTTGGTCTTTTTATTAATAATAATAATAATGATAATATCTTAATTTTTTTCGCTTTTCCTCAATGTTTCTACATATTTATTCTTTGTTTTGAACTTTTTTCATTCTTGATTTCTCTATATTCCATTTTATTTTTATATTCCACATTTTTTTTGATATGGCGATGTATTCGTGGATACGGTAGTCCGGCTCTGCAGTAATTTTGAACATTTTCACATGAGTAGATCTAAGGTTCATTCTGCATATTCTTGTCTTCTTTTTGGTCATGCGCAATGGCACTGCTTTTATGTTTTAATGTTTTTTTGCTATTGTTCTATTGGTCTGTTATTGCTTTAGTGTTGTTGTGTTTGTTTTAGTGTTTTTGTTGTTGTAGATGTTTGTTGTTGTACAACAACAACAAAACAACAAAAGTGGAAGCAACACTTAAACATAAAAGTAGTGCCAATGCGCATGACCAAAAAGGGGACAAACATATGCAGAATGGACCCCAGATTGTATGTAATCAAAAGTATTGTGCAATTAAATTACCTCAAAACCGGATAAATCATTAAAAACTACATGATCAAATGTGAGGAAAAATCAACTGAACAAATTGTGAATACAAAAACTACCATCAAGAACTTGTTGGTCAGTTGACACAGTCATTGTTCTTGTTTTATTTGAATAATCGTCCAATCAACTGGCCACTAAGGTCGAAATACCAAAAACTCCTCCACGATAATAACCGGGAGTTTTTCTCCAGAAATCGTGTTCCGGCAGCATTTTCGACTCTCGAGATTGCACTGCGGCTTGTATTGATAAATCATAGTTGGCAGCGGTCAATTGTTGCAGGAACGGCCGCTCAGCTAACTCCGTATGGCCGAACGTGATGTGAAACATAGGTGAAGGAAGTGAATTGAGTTGGGGTTTGATAATGGCTGTAAATATTTTATTTCACCGGATAAAAGAGAGTCGGATTGATAGAATCCAGATTTAATAACAACGATGGCAAAGTGTGTATCATGAACTCAAAGATTATGAAAAATGAAAATATGAACTATTCCATGACAATCTCTTTTTAATACAGACTGATTGAAACGTGCCTTTTATACCCTTCAGAGAGCCCTTTTATTACTGCAAGATATTATTTGAGTAGCTCAGTTCAAGCAAGTACTTATTACTTTCAAATTGTAATTATATAAAGAGTGGAACTGGAAAATTCTTGTTGATTGAAGAAAGATTTTTTAATCAATAACTTGATATATCAGGGAGATGTGTATCATGCCGACGTGGATTATGAAAAAGATTCAGTTTTGAAAAGCTTCACCACAAAATAGGAAAATTATAGAGTTGAATAGCGTAAAAATAGGTATGAAGAGGTGAATTTCACGAAGAGGATTGTTCAGATGAATTATTCAATGTATCAAGAAAGTGTGTATCATATCAACTTGAATTATGAAAAATCTCTTCTTTTTAGCTAAAAGCATGTATAATCAGCCTTATAACATCGAAACCAACTTCAATCATCAGCAAAATATGCAATATTGGCTAACCTCGTAAACAACTCAGCCCAATAAACTTCAACATAATAAGTTTTCCAACTTCAGCCCCGTTCAAAGTCGTTGTTGACAAGTATTGCCCGATTCGCTGGCAAATTACAAAATTCACCGTCACTTTATTACAATGAATAGACATGGAAATTCTCAGGTGAACGACTCTCGATATAATTACACCCTGCTACAGAGCTGAAGCGGGAACAGTTAATTGTGGTTGCTTTGGGAGTTTTCAACTTGTATGACAAAGTTTTGGGTAGTTATTTTTGGTTTTGTGCATGAAATCATCCAATCAGTTAGTTGAGAGGAATCGTTTGAATTGGCTTCATTCAACGGTCCAGCCCGCCCCAGTTTTTGAATCCACTTGTTATAGTATTTTGACTATTTTTATCCCCAAATATATCAACCAAACCAAAACTGAATTATCGAAAACTGGGTATGACCTGATAATAATCTGTGACGTCATCATCGGTGCTATCTAGTCCACCTATCATGTCTACGACCTTGTTCAGGAATCAATATCTATTTATTTTTTTCCGCTCGCTGATTGTTCTCGTTTCATGTGAATACTATTAACGTGGGCTTTGATTGTTGAACATTGGAACCAGAAAAATGGTCTATTGATTTCACTTATCAGTAGATAGCAGTACCAAACCCTGTCTTCTTGTTGACATTAAGAAATGGAAGCTTCAGTACTGTAAGGATTTAACCAATCATGCTGTACCAAATATTCCTGTGATTCCAGTACCGCTTGTCAGGGACACTTGATAGTAAAATTCACTGCTTCTTCAATATGAGTCCTTCAATTCACTCAATCAAAACGAATGAGGATGATCATCAAAACCTCCAGTTACTATATAAAAGTACTGTTTGGGTTAGTAAGCTTTTGTTTTCTCGTGCCTAGTTGTACTATGGAAATGGTACTGGTACAAAATGGTTCACCGTCTTTTTATAAGCATCAATAATTGGAAGCTCCGATAACCAGTACTGTTAGTGTTTTACCTAAAATCCTTTACGTACCTACAGTATTGACAAAACCAAATATGCTCATGATCACAACCTTCATTCTTAAAACTGCTTCTCAGGCATATTTAACAGTACAGTCCCAAAGTATTTACTCAATTTACCCACATCAAAATTAGTACTGCCTTTGGTTAGTTTTCCTCACTCGATAAAAAACATGGGGATGCTTTTACTCACGCAGTATTCTCTCCAGTCAGTACCAATAATTGTTAAACTAGCAGTAATGGTGAAAATATCAGTGACAGTACTAATCAGAGAAACAGTAACAATAACAGTTCCAACACATACATCAGTAGCGATACCATTACCAGCATCATTCGCTGTATCCGTTACACCAAGAGTATTAGTAACAGTACCAATTCTAGTACCAGTTTCAAATTCCACATAAGGTCAAACTTCCTTGTGATTGCTACCTCCAGTACTAGAACTGCTTCTCGGGGACAGTCTAGTGTACCAGATTTTGTAAAAGTAGCAGTGATTATACCAATATCAGTGATAGTACTAATCACAGAAACAGTACCAATAACAGTACCAACATTATTAACAGTTAAGGATCAAAACCATAACCACACCAGTATCATTACCGATACCAGTATCAGCACCATTATCTGTATCCGTGACATCAATATTATCAGTGACAGTACTGTTCATAGAAGAGCTGCCTGTACTACGCATTGCCATGTTTATCTAGTACCACTACAGGTAATTCAACTTCAAGAACTGTTAAATAGATATCTAAATGAAGAAAAGATCCTAAAACTTTAGTATCAAGTTTATTTAGTACTTGAGACCATCAGCTGGTGATCACGGAACAACTTCCAGCAATGTTCAATTCTTAAACGTCCAGTAGTAGTACTGTCATTTGCAATAATATCTTTTGTCACAACTCAATAAAATAACCAGTACTAAAATGTTTGTCGCTAGTATTAGTACTTTTAATAATGAATTCAGTACTCATAACTCCTGCAATAGTTCTCTAGTACTGCCCATAGCGCTCATCCTTATAAATAACATAATAATGAAAAAAAAATATATTCCGGAAAGTATTGAAAATTAATTGAAATGCAGTAAAAATCAACAAAAACTAAAATCTAATATTTCTGTAGCAAAAAAAATCAAGAAAGACAAAACTTTTGAAGCAAGCAAGTTTGGGAAAGTAAAATAAAATCATCAGAAAAACAAAGGAAATGTAAAAATAAAAAATCAAACGTAAAAAATAATAATTGAAGGAATTCCTTAACAAGACTTTCAAAAATTAGTATTTCAATATGTAAAGAATCATGAAAATTATTGGAAAAATCTAAATAAGTGAAGAAGTCGAGGAAGAAAAAAAAAAAATTGACACAAACATTTCTGAGGCTCAATATTGAGGTCAAAGTTTTCCACAATCTTCGAGTGAATGACTCTCTTTTCTTTGATAATGATCAATAACACTACAAAGCTAAAAAAACTCTTGATACATGTGTGCTAAGACAATTATCATGAAAATAATCGATCTTACCAAAAAATATCAAATCAATGAAATTAAAAAGCGTTCGTGAAAGGTACAGTTTGGTGACGACCTTACTCCTCAGCACGCTGGTGTTGAAAGCAAATTATTTTGTCCAAATCCAAATTGTTTCGTTTGTTATAATAATAATTGAAAACCTTTTTAGCATCCAAACTCTAGTTCAAACTTTCACAATCTTTAGTAATATGACCCTTCTACGTACCTACACAACTCAATATAATTATTTTTGAGGAGGTCTTGAAGATTGAGTTTTTTGCCTGATGTGAGACTAGTTGAAAAGCAAATTGCCCATATTTAAAAATTTGTCTGTCATTGACATATGTCTTTTACATTAGGCCCTAGTCCACAAGTCCACATTCAGAATTTTCTGTTAATCCTGTCTTGATACGTCAAAAAACATTGTAGTTAAAAGGCAACAAGGAGGTTTATGAGTAACCTAATTGATTAGTTTCCTATCAATCAAGGTGCATGATTCATAATCTTCGAGCATATGACCCTCATTTCTTCAGTAGAACAAATACAAGTACCAATGTTGTGACTGAAATAATGATTCCAAATGTAACAACACAACACTTCGCTCTGGATGCTGTCCGCATCGCCGTTTTTAATTCAGAATACTTTTTCATTACCGCAAACAATCAAAATGCAAATTTTCAAATGAAAATCTCACGCTGCCTGCCCATTTCTAGCACCTAGAAACAAGAGCGCCTCTATTAGCCTGGATTCAGCCATTATTTACCTACTTGGATAAAAGTGGGTCTTACACCTTTGATATTCAAATTGCCATTTATAATTCTGCATTGAGATTCTCTTAGTTATATCAGCCAAACTGAAAACACATATCAAATAAACCCAAATGTGAAGGTAATTTTGGAAAGGTAAACAGTAAGCTTGCAATAGCAGCAAATCTTTTGTTATTCAAATTGAACGTTTCCCTTAGCACGAATTCCAGCATATTTTAGTGTTATTCCCTTCACAAAGACCCCGTTTAATTTAAACCTTGAAGTCAATTAATCAAAAGCCCTGATGGAGTGTTTGACTAGGTCTCTGTTACAGTTGAGTGGAAACCGCTAGTTAGCCTGGATCCGTTATTAAAAGTTTTCGTGCGATTAGGTTTACGGCTTACCTTTGGTTTGGGTTGGGTGTTAATTTAAGTCTGGCTTGTAAGAGTGATTAAAACTTTAACGCACAAAGATGATTTCCAACCGAGTCATATTCATCAAGAAATCCATCTTCAGCCAATGATTTGAATATATGATCCCCTCTACATCACAACCGAAAAACCACAATAAATCCTCGTCTGAGCAAGAATAGCAAATCTCGCCTTCACGCTGATGCAAATTGAGGCTCTCAATTTCTTGTCATCTTGCAAGCGAGAGAAAATGAACTTTTCCGCGCTGTTGTGAGTTCCATGTTTATAATCTTGTGGAGAATTAGGTTTCGCCGCGAGTTTTCCATTTTCCATTTCCACTGTACACTGGATATCAATTCTTGCAAATGTGATTGGATTTGATGTTTTTTGTGGGCGTGATGTTATCTCACCTGTGTAGGGACAGCCTAGAACCTCCATTCTAAGACAAACAGTCCGCCGGTGGATGCTGTAGGGCAACAGACGGATTTTGCTGGCGAAAATTGTAGGCATTAGTTTGTGGCTTTCTACGGAGGCTGTATCGCTGTTTCCTCTCAGAATCTAGAATGAAAAAGTTCACATTAGTTTGCCTTGAAACTTCATTTCCACAAAGAATTTCATCACAAGATGCACTCAAAATACTTTGTTCTACATATCTCAACAAGTGTTATAGGATGTTTATCATGATTTTTCATAATTTGAGAGGATATGATAGGCACTTTGTGATTGTTGCTTAGGTTATACAAGCTATTTGACTATATAACAAGATTTGATTGAAATATTGTGCTTCATAACTTGGTTGAATTTGATGTTGATATCTCAAAAGTTGTGCAAATTATGGGATGTCAATGTTGTATCACGCAATCTCGTTTCATAAGAGCAACCATCTCATGAAATTTTTTAACTTTTGTTCCACATGAAGTTTTATCATCAAAATCATAGGATTCATTTGAAATACTTTGCTCTATATTGAAGTAAAATTTTAAGTGATGTCTCAAAAGTTGTGGAGGTTATTGCATGTATTAAAAAAAACATAATTTTATTGGATATGATAGCCACTTTGTGATTTTTCATATATTTCCAGTCTTTTGAAATTCAAGAACTTTGTCGTTGTTTTGAATAAAATTGTAGCTTATTGATTTGAAAAAACTTCACGAACTCTATTTGTGAGTGTGAGTGAAGTTGTCATAAAATTGGTTATACGATACGAAAAATCTGGTCCATGGAAACGACAATTTAAAAAAAATTGTTGCTCAGGTTATACGAGTAATTTGTCTATAAAAATAACAGAATTTATTTAAAAAACTGTGCTTAATAACTTGGTGAAATTTGAAGTTGTTATCTTAAAAGTTGTGCAGGTTATGGGATGTCAAAAAGCAACCGTCCCATAAAAAATTGTAACTTATGTCCCACATGAAGATTTATCATCAAAATCACAGGATTCATTTGAAATTTTATATTGGAGTGAAATTTGAAGTTGATGTCCCAAAACTTGTGGAGGTTATTGCATGTATTAAAAAAATCCATAATTTTAGTGGATATGATAGCCACTTTGTGATTTTTCATTTATTTCCCGTCTTTTGAAATTCGAGAACTTTGTCGTTGTTGTTTTAAGCAAAATTGTAGCTTATTGATTTAAAATAAACTTCACGAACTCTTTATCAGTGAAGTTGTCATAAAATTGGTTATACGATACTAAAAATCTAGTTCATGAAAACGACAATTGAAAAAAAATTGTCACTTTTGTTATATAAAGAATTCTACTATAAAAATTACAGGATAAACTTGAGATAATGTGCTTTATACCTTGGTAAAATTTTAAGTTGATATCTCAAAATTTGTGAAAGTCATTGTATGTCAAAGTTGTATCACGAACATGTACACTTTCCGTAGTCCTAATTATTATCTAGGCACACACATTTGAAAAACCACCAACAATGTCATATTTCATATTTTTCCGACAAGTTTGAACATTTTTAAATAAATACTCCATAACAAAATACTCTCAAATAATCAATAAACTTGTTACATGCAATCACAAAAAAATAACCTGAGGCCAGCAATCAGTAAATACAGCCATAAAATATGAGTCGAATCGTAATAGCTGTTTTGGCTGGAAATACAAAATATGTTTTTCAAACTTTTTAGAATCGGTTAGTTTAGATAGGAGCGATTTATTTTGCAGAATATAAATTGTAACAATATTGGCAAACAGTGATTGTTTTTTAATAAATAGATATTTTATGAACAATCGTGCCCATAAAATGAATTTTAGTAAATTCATAATCTGTAGGTATACGACTGTCGTTTCTTCATTGAGGGTAAAATAATGCCATTAAATGCAGATAACATTAAAATTTCATACATTGTGCCCTAAAGGGAGTTCAAAGCCAAACATTACCAACTAAATCACACCATTTTGAGCTGAAAATAAAAACTCCAGCCCATTTATGTGCACTCAATTCCCCGGGGATCTCATCAAATCGCTAAATCCAGATAACTCAATTTTCGCGGACAAAACTAAAACGCCCAACTCATGCGGTGAATTTTTATCATTGCGGCCACTTTATTTTTGGTGCTTCGTTATTTCTAATTTTGCGACTTTAATGAAGCTGTTCCTACAATCAGGTCTGTTGAACCAATTCGAGGAAGTTTTCTAATGAATTTCGTGTCAGCAACAGACGTAAAAATTCCTCATACACGACAAGAGTCGAACAAAGAACATATCTTTCTTGTGCAGCACAAAAGATGCATAAAGATGTCTTATCTTGGCTTTCAAGCAACACAATGCATTAAACAGAACAAGGGGTCGTATTCTGTTCAGCATTTTTAATAAAGACAATGGCTGATTTAAGTAGAATCATAACTCCGGGCTTTGAGCTCTGAATTTAAATATAATTTTGAGCTGCTCTCTTTAAGCAGAGTTGAGGTTTAATTAGAGCTTGTCCGTTTTTGACTTTATAGTGGCTAGACTTTTAATTAGTGGTCTGCAAATAATGTGGATAAACATAATTTCAACTATGTAGTTTGCATAAGGATTAGCACGTTGGACCGTATATCTTCATCAGTCACATTATAAATTTTCTCTACACAATCGATAGTTTCTCTCTTTCCATGTGAAATAGTTAAATGATGGTCACGACAAACACATCTAATTAGTAACCAAACGAAATTCACATCATCCCGAGCAGAAACAGCCAATTAACTTCTTTTGATGAGGTTGCAGTACCAAAGGGTTTAAGCAAATACTTAAGTTAAGGCCCTTATTGGCGCTGTTGTTTTATGTAGAATCCTCTTAACGGATGAGTCAAAGAGCAGAGTCAATAAGGTCATGTGGTATATATGATATGGTGGCTGACATCAAAGGCTTTAACACGTCCTTATTATGGAAGCTTGTATTATGTTCAACCGCATCAGTCATGGCTGTCGAGTTCTGTAATGGAGCGCCATAATTTTGTTTACAGTTCAGCAACGACTGCAGCAAAAATTAGTTGGGTTCGCTTCTTTTTTTCACATAATCTGATTGCGTATGATTCACATTTTGTCATTTGTCAAATTGAAGCAAAAAAAACATTTCCAGTTCTTTATTTCGAGGTTGAAAGTTGAAAGTTTGTATTATATTCCTAAGATTAAAGATTCCAAAGTAAGTAAGTAAGTAAGTAAGTATGATAGATTTTTGGATATTTGAAAATTTCAGGATTTTTCAATTAATTTGTTTATTTCATAGATCCAACCATGAATGAAGACTTGAAATTTCAATTTCCAAGACTTGAAAATTTCGTAACATCACATCTCCAGATCTAGAGACTTCAAGATTTGGATTGTTTGAAGTTTTTTTCATGAGATTTATTCATATAATCAACCCAAATCTGAAGATTTCCAGGAGAAGAGAATCAAAGATATCTGTGATCTTGTGATGACAGACTGTTTGATCCATAAATAAATGTTAATTCAGTTATTTTTCATAATCCATGTGTTCATGATACACATTTTTTTGAAATTTCATTTCAACCAAAATATGATCATTTAATTCCACAATCCACGTTGTTATGATACACATTTTGTCAAAAATCTATTTAGCAAGTGTGACGTTGATGTAAGAACGTGAGCTTCAAAAGCATTATTTGCAAATTCCTCCACCGTGACAAAGACGATTTGAACACACACATGAATCAGCACAGCTTCCTTTTCCGAAATACCACTTCCGGCACTTCCGCCACAATACAAATTACCACAAACGCAAGAGACAAATATCGGGAAAATAGTTGAAATTTATCAGTACGGTTGCATAGATGTCCCAGAAACGTGAGAAGTATTAGTCACAGGTGAAATGGAAGAAGGGAAATAACAAATTCTAAGCGGCGTCTCACGTTTCACTCTTAAGAAATGCAAAGTGAATACGTGAACTATCTTTATTGCAATAAGGGCTCGGATTCTACAGTTTTACTACTTATCCGATGGATATTTTAAATTTGCATGAATGAATATTTGCGAGGACGGGTTGATTTCGCTGGGATAATGGTGCTTGGTGAAAGGTAAAGAATGTTGAATCGCTTTTGGAATAAGTCGCAGAGTTAATCCGAGTTTTGAAATCTTTTTCATCATAGCAATCATCAACAATATTAATGGAAAACAGAATTTCTCTAGTGTAAACAGATTCGCAGTTTTCAGCAAAGTTGTCAAATTAGTTGCACACTATATGATACGTTAATGGAAATTATATTGAATGTCCAAATAAAACAAAACACAATAATTTTTCAGCTGGCGCCAAAATTGTCATAATGAGTTTCCGAATTAAATTTATTTATAAAGTCGTATTACAAATCAGGACAAATGTGATTATTTTGTTTTAATCACATTGGATGACATCAAATTTATTTTTGTTAGTCCTACCATGATCAACATATCATCAGAAAATTCGTGATTTGTGCAATAAACACTCTCATTAAAGATGTTATCAATAACAAAATGTGAATCATACTCTCTCAAATTATGAAACAAACTTCCACTTTTGCTACCCTAACCCACTCAAAGCCTCTATTTAATCCCTCCCGACAATTTTCTAACGAGACAAATAACACAAATGCGATTACAGCGTACAAAACAAGAGACTTATTTGTAATGTGAGTCCCTCATTTCCCTAAGTATCTGCCTGGACCATTTAGAATGTATCTATCAGCTTGTTGATTACAATTTCATCCCCTCAACACAAAGGTTTAATTCTCAATGGAATTAATGTTCAGTTGAGTTGAGTGTTTTCGTATGTATCCTGATCTTGTAAAGTTGTTTTGCAGTTTGGTTAATTTAAGGTGGAAGGTTTGATTGGAACTACTACAATGCAGCTCCACCATTTCCATGTAAATCAAAGATTATTAATTTATCGCTTATGAAGCCTCCGCCTGTTTCATTAAAAACTCAAAACTTTATAAACGAAAGGTTGGTGCGTTCCTTCCAGCTTCCCGGGTAATGTATTTAAAAGGATAAACCGCCAAGTGTCTGCTCAGGAATTGCAAACTTTTTGCCAATATTTCATGAACGTATTTTATCCAAAGCCGCGACTCGACATTTCCATTATTTTATGAGTTCTTCGGACATTTGTTATGGGCTGGAAGTGTGGAAAATACCAAAAAATACTTACATGTTTGCCATCCCATCTCTTGTACTCCTTCCACTCCTCCAATCCAGGCCGCCAATACTCCAACAAATACTCCTCCACATACTCCTGTCCCCTTCCGCGATCGTACCTGCCTTGAGTTTGCACTCCAGTGATCACGTGCACTTTCTGCAAGTCAATCTCAATGAACTCCCGAACTCCTTTTTCAATTTGCAGCTTCGGACACCATCCACCTCCCGCTTTTTCCACGCGCAGTCTGAAACAGATAAATAATGATGAAACTACGGGGTTCAGATGAATAATTTATTTCATAGAACAGTATAAATTAGAATTTTTTTTTGCCCGGAGAGCTGCAAATCTGAGATTTATCGCACAACAGTGAGCGTGCTGTTTTCCAAATTGATGAGCCCGAATCCAAATCGGGTCTCTGGAAAGTTTTCGGTTAAATGAAACTTTAGGACTTGGCTAAATGGACTAATTTGTGTTACGGAGAGAGCTTTTTGGGTTTTTGTCTCTAGGAAGTTTGGGAGTTGTTTTTTGTTTGGCTCTCAGAGCTTATTGGCATTATAATTATTAGGTACTGACTTTGGAAGTTATTCATGTTTGTTTGCACACAAATTGTGGGATCCAAGATTTCAATAGCATTTTAACAAAAAAAAAATCTGAAGAAAATAAAAAAAAAATGAAATCAATGCTTGATACCAGGTTAAACCTCGTACGTATACTTATTCAGGCTCAGCATTTTTCCTCGTTCTAGAAACGGACGATCTGGTTATTTGTCTATCTACAATATCGTTTTCCGTGCGCCGCTTTTCAATAAACTGTTTGAATTATTGTCTGAAACAGTTTGCAAGTGAGATTGCGCACTGGTCAGGCTTCGCCCATTTTTTTTTATTGAAACGGTTATTTCTCAAAATATCGTTTCCCGTACACCACCCTCCAATATACAGTCCAAATTATTCTTCTAAATATTTTTTTTTCCGGTTCTTTCATAATTTCCTTGATAGTTTCGTGAGAAGGTCAAGATTGGCAACAGTGTTTGAGGTCGTACTAGAAGTGAACGTTTTAAAATTTCACTCAATTCGCACAACTCAAACTGGAGTTATAGAGGGTTGTACATTCTGGTATTCTTCTAAATATTACTCTTGCCGGTCCTCTTATAGTTCCCTCAATAGTTTTGTAACAAGATGAGGATTGGCAACATTGGTTAAGGTCGTACTAGAAGTCACCGCATCAAAATTTCACTCAATTTGGAGCTATACAGGGTTGTACATTTTGGCATTTTTCTGAATATTTCTCATACCGGCCCTTTCATGATTCTTCTGATAGTTTCGTAACAAGGTTAGGATTGGTAACAGTGGTTTGAGGTCGTACCAGATGTCACCGTGTCAAAATTCCACTCGATTCGCATGTCGCAATCTGAAGCTATAGAAGGTTGAACATTTTGGTATTCCTCTTGATATGACTTCTGCCGGCCATGTTATAATTCCCTTAATAGTTTTGTAACAAGGTTTAGATTGACAATAGTGGTTGAGGTCGTTCTGAAAGTCATCGTATCAAAATTTCTCTCAATTCGCATAACTGAAGTCGGAGATATAGAGGACTGTAAATTTTGGAATCCTTCTGAATATTACTCTTCCCGGCCATGTTTTGATTCCTGCAAGAGTTCTTCAACAAGATTAAGATAAGTAACAGTTGTAGAGGTCGTACTAGAGGTCACCGTATCGAAAATTCACTCGATTCGCATGTCGCAATCTGAAGCTATAGAAGGTTGCACATTTTGGTATTCCTCTTGATATGACTTCTCCCGGCCATCTTATAACGCCCTTGATAGTTTTGTAACAGGGTTAAGATTGACAATAGTGGTTGAGGTCGTTCTGAAAGTCATCGTATCAAAATGTCTCTCAATTCGCATAACTGAAGTCGGAGTTATAGAGGACTGTAAATTTTGGTATCCTTCTGAATATTACTCTTCCCGGCCATGTTTTGATTCCTGCAAGAGTTCCTTAACAAGATCAAGATAAGTAACAGTGGATGAGGTCGTACTAGAAGTCACCGTAACAAAAATTCACTCGATTCGCATGTCGCAATCTGAAGCTATGGAAGGTTGCACATTTTGGTATTCCTCTTGATATGACTTCTCCCGGCCATCTTATAACGCCCTTGATAGTTTTGTAACAAGGTTAAGATTGTCAATAGTGGTTGAGGTCGTTCTGAAAGTCATCGTATCAAAATTTCTCTCAATTCGCATAACTGAAGTCGGAGTTATAGAGGACTGTAAATTTTGGTATCCTTCTGAATATTACTCTTCCCGGCCATGTTATAATTCCTGCAAGAGTTACTTAACAAGATTAAGATAAGTTACAGTGGATGAGGTCGTACTAGAAGTCACCGTATCGAAAATTCACTCGATTCGCATGTCGCAATCTGAAGCTATAAAAGGTTGCACATTTTGGTATTCCTCTTGATATGACTTCTCCCGGCCATCTTATAATGCCCTTGATAGTTTTGTAACAAGGTTAAGATTGGCAATAGTGGTTGAGGTCGTTCTAAAAGTCATCGTATCAACATTTCACTCAATTCACATAACTGAATTCGAAGTTATAGAGGACTGTAAATTTTGGTATTCTTCTAAATATTACTCTTCCCGGCCATGTTATAATTTCCGCAAGACTTCCTTAACAAGATCAAGATAAGTAACAGTTGTAGAGGTCGTACTAGAGGTCACCGTATCGAAAATTCACTCGATTCGCATGTCGCAATCTGAAGCTATAGAAGGTTGCACATTTTGGTATTCCTCTTGATATGACTTTTCCCGGCCATCTTATAACGCCCTTGATAGTTTTGTAACAAGGTTAAGATTGGTTATCAAGGTTGAGGTCGTTCTAAAAGTCATCGTATCAACATTTCACTCATTTCACATAGCTGAATCCGGAGTTATGGAGGACTGCAAATTTTGTTATCCTTCTAAATATTACTCTTCCCGGCCATGTTATAATTCCTGCAAGAGTTCCGTAAGAAGATTAAGAATAGTAACAGTGGTTGAGGTCGTACTAGAAGTGACCGTTAATAAAATCTCATTCGATTCGAAGTTATACAGGGTTGTACAATTTGATAATTAAATATTCCACGCATTCAAGTGAGACTGCACAATAGTGTGGCTCCGCCTCTTTTTCCTTTCCATACAAGCGGACGATTCGGAAACTGAACGTTGATTATGCGCACCAGGATAAAATTCCTCCACGTGTACACGTTCACTAGAGAGACTGCGCAATAGTCAGACCCCGCCCTTTTTTCTTTATAGAAATAGACTACCCGGAAGCTGAACGGTGATTTTGTGCAGGGGTCTCTAAATTAAGGTTCTCTTGAATTTTTGTCCTATAAGAAGTGTTTATTTGATGTTCTATATTATTATGATGAAATCAAGAAATTGCTGCTGAATGTGTTGGTCTGATGCTGCTTATAAAGGCTTAGAGCCAAAACAAATTGAATCAAACCATCAATTCGTCCTGAAATATCCCTTTTCTCTTCAAACATCCAGACATGCAATTGTCACGCAGTCCAAACAAGAAATGCATTTCAAATCGAACCGTGACTGGCGTTCCAATCAGGTTTTTGCATGAGAAAACGGAATTTAACATGTATCCTGGGACATTTGATTCAGCAAGCGATTTCACTTTCCCATGACGAATTCCGTATAGTGTGCGTGTTGCAACTTGACCGCCTGGCGCCAGGGAAGTGGAAAGCTGTGTTGCTGTTGTCTCCCGGGAGAGCTGGATAATCACACATCAAGCACAAACCAAAGTCTAGAAGCAACACAATCGACTATAAGTCGATGATTACAAAGGCCCTATCATTTATTCATGCTCAGTCGTATTGTGTACAACATCCATTATATCTCTTGATAGATTCGTATGCTGCGTGGACAAGGAACAAAGGTAAAGGCCCAGAGTAAATTGGCTGAAATTGCTAGGAGGTTAGAGCCAACAATGTTGATGATTGCAAAATGCAATTTCCATCAACACAGTCCGAATGGTTGAGTGGACAAGGCAGAGGAGTTGGATGTGTCGATGCGGTTAATGAGGGAGGTTTTGTTGGTCATGACAAAGAGGTGAATAAGAGTAAAGCTCCAGCCACCAGAGAAGTATCCTCTCCATTCATGGTTTGATAAGAATATGACCGTCATGGCCCATCAAATTATGAAGAGATCTTTCGATTACAGATTTATTCTTCAATAAAGTTCGAATAACAAAATAAATGAATTGACTCTGACCATTGTTAACCTGGCGGTTTTTGTGGACTTCCGCCAATCCTGCAACGGCGGTTTTACTCAATCTAAGTTGTTAATTCCCATAATAAGTTCCGAATCTTGTTTGACAGACTTTATAACCACATGTGCCTTGGGACTACTATACCTGAAGTTTTGTTCAATTCAGATAACCATCATTGCATTGATCGGGATAAATCGCCATGAATTTCGCATATAAATCGGATAATATACTCTGAAGTATCCATATAAGCGACAGGCTAATAAATTTTTATGTCTCAAAGATCTCTTTTATAGAATATAAAAAGTGGCACAGGCATGCACGACTGTCATTACCAAAGGAAATTTGTTCCGAGACAATTTACTGGGGGTAGTATATGTCAACGCTTTTAGTGAATAGTTTGTGAATTATTGCCGATATAAAACGTCGATGGTGCTATGAACGCGATATTTTGCATCAATATTCATGGTTTTATTGATCACCACCAGTCTGCGCAGCTTAAATAAACTTGATATTATGTACGTTTGATCAAAGCGAGACTGCGCAAGACTCAGAAACAGAACAGTGATCATGCGCAGAATTAGGCATATTCAAAAACATTGACATCATGACCTCTTGAATTATGGACACCAAGATCAGTGTCTTTTTCCTATTCCAGCCCAACATGCTACTCAGGGACAGCTGATGGAGCTGGAAAAACACTGTTGCCAGTTATACCAGTTCAGTTACAGCTGCCTTGAGAGATACTTTATCCTGCTGCCATCAATAAATCATTTTACGTGATGGAGAAGTCGGAATCGATATCAACCAGGTCAAAGTTTGAGCAGCTATAAATTATTACGATCATTAATAACCCCAGGGATAATATTCGATTATTGTCGATGGTTTGTTGACATGAAATAAATATTGTTCTTTGACGAGTCATTAGGAACAATGAGGACATTCGCCTCCAGAACTAATTCCAATAAGAAAAACCTTCCATCCGGATAAACTGGAATTGAAAAACGTCCGAACGGCTGCAGACAAATTGTGTTTGAAGAGTAGAGTCAAATTGGAGCTATTCGCTCATTTTAATTAGAGCTGAGTGCATTTTTCTTGGAGTTACCTAAAAAAAAGTGCCAATGAAAACTTGAGCATCACATCCAATTAGGTTATGGAAATCGATTTTTATAAAAATAGCACAGAACGGACGGAGAAAACACAAAGTTCTCTGGTGTGAAGAAAACATTCCAATTTTGTATTCGTATTTCCAATTTCAGTTTGCTTTGACTGGCGGCAGGCTTTTTTAATTTGACTGGGACGTTTTGCTTATTTTCCGGACATTTTTCGTGCAAATGCGATTTGCTGCTGGTATCATATTTGAGGTGATGTCTGATGGAAATTTGATTGATATGGCAAAAGCAGTTACTTGCTTTGTTGTTCAAATGAATCAGTAATTGAAAATTTTTCCCTCATCAGCAGGAGCCTCCATTTCCGTGAGATTAATCGCGAATACCTGAAGAAAATGATTATTATTCCTGCGGTGATTCTTAATTGGGCCATAAAACCCGATTGATGTTGAGAAAGGTTAATTGAAATTGCTGTCAGGAAGCTGGTTTCGATGTTGCTGAAATTAAAATGTCAACAAATGTCATGTTTGAAGTGGTTCCAGAAAAATGTCTTCTTTTGTGGAGAATGTGGAGATCATAACGACACAGATTATGAGTTCGTTATTGTAGAGAAAGACCATGAGAAAGAAAGATTATGAACATTGTGTACCTACAAATTATGAAGATCAGTCACTGAAAAACTATAAATTTTCAAGTCAACAAAAAAATTTCTCCAATTCCTCTGTCTAGACCAACAAACATCCTCCCAATTGCCATTGACATCACGCTTTGGAATACAAATTGTTTGTTTAACTCGCGTCGCCGATTATTTATGATTTTTCGTAAAAAATCTTACATTTACAACCGCAACAGTCAAGTAATCTACAAAAGGACCCTCATATAGTATAGTTTAGACCGTTCCCGGATCAGAGGCTCAAGAAACCCTCGGGTACAATATAACGGATTACCTTTTGGATAATGTATACCTTTGGGGTTGTTTTTGTCTATTTGGGCAACAGCTGGGTTTTAATTATATTGGAGTGTTAGCTTTGATGTTCATTTTTAGTAGGCGTTTGTGGAAGTGAGTTATGAAACGTTTGAGTTCATCACATTCAAAAAATTCTGGTTAAGTGTCAGAGCTTTATGAGGCAAAGTGAACAAATTGTTAATCTATAGGGGCAGTATCATATATATTTTTTTAATTTAAACAACATATGATGAAATGACAATCATACTACCTCAAGTTATGAAAATCACAATTTGGTTTTAGTCAATGAGTGGCTACGCGTACAAGTTCCGTACCACCGTTGCCGGCTTTTTATCTGATTTTTTTCACTATGACCACGAGGTTTTAGATCAGAAATTCAACAGAGAAGTGTGAAAAGATTTTTCCGATCCCAGATTACTCCTGAGATTGATTGTTTGGAAATTTTTATCAAAATCCTTTTTTTTTTCTTTCAATGATCTTTGTGCTTTATTGTATTGACGTAAATTAAGGGAAAACAAATAAATCATCTGCGGTGGGTAATAATTTACCGCGTTTTTATTATCACCATTTTCAATCGCCGTGCTTGAGAAAGTCAAAGGCAAAGGTGTCCTGGAGTTGCACCGTTCTTTTTCTTTTAGATACCCGCACCGTTTCCGTCCGTTTTCCACTTTGTTTTCTCTCTGTCTTTTCCGCGTACCGGAGCATTCCATTTTTCCATCTGTGCCGTATTTTAGTACAGAAAACCTGGATTCTTTCTTCACCCTCTAAAAGCTACTCAAAACCCAAAAGTTCTAGGAGCCCTCTACTACAAAATCCGGAAGGTGGCGTTCGAGTTTTTGAAAAATTCAATTTCTCACCCCGTTGAAAGCTTAACACCATATTTTTATAAGTCATTCTTGCTTTTTTTTCTTACTTCTTGAATGATTTTTTTTATCATTGTTTGAGCTGGTTCATGATTTTTTTTTCATATCCATGTTGTTTATTTTGAGCATTTTGTTGTTCAGGTATTTTTTATCAAATTTTTATCTTCTGTAAGATTTTTGGTTCTTTTGAGTGATGAAAACTTTTTATTGTTTACTCTCGATAATTTTTTCGCTCCTCCAAAGGTTTTTCCTTTTCTTTATCGATGAAAAATATTGAAGCATATCACCTGAATGCAAAGATTACATACCGGAAAATAACGTAAATGGTTGCTTTGGCCTGCGGAGCGTGACTTTGGCACCTACGATTTGTTATCTAGCTATTTATTTCATCTTTGAAGGTTTTCTGAATTTTTACTTTTTTTTTTATTTCAGGGGTTTTTATTTTTTATCTTATTACTTTAAATTCGAATGAGCCGAACAACTACAGAGCGGGATAATTTTCCTTCAGGTACCTAAAAAAAAATCGAAATTCTGTTCAAAAGAATCTTCTAGAGTTGCACCGTTGCCTTTTTCTGCAGAAACCCGCGCCGTCTCCTGCCGTTTCAATTCCAGACCATCATTTCTGTCTATTTTGATACTTTGAACGCTTCATATGATTCGTCTTCTTCCACTGTCCAATAACAATTTTTTTTTCACAACGTTGGTGTTTATTTTCACCGTTTTTTTGTTCTAAAGACACCAAACCCATCATCGAAACCGTAGTGGCGTGGATTGGTTTCTACACACTCTCCAGAATCTGCTCGAAGGCACTATGGGCCATCTACCACAAAAATCTGAGGGGTGGCGCCCGAGTTTTTGAAAAATATGATTGTGGGAATGAAAGATTTTTTTGGATTTATTTTCGATCATTTTTTCCTTTTTTTTGAGGTCTTTTCTGTCCTTTTATCAAATAAAATATTGGAGGACATGAAATACATGGAGAAGAATGAATATGAGCAAGAATCCGGAAATTGTCAAAATCCTGCCACAAGGTGAATAAAAATCTGGTAATAAGTATATTTGGAAGAGAAAATCTATAATAAAGAAAATCTTCATAAATAGTTTTTACAAATGAATTTTAGTGAAAAAAACAAATAAAAAAATCCATCACATACATAGTAAAAAAGTATAGAACATTTTCTAAAAAAGCGAAGAAAAGATGATAAATTGTGGAAAATTGACAAGTATTGGGATTCTTTGGAATACATCCAAAGTCTAATATTTTGTGGTTTTCTAGCAGAGTGATTCTCAGTTTGATTGCATCATTCTTGATGTCCCAAGAGCTGTGATTTTAGAACCATTTGATTTGGAAGTTCACAATAATATTTCTCGAAGTTCCAAAATTCTTAAAAATAACTTTTGAGTTACATAACACCAATTTTCATTTTTTTCATATAATGTTCTGGAAGCTGTTATTTTCAAGCCGCTTGACTGGGAAGCTCAAATTTGATTAAAATATGATTTGAGGTATACAGATTCATTGGAAACAATTTTAAGCTTGAGAAATGCTTGGTAATGCTTTTGTAATTTTTTTTAGGACAGGCTTATTTGTGATTAAATCAAAGTTCAATGTCTCATCTCAAACCGCTTGACTTATAGCCTCAAGATTTGGCTGATATTTACTTCAAACCTCTAGTGTTTTCAAACGAAATTGCGAGTTCCACCATACATTTTCGAATTATTTAATTATTGACTTTCAATGTCGGTTTCAAGAAGCTGTAATACTTGGAAGCTTCAAATTTCACTCAAATACACTTCAAACTTATAAAATTCTTTGATATACATTTTATTGCTGAATTCTTCCTGGTGATGAATTTTTTTCCACGAGCGTACTCAAAGTAACCACTTTGAACACCCGTTTGCATGCGCAAAGTAACATTTTCCCGCACTCAAATTTCAACTTTAATAACTACCAGCTTGTTGTTTTTGACTATGTCTTCATATCAACCCAATTCTCAAAATAAAAGACATGATTATGTTCACACTATACCCGTATTCGTGATTTTGCAACCGATGCGCCAAGGAAAAATTTGCGCATTTCATTTCAATTTCAAATCAGGCATGATAAAATGGAGATCGTACACCGTCAAGTTATGGAATCTGACAACGTTTGAAATGCAAACCAATGTACTAACTCCAGTTCCAAATTCAATCATCGTTTGTCACTAAATTGAGTCAGTACTGTAAAATTTTACAACCAAATTCCATTACGCAGCACAATATCAATATTTGTACATTGTCACTAGACTGGACTCCAGCTAATGATACAATTGGATTAATTTATTCAATAACTTCTATCTGCCGCTTGTTTTAACGTCAAGCCAATTGAAACCCAGTTTCGATTGATCCTATTAAAATGCTGCAATGGAATAATTATCTCATGTATATCACATGCCTCAAAAAGCGCATTGTTTTTGCATTATTGATAACGATATAATTGAACATTGTTTAAATAATAATTAGCTATTTCACCATTTGATGAAAAAAAAAACGGAGCCACTCTTCCATCTTCTAATCAACAAGAAAAGCCACTTTTCCGATCTGCATAAATAAACAAACATCAAGAAATCCCGCCATTCGACTTTATCCAGTTTTAACGTCATTCCCATGCATGCATCTCAGTATTATTTTGTTTTGTGTCTGGATAAATAAGGTATATTCCCGTTTCGCCGCTTCTCGCAAATTGAATTTCTGTGTTTGTGTCACTTTTTAATAATGGCGTAAACGTTTTGTATCTGGATTGGTTTGGAATAAAATGACACCCAGTAGGATTGTGGTGATCAACTATTGCTATTCTGGCCCATGCCAGTTAAATACAGAAACAATTTTCGAATGGAATTGCAGTGTATGTGTCGAGACTTACTGATAAGACAAACGTGCTCATTGCTGGTTGTTTTTCATCCATTTGGAAAATGGATGGTCACTGCCAGAGTTCATTTGAATAAGTGCACACCGCTGAACGTTACATGAAAATCTCATCAGAATTATTTGAATTTTTAAAAAGTTCACTGTGAATTGATTCTATTATGAAGTCTGTTGAATGCATTTTCTCACTTTAAATATAAAAGTAAAAAATGAGAATCATATCCAGTCACATTATGAAACTGCTTTTGATAAAATAATTCTATTGCTAAAACTTAAAATTCAATTTACCTCCCATTCTTAGGTCCCACATTGGACACATACGATGAACTGGCCGTTATAAAGTCATCCAGAATCAACCCAGACTCCATTCCCAATGGTTCGTTGCATTGTTCTGCAATGAATAATTTATTATTAACAATGTACCATTTTTGCGTCAAAAAGTGATGACTTAATAATTCATCATCAGCCTGGCTATTAGCAGAATGATAAATGATGAACTAATTTACAATATTGGGGAAATGCGTACATTTAAATATTAATTGGTTAAAATTATATTAAATTGTGCAATCAACGACATCCTGTATGGATATTTATGAGTCACTATTCATAATATGAGGCGTTAATTTTATGAATTTTGGTGATTTTGTCACTCTTGTGTAGCTGGATAGCTTAAAAAAAAAGCTGTTTACCGTTTGGATAGAATAATCATATTCACAACTTTAATGGTTATGACATCCATTTCTTTATGGAGAAAGCGTCAGGCTGAATTGGGTTTTATTCACAATTTTATCTTTTATTACACCTATTTCTTGATTGAATAATCCAAGATCAATTGATGATTGATCGTTTTATTCACAATTTGACTTCCCATGACTTTAATGTCTTTGAAAATTTATTGATTGGTTTATAAATTAAACGGTTCTTCACGAATTTATCTTTTTTGAAATCCTTCTTGTCACCGATAAATCTTGGAGCATTGATTGATGTTATAACTTGCTCTTATTATTCTAAATTTTACTTCTTATGACTAACATGTTTCACAATCAAGTTCATGAACTAATCGTTTTTTCACAATTTGATCCCTTTAGTTACCAATTTTTTCACAGATCCATTGCAGAGAATTGCATATTCATAACTTGATCGTTGTATTCAAAATTTGTCCTCTTATGACTTCCATGTCATCACAGATTGATAGTGTGAATTGATTGGTCCATACATCAATTGTTCTTCACAATTTTATTTTTCATGGCATTCATTTCTTCACAGATCAATATAAGAAAATTGAATGACCCATAACTCGATCGTTCTATCCACAATTTGTCTTTTAATGACTCTCATTTTCTCATTGATCGATTTGTCGATGAACTAAACGAATATTCTCACAACTTCATTTCATATGACATCCATTTCTTTATGATTGATTGTGTTAACTAATCAATCGCTTTTCACAATTTTATCCATTTCTTCACGAATCGTTGCATAATTTATTCGTTCAGGGTACTCACCTCATTGAGGGATTCATGATCATTTGCCTCACGTTAAATGAATAAATGTTGGATTAAAGCCAGTTGTTCCAGCATAAAAACTGAATAAAACCCAAACAATAGCCATCATCAGTCAACATTATGAAAAACAAAACCCATGAATCTTTTCAAGCCAAACAACTCTAAAACTAAATGAGTTCTGAAAATAAAATGGGCAATTTCACTGTGAAGGCATCAAGATAATACGTATTGTTCACTATTTTGTAAAGCAGCTCTACACTTTGATTTCCAGATAGCTTTCCATAAATTACGTTTATGCCCGACGCCGTCTTTGTGCCGTGAAAAACGTATAAATCACGTCGTTTGATTTCGGAGATGCTTAATTACTGCTGCACCTTGATAAATTATGAAAAAAGCTTGAAACTATCCAGACAGCTTTGCCATAATGTATATTCTCCAGACACGTATTCCAGCGCATCTGGCTACATCGACGGAACTTAATCCCAAATAATTATTGTTGCTGGGGCTGATATGGTTTAATCGTTAACCACCTGAGTCTGGCGCTTCTGTTCCGTTTTACTGAGGCTGGTTTGAAATTTCAAAATCTTCACATTAATCAAAGGATGGCGAATTAAAATGCTGTCATGCGTCTGATTTATTGTTTGTTGCTCGGTTCGTCACTGATTGATGATAACTGATGCTAATTTGAGTCAAAGATGAGGTTTCTCTTTTGCTTGTCACAACTCATTGGCATATCATTTGCATTTCTTCTTCTACTACATCAAAGAAACATAAGATCTCTGGCAAAGAAACAGCTTGTGCTAGTATGGCGATTAAGATGATGTAATATTAGTTCAGGTGCTTGTTATGCCATTCAGAGCTACAGGCGACCGGTATTTGGGCGCTTCCCTCAACTTACCTAGAGGGACTCCCATCTCCGAGTTATATGACCTCGCGTCAATACTCAAAATCCAACAGTAATGGACAACTATTGGATTCTGGGTATCGACGCGAGGTCATGTAACTCGGTGATTGGAGGTCTTCTAGGCAAGTTGAGGGATGGGCGTGAATAAAGATTCTGCTTTTTTGCGCAGGTATAAGTTAAAGTGAGTCTTTGAGTGTACTTTACAACATGAGCTTTAAATTTCGTCACAGTATTGGACGCGGACACAAAATCCTATACAAGAAGTAAGAGAGGGGTCGAGATTTCAGCATCCCCTAGAATCTTACAGGTTTGGATTATGAAGAGGCTTGCTTGATGATAATATATTCCAACTTTCGTGGAGATTTCTGGTGAAAGTTGAATGGAAACAAACAAAATTTCAATCTTGCCCAGAAGTTGTCAACTGCCATCTAAATTCATCCACAAGTCAAACATTAGCCCGACTAGTCAAAACGCAAACAGATTTACCTCCAGACAGCAATGCGGTCTGGCTAAGTGACAGATCCACTAAATTAGGACAAAACTAACATTCTCTGCCAGAAGTTCCTGACATTGCCGTTATACAATATTCATAATTGAATCCGTCGGCGAAATTAATTCCATCTCAGCGTCAAATAGATCTACAGGGTAGAAGAGTAGTTGATTACAATTGGTCTATACACCCTGTATGACCCCGAAAAAACAGCATTTTAGCATAAATATGAGGCAGCATAATAATCAATCTATGCTTGTCAGAACATATTCCAAGCCCTGGGGAAGCGTGATTGATATAAGACCAACGCGTTGTTTGCTAAGTATATTCTTTAAACTGGAGAATATACACAAACGCTGATGAGGATGGGAATCAGTGTCGGAACGTTGAAGCTTAGTGAGAAGGATAAAGCTTGATGGTCGTTATCTTGCTACTTAGAGATTTGTGGGTGAAATTTCATTTTTCTTTGTGGGGATCTCTGCTACGATTCCAAATCTATCTTGGATCTTGTCCATAGTTTTTTTACGAATTGTCCTTATGAGGTCTCTTCCAAGAAAGCAGAATATCCATGAGTTGTATAGATATCACCAAGTTCAATCGAGAGATCGTAAATCTGGTGTTAGTGGTCAAGGAGGATGTGTGAACCTCTCAAACGTCAATGTTGGTGGGTAGGCTCAATTAAAGTGATGTTTCTCCTTGTTTGTATCAAGATGTGCCTAATTCATTACCTTTCCAGACAACCTCTTGATAGTTTTATGATGAATACTGAGTCAACTATCTCAACTCTAAGACAAAATAGCTATAATTATTCACGCAAATTGCTCAAACTTGCGTCCAGACATATTGAAACTTGTAACTCTGGCATTATCTCAACCTGTTCTGCCATCGACTTAAACTCCTCAGAAATTATAATGATGGGAAAAGCACTTGCCAGAGATTTCATGGATAAGATTCTTCGATGGCATAAAAAGTGTTTTGTTTAGTTTGAATAAAGAAATGCAAATCATATGCCAATGAGTTGTGTTAGGATGAAACTCAAGAAATGTAAATCATATCCAAACAAGTTGTGAAAAAATTGATAATTGCAAAAACAATCATCATGACATGGAAGAATACGCTCAAGAAGTGTACTCTAGCAAAATTGAATCAACTCTGTTTATTTTCAATAGAAAAAATCTGCACGATAAAGAAATGTGAATCATGATCTAATGAGTTATGATAAAACATGTTTATTGTATTTAATCAAGTTGTGATAAAGAAGAATCAATCGTTGAAAAATTATCCTAATTACAGTTTCTGACAAGAAATAAAGTCATTCCTTATTAACTAACAATACATCGAAATAATACGAAAGTGGAGTCTCGACATCAAACCAAATTTAATCCGACAGAGCCACATTTACTTGATTGTTCCATTTTATAGAAATGATGTACGACAAGCTTTATGTGGAGTATATTAGTCATTCAATTATGACGTGGCTCAAGATAGTAAGTTTGATGATTATATTTTGAGTTATTGAGTTGAGTAGGGTAAAATATAAGCTTGTATAGACAAAGTATGCCATAACTTGATGGGCAATGACAATAATTAGTCACCAATCCAGACCCTTCCGGTCAATCAGTTTGCAATGAGCTATACATTGTACTGAATGAGCCCAAATACGCATTAGGTGTTTCCATCATAACTAAGGGGTATTCACCCCCTATGAATCGGAATGAAACCCAACAAATTAAACACATCCAATTTTGCCCCCCTAATCCGTTAGCGGATCTAATTTTGCTGTCAGTTCTGACAGAATATAATTCTCTTTGTTTTTGTTCATCAGCGTTTTACGTGTAGAGCACTCTTTTGTGAAATATTTTTTGATAACATCAAAAGGGCACAAACAGCCATGGTATTTCGTTTTGTTTGTGGCGTTCGTGATCAAGTTGAATTGGGTTTGAAAAATTTTATCGGAGTTTTTGAAATTAGTTTCGAATACTGTCGGGATTATTCGTTGGATGTTTTGGTCTAATGATCTAAAAGTAGTACATTTTCTCATTATTTATTCTGCAATAGGTTGGAGTGATGTTGTGTTTGAGGGCGATGATATACATATTGTGGAATACAAAATTTTTCACTCTTCTTAATTATAATAAAATTTATGAGAATGTGACTATCGTAACACACAAGATTATGTTCAAAGATTGTTGGACAAAAGTGCAACATACTTTCCTGTTAAATTGTTACTAAAGCAACTTCCACAAAGCGATCCAATTTGGTCCATCTTCCAGAATTCAATCTCACAGGTAAAGTTTGCATTACATTCTGCGAGATTTCGTTGAAAAGACTCCACACCAGATCCGCAAAGTGACAAAATCGAAATACAAACGAATTTTCCGGATTCAAATCCCATTTTCTGGCTATACGAAATCGATATGCCAAATATTTCTCCATACTGTACAATTGCTGGTTTTGTGGAGTGGAGTGGATATGAAAACATTCATTGTAGTTAAAATTGAAAATTCCTTTGTTCTTTGCGAATCTATCGCCTATGACCAAATTTCTGTCTGGAAACGGAAGTGCCCTGGAAAGATTTCTGGAACTCAAGTGGTCTTAATTGTAAGACGGTTCTCGTTAAAAGGTGCTTGTTAAGCACTAGTTTCAACTCTCCAGCTAATTCCAGCGGCTGGGAAATTCTTTTTATTGAAGCTATGAAGTGCTTGGTTTAAAATTAGTTGATTTTTGTAACCGGCTTGGACATTATTTGTCAAAGTGACTGGTAAGACTGAGTAATTGACAATGAAAGCTATTTTTCTCCAGATTTTCTTTTCGATATTGTCTAGCCACTTGATTCCTTTATTCCCTTATACATTGATTTCTTATTTCTCTTGTTCCTTGATTTCCTCATTTTATGATTTTTTTACTTGGTTTCTTGTTTTTTTTCTTGACTTCTAAATTTATTAAATCCTCCATCCTTTCCTAGATTTTTGCTTCACAGATTCTTTTATTCTTTGATATTCTGCTTGATTTTTGTTTCATTCGTTGTTCTCTTCTTCTTAATATTTCTTGATGGTATGATGAATTCCTTGATCAATTTATTTACTGATTCTTAGTTGAATAATGATTTTCTGCTTTCTTGAAACCTCTATTCCTCAATTTATTTCTTGATTTCTCAGATTCCAGTTACTCAATGTCTGGAGTCCTCCATTTCCTAAGTAATTCCAATCTTTTGATCATGATATGATTGTTTGAGCAATTAAGTTTTTGATTAAATGATGATTTTTCCTCCATTTCTTAGTATAAGGATACCTTGATTCTTCGACTTCATGTTCATTATTTTTCTAATTCCTTGGTCCAATGATTATTTGATATCTTGATTCCTCTATTCCTTTAATTATTTCCTGATGTCCAAATTTCTTTATTCCTCAAATCCATTATACCTTCATTATTAATAATTATTCTTTGATTATTTTCACTCTTGATTGACTCCTCATTTCATGATTCCTTCATTTTTAAATCATTATTGTTTGTTTCCTTGATTTTTTGATTAGTTGAAAAATCAATTTCTGAATTTCTTGATCTCTCTTGATTTTTTGATTGAATGATACTTGAATTTCCCAATTCGTTGTTCGTTTCATATTTCAATTCCTCAATTGGAAGATTCCTTGATATCTTCGTTTCTACATTTCTGAATTGGTTACTTGGCCTTCTGATTTGTTAATTTATTGATCGATTCATTTTCTTGATTTCTCTATTTTTTTCTTGATTGCCTGATACCTTCATTGATGAATTTCTTGGTCGTTCAAATTCTTGATTTCCTAGTTGATTGATTTCTTGATTTCTTGAATCATCTGTTTTTTTGATTGCTTGATAAATGTATTTCTTGATTCCTTGATCTTCATAAATTTCTCCACTAAATGATACTTTGATCTCTTGATTGTTCATTGGAGATACCCCTTGATTTCAAATCATTTTTTTCATGATTGTTTCATTTCTTCATTTTTTGATAACATTTTCTTTCTTGATTTCCGTGATTTTCTCGATTGCTTGATAAATTTATTTTTTGATTCCTTGATCTTCATTAATTTCTCCATTGAATGATACCTTGATCTCTTGATTCTCTGGAACTTAAAATCCTTTATTCCATGACCTTTTCATTTTTTGATCCCTTGATGTATTGATTACTCTTTTCCTTTTTTGATAGCCTGATACCTCCATCAATCAGTTTCTTGATCGTTCAAACTCTTGATTTCTCAGTTGATTGATGCCTTCATTTCGTGAATCCTCTATTTCTTAATTGTTGTCTGTTTCCTTGATTTTCTTGATTGCACGATTCTTGATTCATTGATCTTCATTCATGAATTTTTCCACTGGAATAATACCATGATCTCTTGACTTCCCAATCGTTTCATATTTTGATTCTTCAACTATTCAAATATTCTTTGATTCTTTGGCCTTTTGAATCCTTTATTTTATGATCGATTAATTTCTTGATTCCTTGATATCTTGATTACTCTTTTCCTTCCTTAATTGATTGATACCTACGTTATTAATTTCTTGATCGTTTAAATCCTTGATTTCTCAATTGCCTGATGCCTTCATTTGTTAAATCCTCTTTTTCTTAATCTTTGTCTGTGCCCTTGATTTTCTTGATTGCCTGATTCTTGATTTCTTGATCTTCAATTATTTCTGCACTGAATATGATCTGTAGATTCCCTAATCGTTTCATATTTTAGTTCTTCAATTGAAATATTTATTAATTCCATGGCCTTCAAGATCCTCATGATTCCATGATAGTTTCATTTCTTGATTCCTTGATATCTTGGTCACTCTTTTCTTTCCTTGATCACCTGATACCGCTATTGATTAATTTCCTGAACGTTTGAATTATTGATTTTTCAATAATTGCATGATGCCTTCATTTCTTGAATGCTCTTATTCTTAATTGTTGTCTGTTTTATTGATTTTCTTGATTGCTTGAATCATGATTCCTTGATCTCTTGATTTCTGTATCGTTTCATATTTTGATTCTTCATTTGAAACATTCTTTGATTCCCTGGCCTTTTAAATACTTTGTTTCATGATCGTTTCATTTTTTGATTTCTTGATTACACTTTTTTGTTCCTAATACCCGATACCTTCATCAATTGATTTCTTTATCGTTTAAATTGTCGATTTTTCTCTATTGATTGATGCCTTGATTTCTTGAATCCTCCATTGTTTCCTTGATTGCTTGATAAAAGTATTCCTTGATTCCTTGATTTATCAATTATTTCTCCACTAATTTTGTTACTTTGATCTTTTGATCATTTGATCGTTTCATAATTTGATTCTTTATTTGAAATACTCCTTGAATCCCTGGTCTTTGGAATTTTATTTCATAATCATTCCTTGATACATTGATAACTTTTTTCTTTCTTGATTGCCTGCTACCTCCATTGATCAAGTTCTTGATCGTTCAAATTGTTGATTTCTCGATGGATTCATTTCTTGAATCCTCTATTTTAAACTTTTGTCTGTTTTCTTGATTTTCTTGATTACCTGATCCTTGCTTCGCTGATCATTTTTCCACTGAATGGTACCTTGATCTCTTGATTCCTTGATCGTTTCATATTTTGATTCTTTGATTAAAGTATTCATTGATTCAATAATCAATTCCTTGATCGGTCAAATTCTTGATTTTTGAATCATTGAAGACAGATCAATTTCCTTATTCCTAGCTATATCAACATTTGAAAAACTCACAGTTTCAAGCAACAAATGAGGGTAGTGTCAAAAAATCACCAGAAAATAGCTATCTATATACCAAATGAGAAAAATGCCTCTTTTTCTCCGGAGGATTATTTTGGCATTGAAAATCCAAGGGAGAAAGAAGCACTCTGGTCCAGCGGACTATATATAGTTTTTTCTACCACCATGCATTTCCACTTGTAGTAGTTACCTTTTTGGCAAAAAAAATCCCTCATTTTTTCTCCCATATTGTCTTTTCGAAATTTTACATAACTCGTGAATATATGATCTACAGATTCTCTTTTTTATATTTCTGTAATGTGCAAATGTGATAGAGAATCTATTTGTTTTGAATCTGGTGTTGTAACTCGGTCTTCTATCTAGAAAATTGTGATGTGGTCAGTATTTTTGTGAACCTCGTAGAAACACAATATCTGAGTTGAGTTCTATAATTCCACATTTTTTATAACTTCCATAGGCGAAGTGTTCAATATGTGCTGGAGTAACAACTTTTTCTTAATTTGTTGTAAAATCTACCCTAATGTATTATAGGATATCACGATTGCTCCAAATAAAAAAATGTAGATCATACCCCCTCAAATTATGCAGCTTCACATTCAACATCCAATAATTGGAAACCATGTCAACTCAATCCCCCATCGACCCTCACCTTGCAACTGAAAAACTCAAACCCGACCACCAAATTTTGTCATTTAATCTAACACGACCTGGTCGGGTCCAGTTATTGCAGTTTTTCATAACAGACCGTCCATTAAAACAGTTACTCGGACCGGTCCGTTATTCACAGGGGACATGGCTGTGATAGTTTACGATCGTTTTTTGCTTGTTTTCCGGTCATTTCCCGGCCCTTGTGGTGACTATTTTCTATGTTATGCGTGTATGTGATGGATCTTGTAGAATCCACTCATCTTGAAAGCAATAATCCCCCCTACATATCGTTCAAGATAAACAAGCGTGACGCCCTTGAGTTCTATGCAAAGTGTTAATACGGCAAGATCGAAGATAAACGTATAATCTTTTAAGTGGAACAACATGAATTGATTAACGGCTTTGAGTGCGGTGAGCTGGAATAAGATGCAGGGGTTGCGAAACTATTATTTATGAAATAATGAAGACATGGATGTCATCCATTCACAGATTATGAAACAAACTTTATCTCAGTTATCCATCTTCTTCATGTCAGCTTCTTTACTGCTTGTGAAGAGTCCAATTATGAAGCCTCGAGCAAAAAAAAAGTTTTATATCATTATGACTTTACCGTATAGGTGACGCCATCTGTTTTTTTTCTTGTTCAAATTGTTATAACTTTTTTTTCCCAACCCTGTATTCAAAAAATCAAAAAATTTAGAAAACAAAAAGGAATCAAGGTAACTGGAGAATCAAATATAGAAAGAATTTCAGAATCATAAAATCAGGATATCAAAAAATCAACTGAAAAATCAAAGAAATCAATAATGAGGGAGTTAATAATCAAGAAATAAGGTTTTAATTGGATAAAAAGCATCAAAATATGGAGAAATCAAAGAATCATTCAAGAAAAAGAGGAATCTAGATATCAAACAATCAATTGAGAAATGGAGGAATCAAAATATGCAACGAAGAAGAAATCCAAAAATCAATGAGATCGTTGATGAAGGAGTTGATAATCAAGGAATAAGGCATCTGATGAATGAACAAAATCAATTTATGAAGAAATCAAAGAATCATTCAAGAGGTAGAGGAATCAAAATATCAAGAAATCAATTGAGGAATGGAGGAATCAAAATATGCAACGAAGAAGAAATCCAAAAATCAATGAGATCGTTGATGAAGGAGTTGATAATCAAGGAATAAGGCATCTGATGAATGAACAAAATCAATTTATGAAGAAATCAAAGAATCATTCAAGAGGTAGAGGAATCAAAATATCAAGAAATCAATTGAGGAATGGAGGAATCAAAATATGCAACGAAGAAGAAATCCAAAAATCAATGAAATCGTTAATGAAGGAGTTGATAACCAAGGAATAAGGCATCTAATGAATGCAGACAATCAATTTATGAAAAAATCAAAGAATCATTCAAGAGGTAGAGGAATCAAGATATCAAGAAATCAATTGAGGAATGGAGGAATCAAAATATGCAACGAAGAAGAAATCCAAAAATCAATGAAATCGTTAATGAAGGAGTTGATAATCAAGGAATAAGGCATCTAATGAATGCAGACAATCAATTTATGAAAAAATCAAAGAATCATTCAAGAGGTAGAGAAATCAAGATATCAAGAAATCAATTGGGGAATGGAAGAATCAAAATATGCAACGAAGAAGAAATCCAAAAATCAATGAGATCGTTGATGAAGGAGTTGATAATCAAGGAATAAGGCATCTGATGAATGAACAAAATCAATTTATGAAGAAATCAAAGAATCATTCAAGAGGTAGAGGAATCAAAATATCAAGAAATCAATTGAGGAATGGAGGAATCAAAATATGCAACGAAGAAGAAATCCAAAAATCAATGAAATCGTTAATGAAGGAGTTGATAACCAAGGAATAAGGCATCTAATGAATGCAGACAATCAATTTATGAAAAAATCAAAGAATCATTCAAGAGGTAGAGGAATCAAGATATCAAGAAATCAATTGAGGAATGGAGGAATCAAAATATGCAACGAAGAAGAAATCCAAAAATCAATGAAATCGTTAATGAAGGAGTTGATAATCAAGGAATAAGGCATCTAATGAATGCAGACAATCAATTTATGAAAAAATCAAAGAATCATTCAAGAGGTAGAGAAATCAAGATATCAAGAAATCAATTGGGGAATGGAAGAATCAAAATATGCAACGAAGAAGAAATCCAAAAATCAATGATATCGTTAATGAAGGAGTTGATAATCAAGGAATAAGGCATCTGATGAATGAAGACAATCAATTGATGAAAAAATCAAAGAATCATTCAAGAGGTAGAGGAATCAAAATATCAAGAAATCAATTGAGGAATGGAGGAATCAAAATATGCAACGAAGAAGAAATCCAAAAATCAATGAAATCGTTAATGAAGGAGTTGATAATCAAGGAATAAGGCATTTGATGAATAAACAAAATCCAGATAAGGAGAAATCAAAGCATCATTCAAGAAATAGGGGAATCAAGATATCAAGGAATCAATTGAGAAATGGAGAAGTCAAAATATGCAACGAAGAAAAAATCGAAAAATCAAGAAAATCAATAATGAAGGAGTTGATAATCAAGGAATAAAGTATTTGATGAATGCAAACAATGAAGATAAGGAGAGATCAAAGAATCATTCAAGAAATAGACAAATCGAGGAATCAAAATATGCAACTAAAAAGAAATCGGAAAATCAAGAAAATTAATGATGAAGGAGTTGATAATCAAGAAATAAGGCATTTGATGTATAAAAATAATTAAGATGTGGAAAAATCAAAAAATTCATTCAAGAAATAGAGGAATCAAAATATCAAGGAATCAATTGAGAAATCGGGGAATCAAAGTATGCAACTAAAAAGAAATCGGAAAATCAAGAAAATTGATTGAAGAAGTTGATAATCATGGAATAAGGCATTTGATGAATAAAAACACTCAAGATAATATGGCGGAATCAAAAAATCATTCAAGAAATAACGGAATCAAATTATGCAACCAAAAAGAAATCGAAAAATCAAAAAAAATAATAATGAAGGAGTTGATAAACAAGAAAACGGCATTTGATGAATAAAAACAATCAAAATATGAAAAAATCAAAAAATCATTCAAAAATCAGAGGATTTAAGATATCGATTGAGAAATGGAGAAATCAAAAAATCAATGAAATAGACATTGATTAAAAATAGAGAATTCAAAAAATTAAGAAATCAAGAATTCAAAGGTTCAAGAAATTGATTACCAAAGGTATCAGGCAATCAAGAAAAAGAAGGAGTAATCAAGAAATCAAGAAATGAAATGAACAAGGAATCGAGAAATCAAGGTGTCCTTCAACTACAGGAATTTAATAAAGATCAAGAAATTAATTTATCCTGCAATCAAGAAAACAGACAACAGTTAAAAAAAAATCACAAACGAGAAATCAATCAAGGTATAAAGCAATCAAGGAAGAAATAGAGGAATCACGAAAAGGAATCAAGAGATCAATTTAAGAGTGAAGGAATGAAGATATGAAGGAATCTCTCAACTGAAAAAGCAAAATATGAAACGAGAAATCAAAAGATGAAGAAAGATCAAGCAACCAGGAGATTATTAGGATATCAAGAAAACAAAGATTGATCAAGAAATGGAGAATTGAGAAATGAAGAAATCTTTCTATTGAAAAATTAAGAAAATAAATAAAAAGTGTTTTGGTTTCGTGATTTTTTTTTCACTTGTTGTCTGATCTTCTGCCTCCTTGATTTTCTCACCTCTTGTTTCTTTAATGTTTCATTCCGAGTTTGAATACTTGCTTTCCTTGGATTTCCTGATTTTTTCTCTTGAATGATTTTTTCCTTGATTTTTCGCTTTATAAATTCCTCAATTCTCTTTTGATCTCTATTAGGATTCTTTGATAGCATGTTTTTTTGATTTTTTGATCAATTCATGATTACTTGATTGATTATTGATTCTCTTATTTCTCTATTCCTTTATCCATTCGCCGATTCCTTAATCTTCTAATTTTTTGATTTCTTGCACGTTTTATTGTTCAAATCTTTGTTGAATGATTCCTCGATATCTTGATTTCTACATTTCCTAATTGATTCCATGGCCTCCTAATCCCTTCATTTCTTGATTTATTGATTCCTTTATTCCTTGATCGATCCATTTCTGGGTTAAATTGATGCCTTGATATCTTCATTCCTCTATCCCTTTCTTAATTGCCTGATACCTTGATCGTTACAATAATTCCTGATTGATGTTAATTTCCTTGGTTATGTTGATTGCTTGATATATTAATTTCACGATGCCTTGATCTTTCTTTATCTATTAATTGAACGTTTTATATTTTCATGCCTCAGTTTAAGGTTCCTTGATTCCTTGGTCTTGTGGATTGGGAAACATTTTAACTGCAAACTAAAGAAAAAATTTAAAAGGCCAAGGAACCATGAAATCAATTGAGGAATGGAGGAATTGAGATATCAAGGAATCTTTCAATTGAGGATTCCAAATATGGAATGAATCAACAAATGAAGGTAATAAATTATCCAGTAATGAAGGAAGATAAAAAAATCAATAAATTTATTTATAAAACAATCAAGAAAATCAAGGAAACACACATAATTGAGCAAGAAATGAAAGAATCAATCAACTGAGAAATCAAGAATTCAAAAGAACAAGAAATTAATCAGTCAAGGTATCAGGCAAACAAGGGAGGAATAGAAAAATCATGATATCAAGGAATCAATCAACTGAGAAATGCAATGATCAATAAATAAAGGAATTGTGAAATCAAGAAATCAAAGAATCAAGAGGCCAGGGAGTCAAGGAACTGAATCAAGAATGGAGGAAAGATCAAAATATGGAACGAACAAGAAATCAAAAAATTGATTGATCAAGCGATCAAAAAATTCGGATGTATCTTTTGAATCAAAAAATCAAGGGAGATCGAGGATTGAAGAGAATCAAGAAAATAAACAGTAACCAAGAATTTAAACGAGTAAGAAATTGATTGATCAAAATGTCAGGCAAACAAGGAAAGTACATGGAATCAATTAACTAAAAAATCAAGAAATGAAACGATCAATACAAAGAGATAACGAGAAATCAAAAAATAAATTAATTGGAAGGCCAAGTAATAGGAACGGACAACTGAAGTGATCAAGGACAATTTCAACTAAGGAATCAAAATATGAAACGGACAAGGCATCAAGAAATTGATTGATCAAGCAATGGAAAAAAATCACTCGCTTTTTTTTGAAATTTACCATAACATATTTTCTTGGATTAAAAATTTGGATTTTACAAAAAAAAAATCACACAATAATATCTTCATGACCCAACCTGAATAATCTTATTGTATTGTATATTTTTATAATGAATGAGTAGAGTTAATGGTACACATCGATAGTAGTATTCATAAAATATCAACCATTTTATTATCTACATTTCCTCACAACTAGCATCTCCATAAGCACAAGCAAGTTCTTCCTTTGTGCATATTTATTCGATGTTAACAGCACCGACACCAACGTCCCTTTTTAAAAAGCTGTATAACGAGTCGCGAATTCCAGCGCAGCGACGAACAAATAAAAATAAATGGAATAAAGATAATATGCACAACCGGCTCCCAGTGCATTATAAATCTACAGCTAAATAAGATAGAGAAAGAATACTGAAAAAGAATCGGTTTTGTGAAAATGGCGCTGAGATGAGATATGGGCTACAATTGAGCGGATGCTTTTATTTTTTTTAAACGACGATATGCTATACAGAAATGGCTTAATGACTGCCATCACTACCGAAAGTTTTAGTCATCAAAACACGTCTCTTTATGGCCACTATAACTCACAATTACTCTAGAACGTTCTTGATTAATATTCATGAGATCATTTCACGTTTATTACTTTCAAAGAAAATCATATCTACTGCTTTGTAGAGGCAAAAATATTTTCCTCACCAATCACAGATGATTTACCTGCGCAAATCATAGCATCAATTCAAATTACATCCGGAGCAACTAATGTATTTGCATTCTATGGGTCCATAACCAGCCATATAGTTTTGATATTAATCCCGATTGGCGCCATTTTGTTGGACATTTATGCGTATTTCTCGTGACAGAGTGCAATCTTTGTATCATAATGTATCAAATTAGAGATGGAATGGTTGAGATTGGCGTGAAAGGTAATGGATTTTGTAATTGAATAACCACACGATTTTTCTGTTGTTTCCAAAAATCTGCAAGATATAATAAAATGACTATCATATACCAACAAGTTATGAAGACGACATATCAAGTTAAAAAAATTACACAATGGCAGCCGTTAAGTCCTCCGAAACTAAAATAAGACCATGTAATCACTTTAAGTTTTGCAGTTTCACTTAAAAGATTAGACGTTTACGTAAACGTATTTACACTTTGTAAAGTTTGCTTTTAGAGCGGGGTTGCTGGCAGATTTGCAGGGTGCCGTTCTGGCGTGACTGTTGTGACACGCAAAGATCTTGTAAGGCAGTGGCGTGCCGGTGAACATTGATTTATGACTTTGACCTTTGAAGGAACGAGATTAGTGGAAAAAGTCGATATAAGACCTACATTGCAGTTGGGGGGCATGTTTGGTGTCGGTTGTGAAGGTTTTTGGTTAGATATGGTCACCTGAGGGGGTCTGGAAAATCACTAGCAAAAAAACTTTATTGATCGAGAACCTTGATTGGTTTAATTCGCCTACTGTTGGACATTTCTACTTCTTATTTCTGGATTTCTTGATTCACTCATGTTTTATTCTGTGATAATTTATTTCTCTGATTCCAATCTTGTTTTCCAAATTTGTTCACACCTAAATTTTTTGTATCCTCAAATACTCGACTTTCTCATTCACAAATATATTGGTTTGATGTCTTCTATCATTATTAACCTCTTGATCATTTGTCTGTTTTTGATTATCTAGTTCTTTTTTTTCCACTTGGTTTCCTGATTCGCTATTTGATCTTCGGATTTCTTGAGTTTTGCACTTCTTTAATCTTTGATTAATTGATCCTTCAATTTCATTATTCTTTGCATGATTGTTTTTTTTTAATTATTTATTTCGTCGATCTATTTGTCTCTTCGTTCTGATTTTTCGTTGATTATTCATTGTTTGATCTATTGATTTCTTAATTCTTTTGTTCCTTGATTTCCTGACAACTTGTTCCATTTTTTTCATTATTTGGTTTCTTGATCTTTTGATTCTTTAACTTCTTAATTTATCAAATCATTCATTCCTGTCTAGATTTTTTCTTCGCAGATTCGTTAATTCTTTGATCTTCAGTTTTCTTTTTGATTGATTTTTTGTTTTTTTCTTTTGAAGATTTTTTGATAGCATGGTTTCCTTATTTCATTGATTATTTAGATAAATTGAGATTCTCTGATCTCTGGATTTTTCAATATCTCAACTGCTATCTTGATTTTTTGATTTCTTGATCGTCTTATTTTTTGATTCCTCACTTCATTGTTTCCTTGATGTTTTGAAACCACTATTTCCTGACCAATTTCTCTTCTCCTTGAATGCTTAATAAATTAATTTCTTGATTTCTCAATCTTCCTTCATTTCTTATCTGGATGAAACCTTGATTCTTTGATTCATTTTTAGCTTCATTCATTGATCCATTGGTTCAATTATTTCTTGATATCTTGATTTCTCCATTCCTTTATCTATTTCTTGATCTCTTAATTTATTTATTCCTTGAGTACATTACACCTTGATTCTATCGATATACCAGTTGAAATGCCCGAAATCTTGATCT
This sequence comes from Orchestes rusci, assembly GCA_958502075.1. NCBI lineage: Eukaryota > Metazoa > Arthropoda > Insecta > Coleoptera > Curculionidae > Orchestes > Orchestes rusci. Next base: position 46,819,383 of record OY293306.1, read on the forward strand.
CTTAATTTCCTGATTAGTTCCTTGATCCGCGAATTTCATGATTTCTTAATTGCTTGAAACCTGCTTTAATCTTCAATTTCTTCACCGTTTCATTTCTTGATATTTCAGTTGTCTTAAATCCTTGATTTCTTGAACAATCCATTTCTTGATCAATGTTTTTTCACTTGATTTTCTTGATTACTTGATGAATTCATTCTTCGATCTTCCTTTTTTTTCTTAATTGAATGATACCTATCGATCTCCCGATTCCTTGTTCATTTCATATTTTTATGTTTCACTAGAAAGGTTTCTTGATATCTTTATTTCTTCATGCCTAAATCAATTCCTTCATTACTTCAATTCTCAATTTCTTGATTATTGTTTGTTTCCTTGATTTTCTGGATTGCTCAATAAACTAATTTCTTGAGTCCTTGATCTTTTTCCAATTATTTTCAATTGGATGATAACTTGATTTCTCGATTCCTTGTTCGTTTAATAATTGAACTTTTCAATTGCAAGATTCCTTGATTCCTTGACCTCTTCATTTCCAAAACAAGATAATGAGAAATTAGAGAATCAATCTATCAATTAAAAGCTGAAAAAAATCAGAAGAGAGTTGAGAAATCAATGAAGCAAAAATCTAGGCATAGACAAAGAATCAACAAATCCAAGAATAGATGAATCAAGGAATAATAGGATTGGGAAATCAAAGAAACAAGACATCAACGAATTGAGGGATCAAATGATGAGTTCCGAAACGGAACAAGGAAGGAATTTAAGAATAGAGGATTTGAGAAATGGGGCAATAAATCAACTGAGGAATGAAGAGACGGAAGGATCAAGCAATTGCGAAAAACAAATTGAGAAATGCAGGAATTGAGAAATCAAGAAAACAAAGGGATCAAGGTAATCAGGGAATTGAATGATCGCATTAGAAAATCAATCATTCAAGCAAATGTTGAGAGTGAAAATTAGACGATCAAGGTATCAGGCACGAAGAAATGAAGAAATCAAGGAATCAGAGAATCGGTTAACAAATAGAAGAATCAATTAACTGAAAAATCGAAAATCAAAAAATAAAGAAATCACACGACCAAGGAGTCTAGGGATCGATGAAATGATGGAGGAATAAGCATATCAAGGAATCATTCATTTCACAAATCAAAAAATTAGATGAGCAAGGAATTATTGAATCAAGGTATCCAATTAGGGAATGGAGAAAGATTGAAGAATCAAGAAATTAATTTCATAATCAAAAAAATCAGCAAAAAAGATTGAAGAATCAGAAATACATCAATCAACTGGAGTTATCAAAAAACCAGGTAATCAGAAGTATTACAGATTTTAAGCAATTAAGAAATCAATAAAATCGAAGAATAAATAATAAATGAGTAATTGATCGGGAAATCAAGAAATCATGCTATCCAGAAATCTATGAAAGAAGAAAACAAGGAATTCAATACACATCAATCAGAAAAGAATTGACAAATCAATTAAGCAAAAATCTAGAAAGGAATCAAGAAAACAGAGATTAAAAAATCAAAGAAACAAGAGATCAACGAATTCAAGAATCAAATGATCAAGAAATCCAAAAATTCATGGATGAATGAAAAACTAAAAAACGGAACGATCGAGGAATTGGACCAAGCCATCAAATAATGAAGGAATTATGAGATCCATAGATCAAGGAATCAAGAAACAGATATGTCAGATAATCAATCATTTATGGAATCAATTGATAAGGAAATCAAGAAGTCAAGTGATGAAGGAATCACAAGACTATGAAAAATGGAGTTGATTGAGGAAGGAGAATGAAGAAATCAATAAACTGAGAAATCAAAAAAATGAAACTAGCAAGGAATCAATTAACTGAGAAATAGTAGTAAGGGCTGTGCCGGTTCTGCCTCATTTCCCAAAATGCCCGCTAGGTGGCGCCACGATACGGTGGCGCCACGATAGCGCGACCGTCACCACGTGCGCGTGACGTCATACGTCGTCGGCGTGTTGTGTGGGGGTCTTCGCGACCTCTGAACCATTTTCCAAAATGGCCGCTAGGTGGCGCCACGTGCGCGTGACGTCATCCGTCGTCGGCGTGTTGTGTGGGGGTTGAGGTGGGGTGTGGGGGTCTTTGCGACCACGTGCGCGTGACGTCATCCGTCGGTGGGCGGTGTGACCGTTGGTGGGGGTGGGGGTGGGGGGTTTGGGATGACATTACATTTTATGAACAGTTCATGCTTGAAGAAATTGAATATTGTGGGTAAGTGTTATCATCGTTCAGTTCTAAATTTAGCTCGAATGCACGGTTCTCTTATCAGTAACAAACGAGTCTCAGCACGCGGTATTCTTATCACCAGTAGACAGCATGTGGTTTTCACGTCACACTCCTCTTATCAATAGTTCTAAATTTAGCTCGAATGCGCGGTGTTCTTATCAATAACTGACGCCTCATGGTCTGCAGGAAACTATAGTTTGATATTTATCCATGTAAAATTATCTCATTTCAATTTTATTCATTTTTTCAGAACCAATATATCAGTACGAAAATTCAATGCAAATAATTGTGGACAATTGTCAATCGAATTTCTATATAATAATATGACATGATCGAGAACCATCAGTAGCGTTGAGAGTGTCATCATGACTAGAACTATAACAATAACGGGAAATACTTCTGTGTTGAAAGCAGAATTCAATCCACCCATATTTTTGGATGAAAATAAAGAATATTTTTTGGGGTTGGCTGATTTTGAATCGTTTATGAGTATACCTAACATACAACCGGGTAGCAATAAAATATATGTAGCGGATAAAGTTATCACAATTCCAGAAGGAACTTACGATTTAAAAGATATTGAAACATATATTAATTCTGTAATTGATGACATTTTTGGAGAAAAAGTTGGGTTTAAGATGAAAGCAAACCCCAATACATTAAAATGTCAGCTTTATTGCACAAAGGAAATAGATTTCACACCAAGTGACTCCATAGCGAAAATATTGGGTTTTAAGAAACGAAAAATTGCATCAAATGAATTTTCTGAATCGGATGAAGTTGTTAATATATTTAAAGTTAATGCAATTTGTGTTGATTGCGACATTTGCATTGGATCATATAGTAATGGTCTACCCGTTCATATAATTCATCAGTTTTTTCCTTCTGTTCCTCCAGGGTATAAAATAGTGGAATCACCATTACCAATACTTTATTTCCCCATCAGCGTCAAGACAATCAACAACATCACTGTTAAAATAGTAGATCAAGACGGTGATTTGATTAATTTCCGAAACGAGACCATAACAGTTCGATTACATCTTAAACATTAGAAAATATTATGGTTATTAAATACAACTATCGCTATTTCAAACAATCGCCATATAAAAGGGAGAAGCTGTCTATAGAAACCAGTCCAAGACGAAACTCCAACCAGTTAACATCACAAGAAACCAGCCCAAGACGAGACTCCAGCAAGTTAACATCACAAAATCACCAATTTCTTATATCTCTGGGGTTAAAAGTATTGAAATAATGGATATATTAAACGTTGATGAAAAATTATATGTAGATAATTCAATAATAAGCTCTGAGCTTCATTCATATCAACCGTTTGTCTCTTCAAAATTTGAATACAATGATGAAATTCGCATACCTGTTCAAGAACTTGATATATACACACTACCTTCAGGGAGTCATCTTTACATTGAAGGTACCTTGACCAACAATAAGGGTGCCTATTCTAAAAAATTACAATTTGTCAACAATGGTATAGCTTATTTGTTTCGAGAAATTCGCTATGAACTTAATGGAGTTACTATAGATTCCGTAAGAAATGTTGGTTTAGCTTCAACCTTGAAGGGTTATCTTTCATATAATACAAATGAAAGTCTAAAGCTGCAAAATGCTGGATGGTTTCCAAATAGAGATGAAAAGGAAAACATTTTAGTTGATGATAAAGGAAAATTTAATGTATCTATACCTTTGAAAATGTTGATGGGATTTTTTGAAGACTATAAAAAAATAATCTTGAATATGAAACAAGAACTGGTTTTGATCCGAGCCAGCGATGATGTTGATGCAGTTTTATATGTTGAAGATATGCAAAATCCGTCACCCGAAGCGGAAAATCCAAAAGTTACATTTGACAAGATCTATTGGAAAGTACCTCATATTCAAGTTGATATACCACAACAACTAGCTTTAACACAAATTCTTGAAACAAATAAAGATCTGTTACTTGGATTTCGTAGTTGGGAAATTGTTGAATATTCCTCACTACCTGAAGCGACCCGTCATACTTGGCCTGTTAAAACAAGTAGTAAACTTGAAGCACCTCGTCATATAATAATTGGTTTTCAAGAAAATAGAAAAGGACACATCATGAAAGATGCTAGTCAATTCGATAATATAAATCTCTCAAATATTAGAGTATTTTTGAATTCTGAAAGATATCCATATCATGATTTGTATTTGAATTTCAATGATAACAAGTTTTCAGCTCTCTATGAAATGTTTGCAAACTTTAAAAATTCCTACTATGATATACCAAACGAACCAATTTTCAACCCTCAAAACTTTAAAAATAAGTGTCCAATCGCACATATTGATTGTTCCCACCAGAAAGAAACACTTCAAACAGGTACTGTTGTTTTGAGAGTTGAATTCGAGACAAATAATAATACAAAAAAGGATACATCAGTATATTGTCTGATTTTACATGATAAATTATTTAGCTACAATCCTTTAACAAAAATAGTCAAGCAATTGTAATACGCATGTTCTCAAATAATTATATAAACCATTTTATTTCTCTAAATGATGTTCAGTATGTCTCAAGAATTGAAGCTCTGCTTATCTTACCATTTAAAGAGATCGAAAGAATTGAAAAACAAATTCAAGATTATAGTGGTGAATAGCAGATGATGGTGAAATTCTCACAATTGAAAATATGAAACTACTCGTTTTGGATGTACAAGGATTTATAATTGAAAACAAAAAATTTATTCCTAAAGAACTGGCTGCCTATGATGGAGAAAAAATATGTCATTATATATTTAGATGCCCCTTTTCTATGGAACACTTGCCTCCAGAACTGCGTAAACAAGCAAACTGGTTGATGAAAAATCATCATTGTATTTCATGGAATGAAGGATTTACGCAATCACATAAGTTTTCCGACATTGTGAAAAACATAACAAGAAACGTGGATCATGTGTACGTGAAAGGAAAAGAAAAGGCGCAATACATTGGGAAATATTCATCGAAGCCCGTTATCGAACTTGATGACAAACCACCTTTATCGTTGGAAAAACCACATTGTCTATACCATTTATCATCACCCGCAATGTGTGCACTTACTAATGTTTTTAATTTGTATAAAACATGTTTAATGATTGAATAAATCACATTTTTGATTACATTTTTTATTTTATTTCAAACACCTTTTTATAAATATTTACAGGTAGGTATTCACAAATTTTCAACCCTCAAAAATAAGTGTCGAATCACACACAGTGATTGTTCTCATCACAAAGAAACACTTCAAGCAGGATATACTGCTTTGTTTTGAGAGTTGAATTCGAAACAAATAATAATACAAGAAGGATTCATCAGTATATTGTCTGATTTTTACATGATAAATTATTAAGCTATAATCCTTTGACAAAAATAGTCAAGCAGTTGTAATTCGCATGTTCTCAAATAATTATATAAACCATCTATTTCTCTAAATGATGTTCAGTATTTCTCCAGAATTGAAGCTTCGCTTATCTAACCATTTAGTATGAGAATTTTATGGTGACTTACAAATAAAAGGTTCTGTATTGATTGAAAATAAAACAGTTCAATAATGAATACTATCAAAGAAGATGTGGTGAGTGAGCTACACAAACCAGCCAGAAGATTTTTTAAAAGAAGAGCAGTAATTGTAAAGGGGATCAATGATCTTTTTCAAGCAGATTTAGTTGAAATGCAACCATATTCAAAAATAAACAAAGGATATAGATATATTCTGGTTATAATTAATGTGTTTTCAAAATTTGTTTGGGCAATTCCTGTCAAAACAAAGACTGCTAAAGATGTAACCACAGCCATGAAATTAATTTTAAACAGTGTAAAAACACCCCCTAAAAATCTGCAGACTGATCAGGGAAAGGAATTCTATAATACAGAGTTCCAAGATTTGATGAAAAAATTCAACATCAATCACTACTCAACATTTTCCAATATGAAAGCTAGCATCGTAGAGAGGGTGAACAGAACATTGAAAAACAGAATGTGGAAAAAATTCAGTTTGCAGGGAAACTATAAATGGTTAAAAATATTACCTGAGATAGTATCAGAATACAATAATACCAAACATTCTGTTATTGGAATGAAACCTATACAAGTATCTAAGGAACATGAGAAGCACCTACTATCAAAAGTTTATGGTCGCATAAAAACAGTGAATCCTTCCAAATATGAAAAGGGAGACTATGTGCGAATAAGTAAGTTTCGTGAGATGTTTTCAAAAGGGTATACACCTAACTGGTCAAATGAAATCTTTGTGATTAAAAAAATAAAAATCACAAATCCAACAACCTACATATTGGAGGATCATAGAGGTGAAGAGATACAGGGTGCATTTTATAAGGAGGAGTTGCAAAAAGTTAAACATCCTGACGTGTATTTGGTAGAAAAGATTCTAAGACGGAAGGGAAATAAAGTTTATGTTAAATGGTTGGGCATGAATAATTCACATAATTCATGGGTTATGAAAAATAATGTATTGTAATATCTTGTAATTCAATAAAAAACACTTGCTAGTAGATAATTCTTTTATTTCTATACAAATATACTCCTAGAATGGGTAGCATGATACAAAAAATGAATGCAAAGATTGATATAATAGCGAATTCTATATGATTTTTACATTCAAACGAATCAATAAGTACATTCCAGTTTGTTGGTTTAAAATTTTCATCTACAAAATAAAGTCTTAACTTAAAAGCTAAATATGACAAATTTTTAATTGACTCATCAATTTTTAGCCAATCAATCCATTATTAACAATTAATTTTTCTCAGTTTGATGGTCAAGAGTCATTATGATTGGTTGATATGCAAATAAACGTTTCTTGTATATTTGAATCCACTTGTATATACAAGGTATTGTTAAAAAGGCGCTCAGAAACAATACTTTTGCTGGAAGTCCTGTTGTCATTGCTAATTTTTATACTAAGGGATATATCGTGGCAATATTTATGTGTTCTAGTGTTCTTGTTTTCTTGTTGTCTTGTTTTCTTGTGTTCTAGTGTTCTTGTTTTCTTGTTTTCTTGTTGTCTTGTTTTCTTGTTTTCATGTTTTCTTGTGTTCTTGTTTTCTTGTGTTCTAGTGTTCTTGTTTTCTTGTTTTCTTGTGTTCTAGTGTTCTTGTTTTCATGTTTTCTTGTGTTCTTGTTTCCTTGTTTTCTTGTGTTCTAGTGTTCTTGTTTTCATGTTTTCTTGTGTTCTTGTTTCCTTGTTTTCTTGTGTTCTTGTGTTCTTGTTTTCTTGTTTTCTTGTGTTCTAGTGTTCTTGTTTTCATGTTTTCTTGTGTTCTTGTTTTCATGTTTTCTTGTGTTCTTGTTTTCTTGTTTTCTTGTTTTCTTGTGTTCTAGTGTTCTTGTTTTCTTGTTTTCTTGTGTTCTAGTGTTCTTGTTTTCATGTTTTCTTGTGTTCTTGTTTTCTTGTTTTCATGTTTTCTTGTGTTCTTGTTTTCTTGTTTTCTTGTGTTCTTGTGTTCTTGTTTTCATGTTTTCATGTTTTCTTGTCTTGTGTTCTTGTGTTCTTGTTTTCTTGTGTTCTTGTTTTCTTGTTTTCATGTTTTCTTGTGTTCTTGTTTTCTTGTTTTCTTGTTTTCTTGTTGTGTCCAATCACACACACACAGTGATTGTTCTCATCACAAAGAAACACTTCAAGCAGGATATACTGCTTTGTTTTGAGAGTTGAATTCGAAACAAATAATAATACAAGAAGGATTCATCAGTATATTGTCTGATTTTTACATGATAAATTATTAAGCTATAATCCTTTGACAAAAATAGTCAAGCAGTTGTAATACACATGTTCTCAGAAAAGAAAATGACTAGATTGAAGGCTATTTGTGATTGACAGCTCCTTGATTTTGAAATCTTCTGCCAAATTGAAGCCCTGCATGTCTATTGCAATGATTGTTTCATACGAATACCAGGATTCATGGACTTTGTAATGAGTTCTCAAATAATTAACGAGTTTGATAGGTGGTCTCAAGTTTCCATAACCATCAAAATAAAACGCTTAATTTTCATTTATTATGTATGCAGTACAATGAGTTCCATGATTTTGTTAACTTTCTAGATTCAAAATACCACATTCCTTCACTTTAAATTTTTTTGAGAAGGTTGTCACACATAAATACACCTCTTTAATGTGAGATATTCAATATTTTCACATATTTTAGTATATCGTTATTTGAAAGGGATCTCTGCGAAAATATTATTTGATTTTTTTTATGGTTTTTTTCTTGATAGTGCCTCCTTTGTAGGGTTTAATGTATAATCCACCACCCTGCTTGGAAAGTTTTTCCATTTCTTTATTGTGTCGATGTAATTCTTCGAGTTGCTCCTTTGATACTTTAATATCATTAACGGCCTTAGCTATTCCAGCTGCACCACCGCCTAAAGCTCCTAGTGCACCCAAAATTGGAAGTAATAATGGAAGAAATCCACCAATTTTTTTGGGGGGTTTGATAACTCGTGTTTTCTTTTTTCTTTCGGTTCTCTTGATCCCCATTCCAAGTTTCCGTTTACCTTTCATAATTCCACTTACTGTTAGAGCAGCAATTCTTTCTCCTACCGAGGAATCTTTTGCTCCAACTCTCTGCCAAGCTTTATCTGCTAGAGCTTTATCCGCTCGATGTCGTTGAGGTAAATCAGTTGTTTGTGAGTATGCGATATCGTGTTCTCGACACGCAGCATCCAATGGATTGATACCAGTTTCTCCCCTATTCAATCTTTCTTCTAAATTTGTACCAGGACCACAAAATTGATAGCCAGGAATATGAAGCTCAACAGGTAGTCTATTAATCAGAGTGTTTATTAAACCTCGACCTTCCCTCTTGGAGTGTTTGGAGGAAGTGTACTTTCGTGAAGCGTGTACAATCATTTTATACCTATAGAGGTTTGTGTGTATCATTTAAATACTATTTTCAGTTTAAAAATTTGCAACACGATTGTCTATCGATTTCATGCTATCTGATCAATATGTCCATCTGATAAATGTATAAATACTTTTGCAAAAAACAATTCTGTTTATTGATATCTAGAATGCGGATAGAAAAACAATCGTTTTCCTTACCCATCACAAACCATGATGTGAAGGATTTTACGAAACCAATTCAAAAACATGGCGATTTATTTGGTGGGGAATCGAAAAGATGTCTCATTGTTGGACCATCTGGTTCAGGTAAAACCAACGTGATGTTGGCTTTACTTGAGCATCCAAATGGAATAAGATTTGCAAACGTGTACCTTTATTCCAAATCATTACAACAGCCAAAGTATGAATATTTAAGACAACTATTGGCACCCATGGAAGAGATTGGATATTTCGAGTATGAGAGCGATGAAAATATCATTCCTCCTCATGAAATAGCACCAGAATCGGTCATCATATTTGATGATATACCATGTGGAACACAAACTATAATAAGGGACTATTTCACACATTCGAGACATAAAAATACAGACTGCTTTTTTATTTTTCAAGGTTATTCATCAATTCAGAAAAGACTTATACGTGAGAACGCTAATTTGCTAATTTTATTCAAGCAGGATTCTATGAATTTGAATCATATATATAATGATCATTGTATGCTGGATATGTCATTTGAGCAATTGAAGCAACTCTGCGCACACTGTTGGAAAGAACCTTATAATTTTCTGGTTATTGATAAAGATTGTGAACTGAATTGCGGAAGATATAGGAAAAATTTTGATTCATTCATATATCTATAAAATGGATAAGCGGTTGGCTGAGGAATTGATGAAGTCAAGAAAAGCTGTCAAGGATAAATATAATAGTCTAAAATTAGCTATGACCACTACACAATCACAACTAGAGCAAGCTTACAAACCAATAACTCAACCGCTACAACAACTCATTTCCAAAATAAATGAACCTTTCAACATAAAGGAAGAATTCAAAGAAGAAGAAGAAGAACCTGAAACTTCTATGTTTCACACAACACCATTAAAACCTAAACCAAGTTTTTCAAGATTATTTTATGAGACATCAACACCTACAAGACCTACAAGAACTGGTAGAACTCCTATTCTACCGATGGAAATACCATCATTTTTTGATACAAGCCTTGCATCTGTTAGCCAGTTACCATCTATACAAGAACCTAGTCAGTTACCTAATACTATACAAGAACGTAGTCAGTTACCAACTATACTAGAAACTAGTGTTATAGCTCAAACCAACCCCTTCGAAAGCTCGGAAAATCAAAATCTTTCAGATATATTGGAACAGTCAAGGCAATCGGTTCAAAATTTAATCGACACGCAACCATATGAAATATGGTTAAAAAGTTTTGATCCACTACCAAGAGATTATATTGATGCTAGTGTGAAGGATACTGAACATAATTTTGATCATCATTATGGAATAGTACATGACATAGATACTGATAAATTCTATTTGGGGACCACACTTAAATTTGTAGAAATTATTGGAAAAAATGTGAAAGTAGATGGAAAAATTTATGATGGTACAAAAGGATTGTATGAATTACTATTTAAAAAATATCCTAAAGACTATGAAGATGAGGATTTGGATAATTATATGGATATTTTAGCTAAAACCAATGCATATCGAAGAAATAATGATCCAAATGAACGTGTGCAGGGAAATGGATCATCAAAATATATAACTATAATAGGACCATACCTACAAAAACATGGCATAACAAAAACACGACACATCAAACCATTATATTCTCGTTTTTTAAAGAAACTAAAACCTCCAATAACTAGAATGCGAACGGGAAAGGGGTTGTGGAATATCAATAAAAACGATATAGATTATGTTTATTGGGATAATATCAACGAACTTGTTGATAGATTGAGACTAATAACAGCTTCCATGAGAGCTGGTCATACTGGTCATAATAATGAAATACTATCAATAATCGAAGAGTTACGTGAAGCTAAAGTAATTGCATAAATACATCCTCAAATACGTAAAACGAATCAATCCGAAAATGTCACTCAACAAGTTCGGTTCTCATTTATTCAAGAGAGATGAAACAGAAAACAATATCAAGTTATTTAATTTTTCTGAGGTTAATTTATCTTATGTAATGGTTTTACCATTTATTGGTCGCTATACACCAACAGAAAAAAATTTCGTGTTGATGCAAGATGGAAGAACTTCATACCGTTTCCCATTTGAAAAAGGAATCATTTTATTCGGTGAATATCCTAAAAAAGACGTTTCCATGTTGGTTAATGGAAAAGCAGGAAAGCTGGAAAATAGATCTATTAAGAAAGGTGATTTGATAGCGTTTAGACGTGAAACGGATAGTAAAATAACAGAATTTTATGGTGAATTACAAATAAAATGCCCCGTAGTGATTGAAAATAAAACAGTTCAATAATGAGTACTATCAATGAAGATGTGGTGGATGAGCTACCTACACAAACCAACAAACAGATTTAGATGAAATGTAGCCATATTCAACAATAAAAAAGGATATTATACCTAGATATATTTTAGTTATGAAAAAACACATTTTCTATACCATTTATCATCACCTGCAATGTGTGCACTTACTAATGTTTATAATTTGTATAAAACATGTTTATTGATTGAATAAATCACATTTTTGATTACATTTTTTATTTTATTTCAAACGCCTTTTTATAAATATTTACAGGTACGTATTCACAAATTTTCAACCCTCAAAAATAAGTGTCCAATCACAGTGATTGTTCTCATCACAAAGAAACACTTCAAGCAGGATATACTGTTTTGTTTTGAGAGTTGAATTCGAAACAAATAATAATACAAGAAGGGGAAAAATTGTGGATAATGAGTTTGAAATCAAAAATGTTCACCTCAAAAGCTCTACCGATTCGTCTACTACTTAAATTCCTGCCACCGTTTGAAAAACTAACAGCTGTGTATAAAAGACCATCGGGGCAGATAGCTGTAGTTATAAATGATTATTTATATATACTATGCGAGGATAGATTTAGATTAATTGACCGAATCAATATAACAAAAAGATTTGAACCATTTGTGGATGGTAGAAAGTTACTTGGAGCAGTCAATACCTATTCTGGAAAAACCATCTTCTTTTATGATGATAATGCCTTTGCAAATTTGGATGAGTGTACTCTACAGCCAGAGTCCTTTGGCTACACATCAATACATTTTAATGGTATACCACCCCTATTCACCACAGTTTTTCGATATGTGAATGGATTGTTATACTTCATTCAAGATGGTCGCTTTTTTGAATATAATGAATTTGAAAATTCCCTACAAAATTCCGGTAAATTGGAGTTCAATACATTTGGTATAGAGTGTCCCATGATATCTTTATATGAACAACTTAGACTGTTACTTAGGCAAATTGTAAGTAAAATTCCTATGAATTCATAGTTTTAATTTATTAATAAAGTACAGCAACTATAGCGCCAAGTTCAAGGTTGTGGTTGACTGATAAAGAGACACGCGTCCGATGTGCTATTGTGAATAAAATTCTTGTGAAATAAAACATTGTTTGTTTTAATTAAATAACTTGATATTGTTTTCTGTTTCATCTCTCTTGAATAAATGAGAACCGAACTTGTTGAGTGACATTTTCGGATTGATTCGTTTTACGTATTTGAGGGTTGTAATTTCAACTAGGTGAATCAATTTATAGTCGAGAAAAAACCAGAGGCTGACACATGTTACTGATAAGAACACTGCATTTGAGCTAAAATTGTTGTCTACTGGTGATAAGAAAACTGCAGGCTGAGACTCGTTACTGATAAGAAAACCGCGAGCTAAATTTAGAACTGAACGATGATAACACTTTTACATAAAATGTAATGTCATCCCAAACCCCCCACCCCCACCCCCACCAACGGTCACACCGCCCACCGACGGATGACGTCACGCGCACGTGGTCGCAAAGACCCCCACACCCCACCTCAACCCCCACACAACACGCCGACGACGGATGACGTCACGCGCACGTGGCGCCACCTAGCGGCCATTTTGGAAAATGGTTCAGAGGTCGCGAAGACCCCCACACAACACGCCGACGACGGATGACGTCACGCGCACGTGGTCGCAAAGACCCCCACCCCCACACCCCACCTCATCACCCACACAACACGCCGACGACGGATGACGTCACGCGCACGTGGTGACGGTCGCGCTATCGTGGCGCCACCGTATCGTGGCGCCACCTAGCGGGCATTTTGGGAAATGAGGCAGAACCGGCACAGCCCTTACTACTACTGATTAAGTTCGTGTTTTCGCTGAAATAATACATGATTGATGCCTTACAGCCAGCAATTCGACTCATCAGAATCGTGATCTAATAATCAAATTATATGCAATTTGGCAGATGAATAAATAACATCAACCACATCCAGTGGGTTGAGCTAACCCGCTCGTGCGGAAAGAAACCGCTACGAAATTTCGGTGCAATGAAAAAGACACTATTTTACTATAATCTAGTGAAAAAATCACTAAGATATCTTCACTAGATTCATTTCGATGTGATCTAGTGCATGAAAACGACAACTTTTTTGGGCAAGTTTGGAAGGTTGTCACTAATTCCAGTGACCAAATATCACTGAGAAGTTCAAGTTCAATGACAAAGGCACTATTTCACTATAATATAGTACAAAAATCACCAGGATATCTTCACAAGATTCATTCTGATGAAATGTTTTGTGATCTAGTGCATGAAAATGACTTTTTCTACGATGAGTTAAAAGTTTGGAAAGTTGTCACTAGTTCTAGTGATCGGATGTTAGTACGAAATTTCGGTGCAATCAAAAAGGCGCAATTTCACTATAATCTAGTGAAAAAATCACCAGGATATCTTCACAAGATTCATTCTGATGAAATGTTTTGTGATCTAGTGCATGAAAATTACTTTTTCTACGATGAGTTAAGAGTTTGGAAAGTTGTCACTAGTTCTAGTGATCGGATGTTAGTACGAAATTTCAGTGCAATCAAAAAGGCGCAATTTCACTATAATCTAGTGAAAAAATCACCAGGATATCTTCACAAGATTCATTTCGATGTGATCTAGTGCATGAAAACGAAAACTTTCTTGGGCAAGTTTGGAAGGTTGTCACTGATTCCAGTGATCAAATATCACTGAGAAGTTTAAGTTCAATGACAAAGGCACTATTTCACTATAATATAGTACAAAAATCACCGGGATATCTTCACTAGATTAATTTTGATGGAATGTTTTGTGATCTAGTGCATGAAAATGACTTTTTCTACGATGAGTTAAAAGTTTGGAAAGTTGTCACTAGTTCTAGTGATCGGATGTTAGTACGAAATTTCATTGTAATCAAAAAGGCGCAATTTCACTATATTCTAGTGAAAAAATCACTAGGATATCTTCACAAGATCCATTCTGATAAAATGTTTTGTGATCTAGTGCATGAAAATTACTTTTTCTACGATGAGTTAAAAGTTTGGAAAGTTGTCACTAGTTCTAGTGATCGGATGTTAGTACGAAATTTCATTGTAATCAAAAAGGCGCAATTTCACTATAATCTAGTGAAAAAATCACTAGGATATCTTCACAAGATCCATTCTGATAAAATGTTTTGTGATCTAGTGCATGAAAATTACTTTTTCTACGATGAGTTAAAAGTTTGGAAAGTTGTCACTAGTTCTAGTGATCGGATGTAAGTACGAAATTTCGGTGCAATCAAAAAGGCGCAATTTCACTATAATCTAGTGAAAAAATCACCAGGATATCTTCACAAGATCCATTCTGATAAAATGTTTTGTGATCTAGTGCATGAAAATTACTTTTTCTACGATGAGTTAAAAGTTTGGAAAGTTGTCACTAGTTCTAGTGATCGGATGTTAGTACGAAATTTCGGTGCAATCAAAAAGGCGCAATTTCACTATAATCTAGTGAAAAAATCACCAGGATATCTTCACAAGATTCATTCTGATGAAATGTTTTGTGATCTAGTGCATGAAAATGACTTTTTCTACGATGAGTTAAAAGTTTGGAAAGTTGTCACTAGTTCTAGTGATCGGATGTTAGTACGAAATTTCAGTGCAATCAAAAAGGCGCAATTTCACTATAATCTAGTGAAAAAATCACCAGGATATCTTCACAAGATTCATTCTGATGAAATGTTTTGTGATCTAGTGCATGAAAATGACTTTTTCTACGATGAGTTAAAAGTTTGGAAAGTTGTCACTAGTTCTAGTGATCGGATGTTAGTACGAAATTTCAGTGCAATCAAAAAGGCGCAATTTCACTATAATATAGTACAAAAATCACCGGGATATCTTCACAAGATTCATTCTGATGAAATGTTTTGTGATCTAGTGCATGAAAATTACTTTTTCTACGATGAGTTAAGAGTTTGGAAAGTTGTCACTAGTTCTAGTGATCGGATGTTAGTACGAAATTTCAGTGCAATCAAAAAGGCGCAATTTCACTATAATCTAGTGAAAAAATCACCAGGATATCTTCACAAGATTCATTTCGATGTGATCTAGTGCATGAAAACGAAAACTTTCTTGGGCAAGTTTGGAAGGTTGTCACTGATTCCAGTGATCAAATATCACTGAGAAGTTTAAGTTCAATGACAAAGGCACTATTTCACTATAATATAGTACAAAAATCACCGGGATATCTTCACTAGATTAATTTTGATGGAATGTTTTGTGATCTAGTGCATGAAAATGACTTTTTCTACGATGAGTTAAAAGTTTGGAAAGTTGTCACTAGTTCTGGTGATCGGATGTTAGTTCGAAATTTCGGTGCAATCAAAAAGGCGCAATTTCACAATAATCTAGTGAAAAAATCACTAGGATATCTTCACAAGATTCATTTCGATGTGATCTAGTGCATGAAAACGAAAACTTTCTTGGGCAAGTTTGGAAGGTTGTCACTAATTCCAGTGACCAAATATCACTGAGAAGTTTAAGTTCAATGACAAAGGCACTATTTCACTATAATATAGTACAAAAATCACCGGGATATCTTCACTAGATTAATTTTGATGGAATGTTTTGTGATCTAGTGCATGAAAATGACTTTTTCTACGATGAGTTAAAAGTTTGGAAAGTTGTCACTAGTTCTGGTGATCGGATGTTAGTTCGAAATTTCGGTGCAATCAAAAAGGCGCAATTTCACAATAATCTAGTGAAAAAATCACTAGGATATCTTCACAAGATTCATTTCGATGTGATCTAGTGCATGAAAACGAAAACTTTCTTGGGCAAGTTTGGAAGGTTGTCACTAATTCCAGTGACCAAATATCACTGAGAAGTTTAAGTTCAATGACAAAGGCACTATTTCACTATAATATAGTACAAAAATCACCGGGATATCTTCACTAGATTAATTTTGATGGAATGTTTTGTGATCTAGTGCATGAAAATGACTTTTTCTACGATGAGTTAAAAGTTTGGAAAGTTGTCACTAGTTCTGGTGATCGGATGTTAGTTCGAAATTTCGGTGCAATCAAAAAGGCGCAATTTCACAATAATCTAGTGAAAAAATCACTAGGATATCTTCACAAGATTCATTTCGATGTGATCTAGTGCATGAAAACGAAAACTTTCTTGGGCAAGTTTGGAAGGTTGTCACTAATTCCAGTGACCAAATATCACTGAGAAGTTTAAGTTCAATGACAAAGGCACTATTTCACTATAATATAGTACAAAAATCACCGGGATATCTTCACTAGATTCATTTTGATGGAATGTTTTGTGATCTAGTGCATGAAAATGACTTTTTCTACGATGAGTTAAAAGTTTGGAAAGTTGTCACTAGTTCTGGTGATCGGATGTTAGTTCGAAATTTCGGTGCAATCAAAAAGGCGCAATTTCACAATAATCTAGTGAAAAAATCACTAGGATATCTTCACAAGATTCATTTCGATGTGATCTAGTGCATGAAAACGAAAACTTTCTTGGGCAAGTTTGGAAGGTTGTCACTAATTCCAGTGACCAAATATCACTGAGAAGTTTAAGTTCAATGACAAAGGCACTATTTCACTATAATATAGTACAAAAATCACCGGGATATCTTCACTAGATTAATTTTGATGGAATGTTTTGTGATCTAGTGCATGAAAATGACTTTTTCTACGATGAGTTAAAAGTTTGGAAAGTTGTCACTAGTTCTGGTGATCGGATGTTAGTTCGAAATTTCGGTGCAATCAAAAAGGCGCAATTTCACAATAATCTAGTGAAAAAATCACTAGGATATCTTCACAAGATTCATTTCGATGTGATCTAGTGCATGAAAACGAAAACTTTCTTGGGCAAGTTTGGAAGGTTGTCACTAATTCCAGTGACCAAATATCACTGAGAAGTTTAAGTTCAATGACAAAGGCACTATTTCACTATAATATAGTACAAAAATCACCGGGATATCTTCACTAGATTCATTTTGATGGAATGTTTTGTGATCTAGTGCATGAAAATGACTTTTTCTACGATGAGTTAAAAGTTTGGAAAGTTGTCACTAGTTCTAGTGATCAGATGTTAGTACGAAATTTCAGTGCAATCAAAAAGGCGCAATTTCACAATAATCTAGTGAAAAAATCACTAGGATATCTTCACAAGATTCATTTCGATGTGATGTAGTGCATGAAAAAGAAAACTTTCTTGGGCAAGTTTGGAAGGTTGTCACTGATTCCAGTGATCAAATATCACTGAAAAGTTTAAGTTCAATGACAAAGGCACTATTTCACTATAATATAGTGCAAAAATCACTGGGATATCTTCACTAGATTCAATTGTATGAGGTTTTTTGTGATGTAGTGCGATCAGATATCACTATACGAAATTTTAATGCAATAAAAAGGGCACTATTTCAAAATAATCTAGTGCAAAAATCACTGAAATATCTTCACTAGATTCAATTTTATGAGATTTTTTATGATCTAGTGCATAAAAATGGAAACTTTTGTTTGGAAGGTTGTCACTAATCCTAGTGATCAGATATCATAGTGCAATGGAAAAGGCACACTATTTCACTATAATGTAGTACAAAAATCGCCGCGATATCTTCACTAGATAAATTTCTATAAGGTTTTTTGTCAAAAAATGGTCGCCTCTTTTTGTGAGGTTGTTACTAGTTCTGGTGATCAAATATCACTATGACATCATAGTGCAATAAAAAAAGCACTATTTCACTATAATCTGGTACAAAAGTCACCGGAACATCTTCACTACATTCATTTTTATAAGATTTTTTGTCAAAAATTTGAATCTTTTTCTAGTAAAAGTTTGGGAGGTTGTTACTAGTTCTAGTCATCAGATACCACTATGAAATCATAGAGCAATGAGGAAGGCACTATTTCACTATAATCTGATACAAAAATCACCGCGATATCTTCACTAGATAAATTTCTATAAGGTTTTTTGTCAAAGAATGGTCGCCCCTTTTTGTGAGGTTGTTACTGGTTCTGGTGATCAAATATCACTATGACATCATAGTGCAATAAAAAAAGCACTATTTCACTATAATCTGGTACAAGAGTCACCGGAACATCTTCACTTCATTCATTTTTATAAGATTTTTTGTCGAAAATGGGAATCTTTTTCTAGTAAAAGTTTGGGAGGTTGTTACTAGTTCTAGTCATCAGATACCACTATGAAATCATAGAGCAATGAGGAAGGCACTATTTCACTATAATCTGATACAAAAATCACCGGGATATCTTCACTAGATAAATTTCTATAAGGTTTTTTGTCAAAGAATGGTCGCCCCTTTTTGTGAGGTTGTTACTGGTTCTGGTGATCAAATATCACTATGACATCATAGTGCAATAAAAAAAGCACTATTTCACTATAATCTGGTACAAGAGTCACCGGAACATCTTCACTTCATTCATTTTTATAAGATTTTTTGTCGAAAATGGGAATCTTTTTCTAGTAAAAGTTTGGGAGGTTGTTACTAGTTCTAGTCATCAGATACCACTATGAAATCATAGAGCAATGAGGAAGGCACTATTTCACTATAATCTGATACAAAAATCACCGGGATATCTTCACTAGATAAATTTCTATAAGGTTTTTTGTCAAAAAATGGTCGCCTCTTTTTGTGAGGTTGTTACTAGTTCTAGTCATCAGATACCACTATGAAATCATAGAGCAATGAGGAAGGCACTATTTCACTATAATCTGATACAAAAATCACCGCGATATCTTCACTAGATAAATTTCTATAAGGTTTTTTGTCAAAGAATGGTCGCCCCTTTTTGTGAGGTTGTTACTGGTTCTGGTGATCAAATATCACTATGACATCATAGTGCAATAAAAAAAGCACTATTTCACTATAATCTGGTACAAGAGTCACCGGAACATCTTCACTTCATTCATTTTTATAAGATTTTTTGTCGAAAATGGGAGTCTTTTTCTAGTAAAAGTTTGGGAGGTTGTTACTAGTTCTAGTGATCAATTACCACTATGAAATCATAGTCCAATGAAAAATGTACGAATTCTCTATAATCTAGTGGAAAAATCACACGGATATCTTCACTAGATTATTTTTTATGAGGTGTTTTGTCAAAAATGGTAGTTTTTTTCGAGTACGAGTTTCGGAAGTTGTTACTAGTTATAGTGATCAGATACCACTATGAAATCATAGAGCAATGAGAAAGGCACTATTTCACTATAATCTGATACAAAAATCACCGGGATATCTTCAATAGATAAATT